>JAHREE010000325.1:80912-146868 GCA_033628505.1 Tringa tobata | reverse complement strand
TGTGTGAATCATCTTTATTTTGAGTGAATTGCTCTTTCTCTAAGTGGAGGGTGGTGCAGGTCTGGGGTGGTGCATCTGGCTTGAGGTAGTTAACATGACGGCAACAACTAGAATGCTAAACAGCAACTGAGAGCCTTAAATCTCATCCAGTGAGAGGTGAAGCTGACAAAACCTTTCTGCAGACTTAAGTTTTGTGAGTGAGACTTTGAGTTCAAAGAAATGATGTTTGGAAACACATGCTTCTCAGTTTCATGTTTTGATCACTGCCAGGACTCCTGTTGGTAACCACCCTTTTCCTTCCAAATTAAAATACAAGTAACTTGCTGCGTTGTTGTCTAAGAGGATAGAAAAGCTTGTAGCAGATTGAATAACGTGAATCTCATTGGAGAGGAAGATGTTTCTGTTCTCTGGAAGAAGAGTCCCGGTTTGCAGTGGCATGAATGCACACCAGGATGCTCGTGAATTTATATCTTGGTAGAATATGCCCGTGCCCGTTTCCATGCAGTGTAGCCAAATGCTGACGTAGTTGAGGGGGTAAGATGGTTTTCATTATACAGTCAACATTGAACTTATGTAATATTTTTGAGTAGAATAATCTTTTGGGGTTGTATATTGCTAACAGTATTTCAGTAGTTGTGAGCAGAACAGAATTTTTATCAAGGTTTTTTCTTCTGCAATTTGTTTTTTTTAAAAAAAATCTTAGCCATGTTTCTTGGCTGCTTGTAGAAAAAGCCAAAACCCTATAATAAAGGCTTCTTGTGAGTTATATTATCTGTTAGAGACTCAAAAACGAATAGCTCTCGTAAGGAATGAATTACTACAGCTGCATTTCTGGCATACTCTCATCTTCACTTATCAAAGAGCTAATATCTGCCTGTATTTCTGATCATATGTTTCAATGAACGTATTTAGGAGTAGGATGAAAATGGTTGGCGCTGCTGAGGGCTGAACACCTAATAGTTGTATGGGGCCTGGCTTTCATGAGAGCTTTGCTACCATGGCTCTTATCTACCCGATAATTACTTGCATGACTTGTGCAAGTGCAGTTGTTCGTTCATGGGCCTGGAACATAGAGGGAGCTCTTCCAGATCTACCAGAAAAATCCTGGGAGTTGACGTAGTTCCTGGCCTTCCTCCTGAAAACAGGAGACGCAATGAATATTCAGTTATTGTTCTTTTCTGTGTAATGGAATGGTTTATAATACTGTGAGCTACAAACTACACCAATCTTTTCAAAAAATTATATATGTTCCAACCAAGCGCATTGTTTAGCGACAGCTGGGGTTTGAAATCTTCATGCATCCAATGGAATCTTTTGCCTGTGTTCTCAGCTGGGTTACGTGCCGGGAAGCAGGTAGGCAGCACCATGTCAGGATCTGTGCCCAAAACTGAATTAAAAATTTGATTACTGGGCTTGCATTATTTTAGCTTAAACTCTGCTGGATAATTATTAGCAGATGAATTTGTGCTTTTGTGTCTCAACTGCAATATGGAATAATGTGTGAGAGTGATAGTGCCCAACCATAGCTCCACAATTTGCTCATAAAGAAGTCCTTACTCTGAAGCCAGCTTTGATGTTTCAGCACCCGACCACAAAGAGGAGAGCATGCTGTTGTCTGAAGGACAAGGGTCTTTTTCTCTGGTGCCATTTTGCTAGTATTAGCTGGGCACCAGCTGAGCTTGGAGAGAACTTCATCTGTGCTGGCTTCTGTTGCGTGGCAGGTTTCGAGGACAGAACTGTTTCGTGAGGGGGGTATCGAGGCATCTGATGCGCTGCAAACGTCTGGGTGGAAGATAAAGGGTTCTGGATAATTGTTGTGTGTTCATGGGATAAAAGAACGTCCGGGAATATAGCAAAAGGTGTAATTTCTGCGTAGTGGTTTGCAGTTGAGCACTCAAAAGAAGCTTTCTTCCTCTTCGTTCCAGTTCAGTTTGTTCCAGTCATCACTGATAACTTAGTTTTGTTCTTCTTGGGTGATTCTGGGATACTGCAGTGACTGTGTTTTAGAGGATGCAACAATAACCATATTCATTGACACTGTTTTGTATGGAACAGCAAAGCGAAGGCTTTTTGTCAACAGTCTTGAGCTTGAGTAGAGAGTCCCGTTGGCAGCGACGTGTTCAGATGAGATACGGGGCTTTACCAGTGGTCGTTGCTTCTGGCAGTTAACGTGCTACATAAATTAGAAATGCTTTGATGCTTGAGCTGAAGGTCAGGAGCCAGATGCAGAAAAGTGTTTGCAGTCCATCGCGTGCAGTTTTAGCCTATTCTTCTCTGAGCTGAAAACCTCCTTTATTAGGATTTCTTTCTTTAAATGGTCATCTGGAACAGTGGTTTAGTCTAAAACTTGGCATGTCATGTGATGGCCTTACGTTCTGGAAGATTTTATGATAGCTCTGCAAATTACTGGGGGCATTTAGAGGAGTGAAATAAAGTATTGCTTGAGAATGGTATCATTGTTATTTGAAGTAGTTAGTTAATAGTAATTAATGAAAGCAAACGGTCTTAACAAATTTGAAGTCTAGCTTCAAGAATAAAAGGGAAAACGTAGAGCATACGATACCGTTCCTGCTCCAAGTTTTTCTTGAGAATGGACTCTTCCTTCTGGCTTCTTGTGTAGTTGCTTGCTGCCATGAACAAACAGCTAATAACCATTGCTTAAGCCTTACTATATGAATCCATTTCGAAATATACATTATACTAGAAATACCGTAATTTTCCTACGGCCAAACATGAAAATTGAGAAAACTCAGGTTAAATTTCATTGCTTTAAATAATGTGTCTCTGGAGAGGTACGGTTAAGGCTTCCAAGTAACCTTCAGTCTGCTCTGATAGAACTAAGCATTTTAAAATTAGAAAGTCTGTATTAATATAGCGGAAATCTTGAAGGAATCGACAGTGGAGTTCTAAATTATTGACTTGCATTTTCCAGTAAATCCTGGAATAGCGGGAAACTTTCGAAAGGCTGAGAAGAATTAACTTCCTTATGGATCTAAATTCCTGATGTGTGCAAGAGTTGTTGACCACATCTGACTCGAGGACAGGAGAACGACTGATACAGTCCTGACGAGGAACTTAAAAAACGATAGTATGAAAACTGATGACGTCAAAATAATTTTATTGTTTTCCATGAGACTACGTATTTGGTTAAGTCACTTGTGTTGTCACGATCTGAGATCTATAAATTGATTGAATGTGTTTCGGTATTCCAATTATAATAATTGCTATTGTGCAAAATTAATATCATACTGAAGGAATCACAAATTATTTCAAGTATTAATGAGAAATCATTATGAAGGATACATTTCTAATGGTCTTTCAGAATCTCAAGCCAACGGTATCTAATTTTCATTAAAAGTGTAGAAGAACAGAAGGAATTATTGCATATAGATGGCAGGTTTACATGTAGCTTATTGTTAGGGAGGGATCCCGATTGCCGAATAAACAATGGGGGTTATGAAACAGTAATCACTTAAGTAGGATTCAATGTGAGGTTTTCCATTTGGGAACAAAGGAGCATAGGCCAGTCTAAGAGGAGAGAAGATTATAGAAAACATAACTGGATCCTTGTGGCAACTGTAATCATAGAATGGCTGTTTTGGAGAAACCAGTGAATGCAGCCCCTGAGGTTCTTGCTGAAGAATGGGACGATTTTTACCTCTGTGGTGGCATGGGAATAGAAAACACTGCATTGGGAATACTGCACTGGTTTGAGAATTTTAAAGAGATTTGACAACTGGAGAGGGTATGGAGAAATGTCAAGAAAGTTTTGCACAGGCAAGAATGAATTTTGAAAAATTTGACCTTAACAAAGCTTGAGTGGTGAAACCTAAAGGCACAGGGCTTCCGAGAACTGAGCCACTGGATGCTCCAGGGACGTGTTTTCAGGAGTAAGGTTGATTTAAACAGTGTCTGTTCAGGCTGCTCATTCAGCTGCCTGCTTGATTTATTTTCATTTTTAAGGAGAAGAAGAAAACACAAAGCAAACCAAAACCCCTTCATTAATCTATGGGCTAAAACCAATTCACTTTTGGAACAACTTTGTTGAGGGTTCTGGTGAGCTCCTGGTCCTGAAGTTGTAAAACATCCCATGGCTGAGACAGGAATTAGTGCAGAGAACTCCTACCCTCCTTCCTGAACAGGAAGTTGACCGGGATGATCTCTCTGATTTGATAAGATACAGAGGCTCAGCCAGTTGATTTTTATCAAAGAGAAAATGGAGATAACTCAATTACAGTCCGTAAGTGAGCTTCACGGGGGAGAACCCCAGGTACCCCCTGGTTTGTTGGTCTCAATGAGCAGCGCCGAAGCCACCGGGTCCCGCTCAGCACGAGGCAGGTCCCTTTACACCAGCGTGTGCATTTTCACCTGTGCAGGTGACCGGCTGGTAGGGCAAAAAACGAAGGCTGGTGGTGGATTTGCCCCTTTCTGGCACTTTGGGATGAAGAATGGACATTTTTTTGGAGAAGAGATGTTTCAGTGTTCCTGTTCACACACTGTCAAATCTTTGTGAAGAAAAATCAATCACCGAAGCTCATTAGGAAATTTTTACTTTAAATGAAGAATTTCCTGTGTTCAGTACGGGGGTTGTACAGTGAAATTAGGTAAACTCAGAGTAGGTTATTTCATAGAATCATAGAATGGTTAGAGTTGGAAGGGACCTTAAAGATCATCAAGCTCCAACCCCCCTGCCCTGGACAGGGACACCTCCACTAGAGCAGGTTGCTCAAAGCCCCATCCAACCTGGCCTTGAAGACTTCCAGGGATGGGGCAGCCACAACTTCCCTGGGCAACCTGTTCCAGTGCCTCACCACCCTCACAGTAAAGAACTTCTTCCTAATAGCTAATCTAAATCTCCCCTCTTCCAATTTAAAACAGTTGCCCCTTGTCCTGTCAGTTTACTGGTCTCCTCTGATCTTTGATTATCAGGAAAATATTAAAAAGGAATGTTATTTTAGTAGTGGTGGCTGCCGTGTGCAGCAGTGCTGTGGTTTCTGCACCTGAGAAGCACGGAGACATTGGACTGTGCTGAAAGGAGGATGAGAATCGCCTCGCCTTGACGTGGTCTCTTCTGGTGAGGGGTTTCCATCACTTACTCCGTTAAGCTCATTGAAAATTTAAGATGAAACAATTCAGTCTGGAACTCTCTACATGGGGCAATAGTAGCAGGAGGTTTGAGGAGGTTTTGTAGGTTTTTTGTGTTTGTTTAACTTGAGATAAATAGTGTCAATTAACTAAATGGTGAAATTTCAGGTGTCAAATGGAACGCAACTCCCTTCCCCAGTATTGAACCTAAAGCTGTCAGTGAATGGAATAAATTTGTGCCCGTGTATCCATTGGGATGTGCTGTGTCAAGCCCCAGTTACTGTCTGGGCCGTGCTGGGGGCAGTCTGTGCCTGCGTGCGGGAGGCCAGGCTGAGTGTTTTTAAAAGCCAGGGAGAACTTGTGGAATCATAGAGCCTGATACACCTCTGAGTAAATGCTCTTCACTGGAAGAAGGTGCTTTACAAGTGAAAATGGATCCGAGCAGCCGGAATGGGAGCGCTGTCGGTAGCCAGGGCGGCAGAGGGTGGCAGCCCCCTGGGGACACCCCTGGCTGGCTGAGGGGGGACACCAGCAGCACTGGTGTGCTGCTCTTCTGGGGTGGCTGTTACGTTCAGATCTTTTCTTAATCCGAGCTACATCAGGATTAAAATCTAGGCTTAAAACCTGCTGGTTGCAGCTCCAAAGAGGGCACAGACTGTCTCCAAAGGGTGTGATGGATGAGCTCCAGAAACAGTCATCTGCTCTGTCCCTTCCACTTGCCAATCTGACACCAAGGGTTTGCCTACCACCTACTGCCTCTTGAGGGAACAGGGCAGCAGCTCTTGGGGCCCGTGGCCACTGCCAGCTGAGCCCGGCCCCCGTGCGATGCTCTGCTCCAAGGTCCAGGTTGAAGAGAATCAGGGGTCTGGGAGTCATTGCCAGTGCCCTGACCCCAGGGCCCCTGCTCTCCCGCTCTTTGTGTGGTGCTGCTGACACATTGCTTGTTCTTGCCTGGTGCTGCCAGAGCCTCCAGATCTGTTCCATGCATGCAGTCACCTCCGAGGAGAGAAGACTTCTGTCTCCTGCATGGAAACCCTGCTATCTGTTTTGTGTTGATGTTCAAACCCTGTGTGTAGTGTCCATCCTCTACCTTTGGGTCTCAAGGAGCAGCTGGTTCTGAGGCTTGAGAATCATTTCCAGTTTACCTGATCTTTTATATCTCTCCAAGTTTGGAGCTGGTGCACAAACAGCATGGGATCTAGAGGGGCGGTTCCCATTGCAAGCTCATTTTCAGCTGTGGTTCTCAGATGGGAAGGATTTGTGGTTGTGTTTTCTCCTTTGCTAGTTTGCGATACGTGACAGCCCAATTTTGTCTCAAATCAGAAATACTCCACCAAGCTTATATTATTGAAGAGTTCTGTTGTGTAAGGTATGTTGCTCCAACCAGGGTCCCTTCTTAGCAAGCAGGAATTCAGTGTCTTTGTTGGAAAAATCACCCTCAAAAAAACCCCAAGCAATGACCATGCCACCACAAACTAGGTTAGCTGGTGATTGGAGTTACCAACTAATGTTAGCCTTTTAACAGGGTCAGAGAGGGATTAGTTCCCGTTCAAAAGGAAGCTTTGTGGATGACCTGCTGACACTGCCAGGGCGATAAATGGTGGTGTGCGTCAGTTTTGCATAAATTCTGCCATTTGAGATTCTTTTGAGTGTGTTTTTAATGTAGTTGTAAAACCATGAGAGGAAAGGGGACCTCCTGAGTCGGGGGGGCTGCTCCCTCCCTCCCGAGGCAGTGATGGTGTCGCACCTTCGTAGAGGCGAGATCACAGACCTGGGAACAAAGGATGTAGGTCACGCTTGCGGGGTGGGCATCCTGGGAAGCACTGAATTGCTATAGTTAACTGAATGAATATGTGTTTCTCTGGCAAGAATTGCTAAGATATTCTTTTGGATCTGACTATGAGACGCTGTCTAGCAAAATAATGAAAGCGACATCTCTTTTTGTGTCTGACATTGGAGAGATTGCCACTAAAATGCTACTTACAGTTTTCAAAAGATGTTGAAAAAAATAGGAGAGGTTTCAGAAAAAAGCCTGAGGAAAGACCTTTATTTGCAGGACTGGAAAGCAGGTCCTGTAAAGAGAAGCAAAAAGATATTTGTTTATTGAAAAATGTCTTGAAATGTTGCTTCCAGGAAGTGTTGACAAATAGCTGCTTGGGCAGTAAGCAAACTAGATATTTGGTTAAAAATGAGATGAGGATAAGCAAAAAAGAAAAGTCAAAGCTAACTGACTTGTAGAACAGCTTAGCAGTGACGGTGGTAATTTCTTGTTCACTTGAATTCAAGGGGGTGGGAGTGGTTAAATCTTAATTAAAGAGTGAGGAATAAGGTTTGCAAACTGAAGTTAGAGGAAGCCTGCCATCCCTGTAACAGCAGGTCTGGAAGGAGGAATATAGAAATAGTCTAGCAACAGTTCTCCTGACCATTTGTAATTTGCATTACTACTCGAAATATTAATGTGATTCTCAGAGTATGCCTTCTGCACAGCAGGATTTCTCTACAACGTTTATAGAAAAGTTTGAAATGTTGATGTCAGTCTCATTTTTTGCATGGGTCAGTATTCAGGTTTGTTCTGCTCTGGTTAACAAACGCACGCTAACGTGGGCAAAGGATTTTGCGTGCCTCTTGCAGGCTTCCAACGACGCTGTGTGGACAATAGAAAGCGACAAAGTCATTTCAGATGAAGAGTCTGGGTGGTGTAAAAACTCCTGATTTTTTAGGAAATCCAGTTTTTCTTGCTTTTTGCGTATCCTTAATCTTAGTGTTTATGTGCTTGT
This sequence comes from Tringa tobata, assembly GCA_033628505.1. Classification (NCBI taxonomy): domain Eukaryota; kingdom Metazoa; phylum Chordata; class Aves; order Charadriiformes; family Scolopacidae; genus Tringa; species Tringa tobata. Next base: position 139,006 of record JAHREE010000325.1, on the reverse strand, counting down.
TGAAAGAAACTTAAATTGATCTTTTTAAACTTCTCTCTTTTCAATTATTTTTAAAATTATTTTTTATTTTTTAAAAATAAGGGGAGAATCCGGTTGCTTTTGAGGACCTCGCAAGCATACGCTGGCTGGGAATTGCTAGTGTCACCCATTTCCCAGCCACAAACTGAAGGGAAGTGGCCGGTGGAGTGGGTTTGTGCCTGCTCTGCTCCCGCAGCAAAACCCATCACGCGCATCAGCAGTTTTGCAGAATTAGCCTTGGCACGAAAAAGCTCCCTCTTGTGGTACTGCTGCATTTCCAAAGTGCAGAAAGGCATTTATTTCAAAACACAGGTTTCTTAATACTCCTTTTAATGGACATCGCCTTTACCTTAGTAAGTTGTGCTTCAAAATGTATGCAAGCTTTTTGTTGAGTAAATAATGTACTTACTAAAGTAGGATTGAAAGCATCTTGCTTAGGAGTTGAGGAACTTGCCATGCCCTGGAATGCAAGACAATAAATATTGTTCTCATTGGTTATTTCAAGTTTGAGTAGTTCAGATGGTCCAAAATGAACTGCTTGTGACTTCAAAATGATAGTGAGGTGGCCTGTTTACTGCACCTGCTATAATTTCTCCAAATGCTGAGTGGCTCTGTGTCTGTAACTGACTGATGTCATATGAAGTAGTTTGTGATATATGGGGTGTGTAGTAGTGTTTCTAAAGTCAGAAGGCTTTTTATAATCATCTAATACGACCTATTGTATAATATATAGCATGTTAAAAGTCAGAGTACATCTAGTATTAGCTCTCATTAAGGCAATTTACCATATCTCCACAGAAGTTCTTGCAATGACTTTCTCTTGCTAAAAGTTAAACGCTTTTAAGGCTGTTTTGGTTTTATTTCTAGTCGATGGACCCATCTGCCTGATAGACTGAAAAGCCATCTACTGAAAGTCCCGTGAATTGAATAGATTGAGTTTCCAAAGCTTCTCTTTGTAAAACAGCTGATGTAGCACCTAAGTATTCTGATGTGTGCTGTGTTCATTCAGTATCATTAAACTTAAAAACCGCAAGGTGTAGAAAATACCCCTTGTGGAAGCGTGTGTTCTCTGGAGTCCTGTTACTTTTTCAGATGAACTTAACTAGAGCTTTGCTAGAGCAAGTGTTTTTGGCCAAAAAGGAAAGGATTTTCCAAAGCTGGTCAGTAATAAATAGATGGTTTATGGAGTTATGGAGTATGGAATAAATAGATGGAATATTACTGGTCAGTAATAAATAGATGCATGGAGTTAATCAACTAATTCTGGAGTAGTATGTTTTGGCACACCATGTTATGAATTCGGTGTTTCTGTAAGATAATGCACATAAACTTCTTCATTTGCTTTCTTAAGCAGATGGGAGAAACTGCCTCTGTCCTGTCTGAAGACCAGCTGCTTCCTAGCAGTGGCTCCTCAGTCTGTATCTGCCCTGGGACTCTTGTGCCTTTATTTCTTTAAGATTGAGTATGAGCTGGAGCCTGTAGAACAGGTAGGATCCTGTTCCTCCTGCTGTGCCCCACAGGCTTTCCTCTGGGCCTCCCCCGAGCAGCAGACTGTGCCGGGGGACATGGGCCCCACCAGCAGAGTCTCCTGTGTTCTCCTCTCCCTTCTTTGGCCTTCTGACCATCTGCCAGGCCTTTATCTGCAGGCAATAGCGCTGGAGCACAGCGTCAGGCTCAGTAACAGAGCAGTGCCACTGCCTGTGTGAGCTGAATTCTTGCTCCTCTTCTTTTTATTCCTGGTTCTTGTCCTCTGCAGGCCTCATTAGTGGTAGGGATCCTGTTGTAGGGCAATGCCTGGCTCACCTGGTGACTGCCTGGGCTCACCACTTCGCTCAGCGGTCAGCCAGCACATCCTTCTGTTTAGATTTACCCTCTCAGCCTGAGCAAAGTACTTAGGATCAATCTTAGCGTTCTCCCTTTGGCATTGTCCCCAGCATGTCCCAAGGGTGTTGTGTGTCATTACCGCTGGGTGTTCTCTCCCGATTTGGATGCTGGTCTTCTGTCTCTTCACCCACAGAGCAAACTCCAGACTTGTGACTAATGATGTAACCAATGGGTTCAGCTTGAAAGTCAGACTTCTCTTGTTGAAGTACAACACTTCAAATCTTACCCTAAATGTTCCCAGTCATGGAGGGAACATGTTTGGGGGCCATGAATGGTTCATCAGATAACAGAGTGTTACAAAAGAATGTCAAACATTTCCTTTGTTAGACTTGTTATTTTCATTGCATTCGGTGTTCTGGTGAACAAAACTATAGGGTTAATTTTATCTGGCTGTTTAAGAACGTCATGCCATTGGACACCTGTCTTAGTCCTGTGGTTAAAAGACCAAAAATGATTGAGAAGCGTGTCCCTCTGGTTGAGGATTGACCATCATCTTGATCTCCCTATTGTCATCTAACACCCAGTCCAAATTTTAATTTCGACCTTGCCAAGTTTTGATGTGCTGAAACTGCCTTGTAGGATCAGAAAACTTTGGAGGTTCTGGATTAGTCAATGTATGTTTGATGAAATATGTAAATTGGTGTCCCTCTTTGCTCTTCAGGATTTCCATGGATTGGTGGCTCTTGCATCCCTTCTCTCTAGTTGTGAAAATACCTGGTTCTGCCATGGGCTTACTGTAGGGAGAGGGTGGGGTTGTCACAATACAGAATTGAGCCGGGGTGTTTGAACACAAGGTAATTTGACACTAATTTTCATATTAAGTATGTCTGCTAAAATACCAAATACTCTCCTTTATAGGGCTGGTCTTACTTCAGTTGCCTTAGTCCCCAGGTGAGGAGTAAACATTGTTCTTTTTCCTGGTAGAAAGCTCTTGTGTTACTCCACTATCAGTAGCTCTTATGCGTGTTATCTTCATTCTGTAATTAGTGATAATAAGATAGCTTTATATGTAGTAAATTACTGTCAAGTTTAAATCAAATCTAATTTGGTTTAGTGAAACTGTGTATTGCCAAATCAACTGCACGTGATAGATGTCAGAGATCTAAAAGATAAAATTGCTTTATAGTTGTATTTATAAATAACACTACCAGTTGCAGGTATTTTGTCAAAGTAATAATAATCTTTTTTTAATTGATCATATTCCAGCTGCTCCTGAATGTTTGCAGACAAAGAATTAAGAAAAGAAGCTTTTACTTCTGCTTTTTAGTGCAGCTGCTGTTTATCCTGGAGACCAGCTAACTGCTGCGTTTGTCCTTCAGGAGCATTTGAAGTCTCTGTTATCAAACATTGTTCTTCCCCATGGAGGCAGGCGTTGCAGTTTGGAACATGGTTTATCAAACTGCACTTTGTTCAGTGTTTTGCATGGTAACAATACTGAGTTTGTTAAGATAAGTGACGTCCTATCTGAGAGTTGTAACTGGGTTCCTGTTTCTCCCGTTGGCAGGGCTGGGGGTTGCCTTGGGTGGCAGCTCTTCAGGGAGCCCTCCCCTCGCTCCCCGCAGTCCCCTCTGGGAATGGCCTGGGCTGGGGACGGTTGGCATGAGACTTGGGAACAGCACCGGTACCTACCCTGTGAGGGCAGGGAGAAGATGGACTCACCCAGTGGGCAACTGGAGGCTTGGCTTTGGGGACAGGTCCTTAGTCCCCAGGCGACGTTTATTTCATGGTTTCAATATCCATTTTAAAGGCACAATGAAATATTTTAAGGGGTAGACAGTAAAGCTCACTCATCGTTCCTGATTTCTCATTATTCCTGGTTTCCAGGCTTGTTCACCATGAAGTAATTTGGAAACAGAAGTAGACCTACCCACCTGGGAGCACGGTGGGGTGCAGTGTCCCAGAGGTTGGGATGTAGCCCTTGGCAACGGGGGGGTGCTGTGTGGCCACCACGCTGGGCTCCTGCCGAGTGCTGGAGGGGCACGTGCTGTGGAGGGTCTGGAAGCCACGAAGACTTTTCCATGCTTTGACTGCCACATAGAGAGGTCTCCCTCCATTTTCCTGGTCTTTTGATGAAACTCTTCTGTTTTTCCAGGACTGGCAGCCTCCATTTGCATGTGATGTTGATAAGCTTCACTTTACACCGAGGATCCAGAGGCTCAATGAACTGGAGGTAAACTGTAAAGCTGAACATTGCTTCTGCTCCAAAATGTTTAAATATTCTTTTGAGAGGCAGTGTTTTCCAGTGGATTGACCGTGGGTCGTGTTTGACTCGAGCTGACAGCACTCAGGACCTCCGAACATCAGTTTTTAATTAGCACAAAAATTCATCTGTTTCAGAATCTGTTTAAAAACATGCCAAGCATAAAAAGTAAAGTTAATGCTCATTAAAGGAACATAATTCAGGCCTTTTTCCACACAGAGGTGCTTGTAAGTGGTTAAACTCAAATTCTCAAGTACCATAGATTTCTATCTGTGTTTTGCACACATACAGCATCTTTAAAAAGAAAGAGATGAAGCATTTACAGAGTGCTTTAAAAATAACAAGCCATTTGCAAGAAACAATTAAAAAATTTGGATTCGGTTGGTGTGAAATTTGCTGCTCACAAGCACTTTCATTCACTGCTTCATGAATTCAGACTAGAAGAAGGGAGAGGCAAGGAGCCCTGGTTTGTGAGTGGCCGTGACCGATGGCTCTTGTGACACTCATTTTCTAAAGTCCTGGTGTGGTTACGTGGAGTCCAGGGAAAGGCTCAAACTTCGGATGCGGAGTGAGAGATTTGTGTGGACACAAGCTGGGTCAGAACTCTCTGGAGTTGCAGAGCAAGTGAGTCCGTGCAGACATGGCCATTTTTTACCTTAAGAATAGAAAATGTGATGAAAATAAAATGTTTCAAAATTTAAGTCTAAGCTACTACTCTTTAACACAGCAACAGTCCAATCATCTCACTGTGTGAATCGCTGTGCAAACAGGTGAGTTGCCTTTCCCTGTCCTGACCAGTTTGTGTCCATAACAGTGAAACAACTGCAGTTGGGAGTGAAAAAAGATAAAAGGAAAACCCTTTTAAAATCTTTTTATAAGCCATAAATATTAGTTTGGTTTTGGTTTGTTACAAATGCACCAAATTGTAATAAACTATTACATTTATTAATATAATAAATTCTAGCAATGCAGCTAGTTTTGGTAGCTTTTAGCAGTAATAACTCATTTTTTGTCTTCTCAGAAAGTACTTTTCTAAGTGCAGTAAAAGTTAAAAAAAAATTACTTGAGGAAAGATTAGTGGTATCTGTATGGATTATTATTTTTTCCCTCCATCTGACAAGAGGGAAAAATGCAAAATTATACATGGACAGGGAAAAGCCAGGCAGGCAACTGAAGTGGCAACTTTATAAATGCTGGGATACAAAAGCCTGTGCAGTTCATTTTTTTGTTTCTGGTGTTTTGTTTTTTCAGGCCCAAACTCGTGTAAAGCTGAATTTTCTGGACCAGATCGCAAAGTTTTGGGAGCTTCAAGGATGTACGCTGAAAATTCCACATGTGGAGAGGAAGATCTTGGATTTATTTCAGCTTAACAGAGTAAGACTGTTACACGGGAGAAACTCTTCCTAAGAAGATGCTGTGTTATCTCATTTTCTGGGATGGTATCACAGGTGTTCAAGGGGATTTACTTTGTTTAACCTAACATAGCTAAAGTGACAAAATAGTTGCTATGGGAGTTGGAGATCAAATTAAATTTTCAGCTCTTTAAAGTTGAACTTGGATACAAACAAGAATAAATTTAGGCTTAACTGAAGGAAACTTCTGGACAATGACAGCAGTGAGAAAAACATTTTTCCATTAGGAATATGGAAGAAAAAATACTTTTAGGATGAAGCTTGTTAAACTTCTGAAGAAGTTTATGCGTTCTGATAGCAAAGGATGGATTCACTGACCCCAAGGATGTTACCTCTGTTTCTTTGTTTAGATTAGTTTTTATTTGGTTGATTTTGAGCCTAGTTCATAGTACTTAGTGAGAAGTACTGCCTCTACTGTGCTAGAAAGTTGTGTTTGAATACAAAGTAGAGGTGTGACAAATTGCAGCCAGACAAATTCTCAAAAGTAGGCTGAGTTACTGCTTCGTCATTTCATAAAGGTGCTGACTTATTTGTAAAATAATTCAACAAGTTTATACTTCCTGAATAGTTTATATAGTTTTATGTTACATGTTCCAGTTACAGCTTTTCAACAACTTTCATGTATTGCTTTGGGTTTTTCTGTTGTTGTTGGGGTTTTTTTAATCTATGTTTTTCTAGTTTAAAATAGCAATTGTGGTATTGTCTTTTCTTTTAAATAAGCAGTATTTTCCTTAAATGCTGCTAATTTTAGTGTTAAATATGCTGCCATTTTGTTTTCGCTTTTTAGCTAGTTGCAGAAGAAGGAGGATTTGATGCAGTTTGCAAGGAGAGAAAATGGACCAAAATAGCCACTAGGATGGGATTCGCTCCTGGCAAAGCCGTGGGTTCGCATATCCGTGCGCATTACGAGCGCATCCTCTATCCTTACAACTTATTCCAGTCTGGAGCGAGCCTGTTGGTAAGCTATATTGAAGTCCAGTTAATTTAGCAGCCAGTCTGTTATTTTTTTATTTATTGATGGAATATTTCCAAAGACTGCATTTTATGCTTTATGGCACGTAGGTGAAAAGTTGTAATCTGGTGTTGATATGAGCAATTCAGAAAGCTATAGGCAGACTTCTAATCAAGAGTAAAGTTTTTAGAGTTACTCTTCAAGGTGTAATCTCTTACCGACTGCTTTGAATGCTACCTTTTGTATCTTCTCTCTACAGAAGCCTCATGATAATGGACGTTCAGACTTCCTGTAATGTTTTCTTTAATGCTGTTCTGTCAAATGCAAAATGCTGCTTTATTCACAGATCATTCTAGGTCCGTCTGTCTGGGTCTGTATCACTTGCACCTGGAGTGACTGAGCAACTGCATCAAACCATGGCAGTAACTCATCTCGCTTTCGCTAAGAGTGTCCAAGTTCAAGGATGCGTCATGGATATTGCAGTGTAGTTAACAGTGTGACTTGTGACTCTTTTCAGGCTTAAATCTTCATCCTTCCTCCTTAGATTTGGCCCTTAAAACAAAATCCAGGGCTGGTGAGAGTGGAAGCAGTGTAATATCTAATGAAGGATAGGGCTTTTCTTTTAGTGTGATAGTCAATTATTTTGGAAAATGAAAATAGGTTGCAGTTGCCAACATCCATTTTTATTTATTTGAAACACTCTTACCATGATGATGAATGTTGACGTTTTTTAAGCAACGAGACCCCTAATCCTGTTACAAGCATGTCTCTGTCTACAGAAATCAACACTAGCCTTTTACATAGAGCTACCAAAATGAGCGATAGGATTTGACATAAGTCAGAAAAGATTGAAGGCCCTTTATTTAGCCCTTGTTGATCGCTTTTCAGTGAAAAACAGCTAGATTCTGCATACCCTTCAGAAAAAATAATTTAACTTGTGAAAGTTTGAGTGTTTTGCAGACAGAGGATAAGAACAAAATACAGTTGAATGTAAGAATCTTTGTGCAAGGGAAACTGCTGTATCAAAAATATTTTGCCTTGCATTCATGGAATCACAGAACAGTTTGGGTTGGAAGCCAACCAAAGCCCCCCAGAGCCACCCCCTGCCCTGGGCAGGGACAGCTCCCACCAGACCAGGTTGCTCCAAGCCCCCTCCAACCTGGCCTTGAACCCCTCCAGGGATGGGGCAGCCACAGCTTCTCTGGGCAACCTGGGCCAGGCCTCTCACCACCCTCACAGCAAAGAATTTCTTCCTGACATCTCATCTAAATCCCCCTCTTTCAGTCTAAAACCATCACCCATCACCCCGTCTCTCCATGCTCTGGTCAAGAGTCTCTCCCCGTCACTCCTCTAGGCCTCCTTTAGAGACTGGAAGGACACTATAAGGTCTCCCTGGAGCCTTCTCTTCTCCAGGTTGAACCCCCCCAACCCTCTCAGCCTGTCCTCCCAGCAGAGGGGCTCCAGCCCTCCCAGCATCTCTGTGGCCTCCTCTGGCCCCGCTCCAACAGCTCCGTGTCCTTCTGCTGTTGGTGGCCCCAGAGCTGGAGGCAGCACTGGGTGGGGGGTCTCCCCAGAGCGGAGCAGAGGGGCAGAATTCCCCCCTCACCCTGCTGGCCACGGGGCTGGGGATGCAGCCCAGGGGTGGGGGGCTTTCAGGGCTGGCAGAGCACATTGCTGGCTTGTGTTGAGCCTCTCCAACACCCCCAAGTCTTTCTCCTCATGGTTCATGCTCGTGTTCAGCAATGGAAAGCAGCACCATTTTCTGAAGGCATTTCCTTGAAAACTTTGCATTTTTATTAGGTCTGAAAACTATGGATTCTTGAGTTTGTTTGGGCTTTTTAAGCTGCTGCATTTTGTGACACCTGGCTTTGCTTTCATATTTTTGAGGTGTAATTGCACAGGGAGAGATGTAATTAAAAGTTGTAAAAGAGTTAACATGGTACACTTCCTATACACTTCCTTGGAAATGTAGGTTTCCCATGAAAGTGTCTGTCATGCATTTGATGTTTACATTCATGGTTTTTTTCGGTCGTGGACCCTTTTAGAAGTGAAAAGCCTTCTCAGATGAGGTCACGCTTCTTTTTAAAGATGATTTTCCAAGCTCTCACTTGCAGCTCTCACTGGCATCTGTTCCAAAGTGCTGTGTTTAGTGGATGCAGTTCTGGAACAGCTGGGCAGGTGTGGGATACTTCATTTTTTTGACTCCTCCCCTTAAAAGAGGTTAAAATGCTCCCCTCCCATATGCAGCAGAGACCTGAGAGAATCCACAGAAACATCTTGGGGTTAGCTCACTCTTCACTTGAAGATTTGACTTTGGTTTTTGTTGTGGTTTTGTTTTTGTTTTTGTTTTTTTTCCTTCCTGACAATGTTGTCTTCCAACTGAGTTTGTTTTGCAGTACATTTTTTGAGGAAGAATCTCAGATGAAATTCTCTCTGGCTTTCTTCCATGTGTTCTCAGTAAGTGGTGCTTTCCCAGATGCTTCCTGTGTAGGTGCCTGCTTTATCGTACGTCTATTCAGGGCTTTACTGGGAATCTAAGCATCTGTGATTTTTGTTTTTGGAGAAGAGGTAGCAGCTATTCAATTTGACAGCTGTCAGTTTGAGATATGTGGTTCCTTCTTGCGATATTTCAACAAGCCTTTTGAGAGAAACTCTTTGTGCAGCCAGGATAATCATCCATAAAAGATTAGTGTGAGCATTCGCTGATTTTTTTGAGTGTTTTTCTTTTTTTTTAATTGTTAGTACTTGCGATATTCATTGATTCTGCAAAAGCTGAAAATATGGAATGATGTAGTTTCCACTGATGACTATGCTGTAACTTTAGTCTCATCCAGATCTGTGTATAGCATTAATTCTTTATGTATGCCTTAAATATACATTAAACTGGCTTCAGGAATTATTTTGACAAATCTCTCAGCTGGAGATGTTTCTGTATGCAAACTAAAATAGTAAAACTCTCTGGAGCTGTTCAGAAGTGAACAGATAACATGTTTTTATTGAAGCTCTTCTTCAGTCAAATAGCAAAAATTTCTTAAATCAGCCAGTTTCTAATACTCAAAGCAGCTCTCCATGGGGGTGTATTTATTTTATTCTTACCTTGAAGCATTAGGTGTTGGGTGCTTGCCTCCAGAGCTGTTCCAGTAAACCTGCTGGTGTCCTGGTGCCTGCTGTCTGTGCCGTAGTGACCATGGGTGTGATGCCACGGAATTGCGGCGTGTGCCCAGAGGGAGAAATGTCCCCTTGCATGAATTGAGGTGTCCAGAATCTTCTGTCAGTACATCTTCTGTGATGCATTCCCCAGGTGTTTGCATGATGTGAAATGCAGCTACAGTTTTTGAGGGTGTCGATGGTCTTACGGTGTTCTGGTTTTCAGTGAACGCAGCTGGTTCAGTAATTTGGGGTCTGGTCTCTTTTCCAAACTGAGGTTTAATATCCCGAGTGGGACTCATATGTCCAAAGATTTATATGTGTATGCTTCTAATAAAAACGTTTCTGTGTGAGATAGTTCTCTAGCCCCTTTATTGTTACTGGAGAAAAATAAGCACCTCTGGAGTGTTTGGGGGTTCTTATCCTCAAGTGGGTACGTAGCAGGGGCAGAGCAGTTGTATTCTGCAAGTAGAGGGAGCCTGGGTGATTGCTGTATGTGTAAATAGCTATGTCATAAACATCTAAACCTGGAGTAGATTAATTGTTTTTTTATCCTTTGACATCCTGGAGGCCTTATTAACATTCCTGCTGTGTCCTTTGCTTGCCGAAGGAGCGGCTCCTTAATGGTTTCAGCTGATGGGCTTTTAACTTACTCTCTGCCACCATTTGGAGTTCAGGGATTATATGTGCAACCATCTTCTCAACGGATAATGAGATCGTGATCACAGTGTGTAGGATGAGCTTATGGTAAATTATTGATAGAAGCTTAACCTTAGCAAAAAGGCTCTGCTGGTTGGGAGAGGAAGGGACTGAAGAAATGGCAGCTGGTGTCCTTGGCTGAAGACAAGTTGCAGTTGAACAGGTCAGTGCAGGAGTAAGGTATGTTCAGAGGAACTCCCACCCTTAAGGCAGGACTGATGCTTCTCCTAGGTACAGCTGAACATGTTAATGAACAGCCATTTCATACCAGTGCTTTGCTTTTGGGTTACTGAGGCAGTGGGAAATGTTTCTGCTTAAATAGTTCTTGAAACCTCAATATTTAGGAAATGCCTTCTGGGCTTTTTTCAGTGAATAGTGTACTTTGCCTTTTTTTTTTTCCTTGGACGCTGCACTGAAGTGAGGCAAGTTACGCTATTTGTTGTTTTTTTCTTTCAAGGTTTCCTTACCCTTTTGTTTAGGAAAAGCTGTTTCTGTTTGCCTTCTAGGTATTTGCTTTCAAGGATCATATGTCCTCTGTTACCAGAAGGAGTAGAAACTTTTAGATTTGGGTTTCATGTGAGGACACAATTCAAGGAACCAGTTCTTATAGAAGTCATTAAATTTGGCGATGTTCTGCATAGCATTAATCTCAATTGCTTTTCTGTTCTCTCATTTTAATATTTTTCCTACTCACTTGCTTTCTCTCCTTGTCCATTCTCTGTCCTGAGAAATTGGTTTTGACTTTCTCCCACTGAAGTTAATATGAAATACTTCACGTTGTCATCTCTCAGTGTGAGCTCTAAGGAGCCCTCTCTCCTGACGTTCCAGCCCCAGCACTTGGGGGCCGCCTGTGAGCACCAGCCAGGACTTACTGCTCCTGTGCATGAGCTGCACAGTTGGGTGGGTTTGTGTATTTCATGTTGAAATTAAGTCATCCATTTTCTTTAAAGAGTAAGTCTAGAGCTTACAAAGTCTAAGATTGAAGGCAGTCCTAAGTAAAACAGAAAATCTGGAGGTTTCTTAGAGCAGTGTTGTGGACTGTCTGTGGGGGATAGTTAATGTTACCCTGCTACTCTTGACTGATACTTATTTTTGTTAAATGCCTATTTCTTTCAGCTTATTTTCATCCTTTTCCATCTCCCTTTTGACTATCATTTGTTTCTGAAAGTCTGAGCATCAGTCCTTACACCGCTGTAGTGGTTCTCTTGTGGTTCCTTTCCTGTTTCTCTCCTGCTGAGAAAATGCTTGTGATGGGAACAGATGAACAGAACTGGGGAAATGTGGATCCGGCAATTCGTGTGAAATACTTTCTGACAACATAAGACTTTTTCTTTCTTTAGGATTCGTTGCTTACAATTTAAAAACTGTTATATTTTGTCTGCTGTTACCGAATGTTGTATGGCTTGACAAACTCGGAATTGTCATTAATTACTATTCTTCTTGCCAAATGTATGCACAGTTTTCAGCAATTAAATGTGTTCGTTCAGCAACTTGAACTAAAACTGTTCTTGCATCATCTTCTTCCCTTCTGCCCTTAATTCATGCAGCAGAGCTGTCCTCTCCAAAACATATAAAGAAAGTATCTTCTGCAATGTTCTTCAGACAAAATTGTATGTCAGTTAAGGCAGGGATGTATGGTAGGCTGTAATTTATTTTATGTTGTTCTGTATGTTAGTGTTAAAGTAATGCAATCTGAGGACACTACTGCAGTTTCTGGTAGGCTGTTGATACAGCCTCCAAAAGCACCATCTGCTCAGAGAATGGGCATTGGTATTCCTGTAGAGAAATGTTCAGTGCTCGTAACATTTAAAGGATGACTTCAGCTTTATTTAAGATCCTTTATTATGGTTATTGCCTTCATTAAAAGGGCTGGAAAAAATGATTTTGTGACTTGTTCAAATAGGTAATGTTACAGTTGACATAAATGCTGCTTTTATTAATTCAGCATAGCAGTTATTAAAGCCTTGTCTACATTCTTTCACATTAGCCAGGAAGTTGTTCTACACAAAGTTTGTATTAGAAGCAGAGGCAGAAATCAAGTAATCAAACTATGTCTCTTTAGTGCTTGCAGAAACCAGATCTCACCAGTGACACGAAGGACAAGGAATATAAGCCCCACGATATTCCGCAGAGACAGTCTGTCCAGCCGTCTGAAACGTGCCCACCTGCCCGTCGAGCAAAACGCCTGAGCACGGAGGTGAGAGACCGGCCTTTGTGTGGGGGGGACGCTCGTGGTGACCCCCTGGGAACCCCTAACGTGCTGGTTGTTGACCCAGCCACGTGGCACAACAGGTTTTTAAGTGATAGGACAAACGTTACTTCGATTGGATTGCTAAATGTGTATGCATAGTAAACAGCTGTTTAACTTTTTCTTTGTCATTGTTAAACATACCTAAATATTTATAAATGCATAATTATAAATAACGTGATAAGGATTGTGTGATAATTCAAAAAGCGTGTTACTGAGGCTTGGAATGTTGAGTGGCTCATCTATTGAAGCTGTTCCACTTACACATTAGTTATGAGTGTGTATGCATGATTATAAACAATCCAGGGCTCATAGATTAAAATACAGGTGACAAATTCTGGATATGCAGCTTTGATCTGTTGTTTCCTCCAAGGACAGCCCATGAACAGTGGTTATACATTAAATGTGTTGGGAGGTTTCTGTGAATCTTTCATGAGCCAGACGTTAGAGCAGAGGGGTTTGTTACAGCATTAGCATTGTCGTATTTCATTTTTCACTCTGAGTTCTATCAATTTGCAATACTTGCACCATGCAATTTCAGGAAAAAAATTGCCTAAAATTAAGTCAATATGGTTATGTACAATCAAACAGGATTAATTTTACGTGTGCCTATGAAATAATATTTATTTGGATAAGCATAAAATGTATTGATGATATCTGCATAGAGTTCTCCTGGGAGGGCATATGTTGGGAGATCATCATGTGTCTCCTTTATTGCTGGAAAACTGTGATATTGTGACTTCAGCCTTTTCCAGACTGATGTTCTGCCTTCAGAGAGTTTCCAATTTCTTTTGTTTGAGCAGATGAAGAGCAGGGGAGGCTCATTCCCAGGAGACAGTGGTGTTAGTGGTGACATCATGAGTTAGGAAGGTCACGATTGACTCCCTTTGTTTATAATCCCAATTTCTGTTTAAGTTCGTTTCAGACTCTATTTAAACTCCCATTGTTCTAGTCTTCGTCTTTATTACTACCAAGTAGTACAGCTTAGCTGTTGCAAATTCTGTCTATAATTATTTTTAGTTAGTGAGTTACAATTAAGGCTTTCTAAAGCTTTTCCACTTCAATACCCGGTTGTGAGTAGATTTAGAATTCTGAGAAAACCTCAGTAGTTTGATCTGAAACTTTCCATTTGAAGTATCAGCCTGTGGTTGGAAGGTGCTGGTTCTCACGTATCCTTTAAAGTTTATCAGCAGGGCAAATATATAAGAAAATTTGAGCTGTTTGTGACAGTGGTATCAGGTGTCACTGACTAACCAAGAGTGCACTTTTTGTCATTTGTGTAGAAACTAACTGTTCCTACTTAGCCAAAATGCAAGGCTGCCCTCTCAGCTCCTTCCCTGAGCGCTACTCATGCCATGAAGCTAATTTTTGTGGAAAGAAAATACTTGATTAAGAATAGAATTGAAACATACAGAACTAAAGCTGAATTAAGCAGCATGAACTGACTTGCTTAGCAAGGAGCTGTCGTGTAAGACAATAATTTCCAGAAAATTAAGTGTGGGCATTTCTGTTCCATTTCAGTGCAAAGTCAGCTAAGTTGATTAAATCCTTTTTTTTTTTCTTTTTTTTTTTTTTTTTTCCCGCCTACATTGAAGCTGCAAGCAGTTGATTTTTGCCCTGACCTGGTTGCAAAGTAGTAAAGTTTGGCTAAAGTGTCTCAACTTTTTGCTCTAATTTGATATACAAGGATTTGTCAGTGTCTTAAATAGTAAAAGTGAAGTTCATTCTCATGTTTACCCGTTTGACATTTCCTGCTTTTCAAAGGCTAACCATCTACTGTAAACCTTTAAAGTAAGTGAACTACAGGAAAGTACTGTAAATTATTCTTAATAGCAAAAAATACAACCTGGGGGATAAGTGTTGTGTTACAACTCTAAGACACATAGAGTTTTACCTTGCCATTTCCTACCTGGTGAGTAAACAATTAGGAGAGAATGTACATAATTAGAAAGGAAAAGGGCAATGACAGTCGTAGGCTGGTTTTGAAATGCAAAGGATTTCGATGCTTGATGTAGAGAAGTATAAGTGTAAAAGACCAGAACAATGTTGCAGAACTGAAAGTGAGATGAATTCATATGATAAAAGGCTGAGGTTAAAAAAAAGAGCTACTCTTGTGAAGGCAAATATGGGCCTAAGCACAGAATGTGGACACAGCTCATAGAAGTTAAAGATGCAGAAGATGAGGCATGTGTTACTGCATTGCTTGGGGATCAGTGCAAGCTGGTCCTTATCCAGTATTAATAAATTTAGTGAACATATATTGCACATCTTAAGCAATGGGACCCCTCCCTGGCCTTATGGAGACAGTCATTTGGACAAAGAGAACACAGAAAGCGAAGGGGAAATAATGTCAAAACCACCTCTGTAAAAATCCCAAACAAAACAAGCTGTAAAAAAAACCCCCACAAACCAAACAGAGCCCCACCAACCTCTGCCCCTTCAAATTCCCGATGTTTCATTCCAGCTGGGGGTGATGCTTTTAGAGCTGAGCCAACAAGTCCCATTATTTGGGGTTCACGGAGTGGTTGATAGTGGACTGACTTGAGTGAGTAGCAAGAGAGTGGTTACATGACCTCATTTCCTTAAGAAATTAGGCTCGAAAGACACAATGTTGGAGAAACCCATTTTTATACTGAGGGATTTGAGAATTGTTCTCCCACAGTCTCAAAACTTCAGGGAAGAAATATAAGAATTAAATGGAAAAACATTATTCTGTGTTGAAAGCTTGACAATATACCGGCTGAGTTCCCTGCTTAGGAGACTGGGGTATGTTCTGCCTCTCAAGAGTAAAAGAAAATCTGTGAAAGCCCAAAGTTCTTGCTTCTTATCAAGTTGCACTGAAATCAAACTAAAAACACGGTATCGTTATTGGCACAGGCTTTTTATAGGATTTCCTTGCAGATCTCTTCAGGTTGTTCCCTATATTATTTCTCTGAACTCTTTTTACATAATTGAATACAAGTACTTCAGAAATCCAGGTTGCCTTTTTAGATTTATTTATTCATAATTATAAGAGAGTTCTTTGAGTTTCAATTAAGTCCTCAAAGTCTTTATGTGACTTCCATCTGCCTCGCTTTCTCCTAGAACAAGCCAGGTTACAAGTTTGGAGACTTCTGTTGTACCTCAGTGAAGTGTCTGTGTCTCACATCAGCTTGTTCTCTGAATCTTTGCTGTTCTCTCTTGGCACTTATCAGAGTGGATTAAGACTTGTATGAGAGATACTTTTTGGAATTTGAAAGTCAAAATTGTCTTTTCCTGGTTCTTTTCTCAGCTCATGATAGTATTAGAAATGTGTATTTCAAAACCTTGTGGGGTTTGCCACCAAAGTTACTCAACTGTAGAGACCTGCAAAGAGTTACTTAGATCTCTCGTTAGGACTCTGGGTGTTGGACATCAGCTTTTCCCATCTCCAGAGCCAAAGCAGCCCTGAGGGGCAGGAGGAGATGGGTGCAGGTTGGAGCTCTGTGGGTGCAGCCCTTCCTGCAGCGCTGTGTGCAGTGACCAGTGTCTATTCCACCATCGTTGGTCTGTACTTGGGCAAGCAGCTCTGGGTTTAGCTGGCAGTCAAGATTTTCCCAAATACATGTGTAAAACGAAAGTTTGCCATCTCTCTCGGTCTCCTCTCTACAACTCCCTGAAAGGAGGGTATAGCCAGGGGAGGTCGGTCTCTTCTCCCAAGGAACAGGTGATGGGATGAGGAAATGGCCTCAAGTTGCAGCAGGAGAGCTTTAGGATGGATATTGGGAAAAAATTTCTTCACCAAAAGTGTTGTCAAGCTTTGGAAGAGGCTGCCCAGGGCAGTGGTGGAGTCACCATCCCTGGAGGTGTTTAAAAGCTGGGCAGATGTGGTGCTGAGGGACATGGGTTAGTGGTGGTTTGGGCAGTGCTGGGTTGATGGTTGAACTCGATCCGAGTGGTCCCTTCCAACCCAGACAATTCTGTTTTATTCTAAGCCCGTTACTGATTTTTTTTCTGGTTTTTCTTTTTTCGTTTTTTTTTTTTTTTTCTTTTTTAAGGCAACCAATATTAAAACTGAATCTGATGCTCCAGAAGCCAGAACTCATAACCTGAGACGTAGAATGGGATGTGCACCTCCAAAGTGTGAAAATGGTGAGTGGCAAATGGGGAGTGAAAGAAAACATGAATGAAATGTCTCTTAATTTGAACAAACTCTTTTTAAGACCAGAGTTAAATTCAGTAGTTGGCACAATTCAAAGTATTTAAAAAAAATAAATACTTCTGTTAACCTCTGTTTTAAATTTGATTTTATTGTAAAATTTCTTTTATGGCTTTGAAATCTTTCTGGATTTTTTATAAGTGGTTGAGTTTTGTTGGCGAAGAAGATATTTTAAGTTAACAAAAAAAATTTCTACTTTTTTAAAATTCAGTGTCTCTTATGGAGCAATTAGAAATAAGATTTGAGGCATGTTTCTATTTTGTATTTTAAATAGCTAGCATCAGTCCACTAGCTTTAAATAGAGGAACCTCTTTTAAGAATGTATCGAATTTCGGACACTTAGGTACTAATTTGAATTTGAAATTAGGAAATGAAACTCATGACGGCAAAAGGTGGTATGTTGTGAACTTAAGGATAAAGTTCCCATAATATGATTTTTAAATTGCTTCTATCAATAGTCCTGAGTTTGTTGTTACCCATTCTTAAGAGATAATAATTTCAGACTGAGAAAAAATGTTTAATGCCATTAAACAGAACAATAAGCTTGTTGATAAATAATTACTTAATAACTGAAGTTAACTAAGCAGTTTGTCAGTCTCCTTTGTTCATTCAAAATATTTTTTTTTTCAAAAATTTTTGTAGATTGTGGTCTTACTTAATTTGGGGAATTTTTTTCTTTAAGGAGTGTCTGTAGGCATTAAACTTTTTACTTGCCCCCTCCTCTAGAGTAGAAAGAAAAGCTCTAGACAGTTTTTTAATGCTTAAATTTCTGATAGATGAAGACGTTCTTCTCTTTAATGTCTTTGTTAGCTCTTGGACTCCAAGAAATGCTTCAGATTCTCATGTCCAGGTGTAAAGGTCTCTTGCTCACTTGTAGCTTTAGCCAAGAGCTTCCCTGCCCCCTTGTCCTCAGCACCAGGGCCCTGGGATTCTCCACACTCTGTTGTATGGGGTTGGGGGGTAGTTTTTTGGTTTTTATTTGGGTTTTTTTATAATGTCAGGAATGAAGACTTGAGTAGAGACATGCCTGAATTAGGTAGGAGTGAAAGAATGTAGAGGAACTGCTTCATGCTTGTTATTAAAGATACATTTTCATGGAAATCACAACTCAAAGAAACTGAAGTGTGGAGATCATCGTAGAAAGCTGTAGTGGTGTTTCGTGTCACCGTGTGACATGCTGCTGTAAAACTGATAGAGTAATTCAACCACATTTGTTAACACCACATGGAAACAAAATAATAATTTAAATTAATTTAAATGGGACTTAAAATACCCACTTAAAATAGGTGGGCTGTGGTAGGCATAGCTAGCTCATGATGGCATTCTCTAAGGTCCTGGTTTCTCACACGTTTGGTTCTTCTGATAATACCAGCTTCTGTAGGCTTTGCAGGTGTTCAGATCCTTTCTTAAGGTAACTGAAACAAGTGTGTATATGGGATAATCAGGGGCCTGGAGCATCTCTCTTACGAGGGGAGGCTGAGGGACTTGGGTCTTTTTAGTCTTGAGAAGAGAAGACTGAGTGGGGATCTGATCAACACCTATAACTACTTAAAGGGTGGGTGTCAGGAGGATGGGGTCAGTCTTTTTTCAGTGGTGCCCAGGGACAGGACAAGAGGGAACGGGCACAAACTTGAATATAAGAAGTTCCATCTCAACGTGAGGAGGAACTTCTTTCCTGTGAGGGTGGCAGAGCCCTGGAAGAGGCTCTCCAAGGAGGTGGTAGAGTCTCCTTCTCTGGAGACATTCAAACACCGCTTGGACACGTTCCTTTGCAATCTGCTCTGTGTGGACCTGATTTGGCAAGGGGGTTGGACTAGATGATCTCCAAAGGTTCCTTCCAACCCCATAGCATTCTGTGATTCTGTGATAAGTAATTCAACAAATAACTTGGAGTGGTGCAGTCTAAAAAGTAAGAACAAATACAATAAATAACAAATAATGCTAGGCATGAAAACATTCTGTAATACCTTTATTTTTTGTTCTGTTTTGCCAGAAAAAGAAATGCACAGCACAGTGAAACTTCCCGAGAAGAGAGAACATGCTGGGGAGCCAGAGAAAGACAAATCCAAAGTTCGATCTAAAAAACCCACTAATGCTGTAAGTACGCCCTGCCCTCCTGCTGCTTCTCGTTGATTTACAGGGGTTTCAGAGTTTCTCCTGGGCACGTAGTGAAATCTCATGTTGTTCATATCACACCAAGGACTCTCTTATTCCTCATGTAACCCTGTGGTTGAAACAAAGCAGTATCTGTGCCTGCTGGAATATATGTAAATACTTGTATAGCTTCATGCTGTTACAAAGCTGAAAATAACAGGATAGTGAAGTTTCAGACCCTGTAACTAAGGTAACTTGTTTTCTGTCTCAAAGGTACAGTCTCAAAATAAGCATTTTGAAAGAAGAGTCCAAATAGAACTGTTCTTCTATGAACTGATCTCTCTCCCCATTGCTCTTCAAGGGAGCTTCATGCAAGCTCTGGCACCCGGCTCTCCAGCAGACCTCCCACTTATTCTACAATTTCAGCACCAAGTTGGAAGCTCTGTTGTTCAAAGCCTTCTTAAAAAACCAACCCTGTTCCTGCTCTAGCTCTCCACACACCACCACGCTCCCTCCAAAAAATCCCAAACTGAAAGCAGTGGTAGTTTTTCTCACTTCTGAGAAGATGATACTGAGATTCTTTCTGTCCAGGCCACTGCTTGTGTCCTTCCTAAAACCAAAACTGTTCTTTGTTTAATCCACACTTATAGTGAGATACCTGAGCATGAAATGTGAAAATACTAGAAGCCTGACAAGTCTGCACCCCAAACAAAAAAGACTCGTGGGGAGGAGCAGGGGATGCTGCTACTTTTTTTTAACAACATAAGAAAACGAGGTCTATTTGTCCTCGCAGCTCTAAAGAAGAGCCTTCCAGAGTGTTGCTAATGAAGGTGGGGTGTAGGACAGGCAGCAGACAACCCTTCCCACGTTTGGAGTGTCTGCACCTTCTCCTCGGGGCTTGGTAGCAGACTTCTTGAACAGCCACCCCCTGCCCAAAAGCACACCACTCTGCTGGGAAGCTGGTGTCTTTCCACATTAAAATGAAGGAACACTCCCATCAGCGCCCCTTATGGCCCCTTCCACTCCCTAAAGGGGCTCCAGGAAAGCTTGGGAGAGACTCTTGATCATGGAGTGGAACCATAGGACGAGGGGGAACAGTTTGAAACTGAAAGAGGGGAGATTTAGATGAGATCTCAGGAAGAACTTCTTTGGTGTGAGGGTGGTGAGAGCCTGGCCCAGGTTGCCCAGAGAAGCTGTGGCTGCCCCATCCCTGGAGGGGTTCAAGGCCAGGTTGGAGGGGGCTTGGAGCAACCTGGTCTGGTGGGAGGTGTCCCTGCCCAGGGCAAGGGCTGGGACTGAGTGGGCTTTAAGGTCCCTCCCAACCCAAACTTTCTATGATCAAGAGGAACCCCTTTGTCTCTTCTGAGATTCCAGATAGTTGGTCTCGGAGGAGGATGAAATATCCATGCACAGAGGCTTGTGACAGCAGTGAGAAAAGGGATTTGTGAGCCACTAATTGGTGTTACATTAAACCTGCTGAGCCCACAGTGCTGCTTCCCTGAACTCTGCTGCCCACTCAGTCAAGTCTTCTGTCATCGGGAAAAAAAAATACAAGGAAGGGCTTGCAACTCTTGTTGTCCTTCCTTAAATTAGAGGGGGGTTATTTAAACTTTTACATAAGTATTTTGTGTTTGCCTGTCTGATTTCCATGTCAGAGATAAAGTAAAAAAAAGCTTGGTCAGATGTCACAGATGACTGAGTTACAGAGTGCTTAACCTTAAGTGCTCAGATTCCCACTCTGCTCATTTTTCATTACAGGTGGATTTGTACGTGTGTCTCCTGTGTGGCAGTGGTAACGATGAGGACCGTCTCCTGTTGTGTGATGGCTGTGATGACAGTTACCATACTTTCTGCTTAATTCCACCCCTTCATGATGTTCCCAAAGGGGACTGGAGGTGTCCCCAGTGTTTGGCTCAGGTAATATGACAAACCACACAGTTAGGCTGAAGGTTATCTCTTATTTTGTGGTTGGTTGCGTTTTTTTTTTTTTTTTAAAAACTTGATCCTAGGGATTGATAGTACAATTTGTTACCACTTAAGGTTGTGCAAACAAGGTGATAGAGGGTAAAGCTGAAATGAAGATTGAGCATGCTTCGAATTGGAAAGCTGTCACTTAATATTTTGGAGCCAAGAATTGATGTGCCTTTAAAGAATGCACTGATTTCAGTTGGCACCTTTCCATTGTATTTAAAATTCGAGTCTCACTGGGTGCTGCAGTGGAGGTCTATGCACCTTTTATTTTTGCTTCACTCTACTAGAGGAAGGAGAAATTAGGCGTATTACTTCATTAATGTTTATGCAGATTTATAAGTAAATATTGTGATTTGGTGAATTAAGCAAAGTAGTTTCTTCTGAATGTGCAGCTTGGGGGCAGTCATTTAATTTTGGTCAGGTGTCCTGCCTTCTTAGCCATCAGATGCTGTAGTAGTAGCCTATTTGTGTAAAATCTGAGCACAGATTGTCTGATTGATACAATGTAGAAATAATTATCTTTTCAATTGCAGGAGTGTAATAAGCCTCAAGAAGCATTTGGTTTTGAACAAGCAGCAAGAGACTATACACTTCGCACATTTGGAGAAATGGCAGATGCATTCAAGTCAGACTATTTTAACATGCCAGTACATGTACGTTCATGTGTTTATCCTGATGCCATGATGTTGACTTCATTTTTTGTGCTTAGTCAAAATATATAACTTTTGAGGGCGAGGGGGGAATTCTGCTTTTAAATGGTATAAAATCCCAAATCAGAGATACATCAGTGAATCCTTGTTCTTGCTGGTGTTGCGGTTTCTTATCCCACTGGCTTCTTGGGTTTTGGTTTTTGTCACTTTTGAAGAAGTGTCTGTAAAGAAGAGAGTGCTCTTAACTGTCACCCATTCTTGAGAGAACAAAGCAGCAGCATGTCCTGAGTGGAACCACATTTCTGCTGCATTTTTTTTTTTCTCTTGAAATGGGAAATGCTTTAAGCTAATGGAAGTTCCTCCCTGAGGTAGCTTTTGTGCACATGCTTTTATATACTGATTCCTCAGTATATTCTCCTTGTTTTCCTCTGAACTAGATGGTCCCCACTGAGCTGGTTGAAAAAGAATTCTGGAGACTTGTTAGTACCATTGAAGAGGATGTGACAGTAGAATATGGAGCTGATATAGCTTCAAAGGAATTTGGCAGTGGCTTCCCAGTCAGAGGTGGGAAATTTAAAGTTAGACCAGAAGAAGAGGTAGGTCTTTATTAGTTCACTGTGTATGTTTGTATTGCAGTTCTTCATTAAATAAGTCTTTTTGGTTCAAAGCACAGTAATGGAGTTGGGTTGCATTGTGTTTTGTGGATCTGGCACAGTATTTGAAAAGGAGAATTATATCAGAGTTTTGAATAAACTAAGTTTGCTGTGATCAGACATTAAAAGCCACAGGTTTATCCTAGAAGTAAATAAATAATTTCCAAAGTAAAAAAAAGTCACATTTTAACAAAGCAGGTCAGATAAGGTTTGTGAAAGGAGCGAGGACAGCGGTGGTTTTGTTCTTTGATTCATTGACCTGTTTCTTAAGTTTTCAGTTGGGAAAGATGCTTTTCTTCTGTTGCTGTTTTGGCAGATTTACCTTCTTGGGTTTTTTTACTTCATGTTGTATAAACCTGGGACTGTTTTGTTCAATTTTCAGGAATACCTTGATAGTGGCTGGAATTTAAACAACATGCCTGTGATGGAGCAGTCTGTTCTTGCTCACATCACTGCAGACATATGTGGGATGAAACTACCCTGGCTATATGTAGGAATGTGCTTTTCTTCATTTTGTTGGCATATAGAAGACCACTGGAGCTATTCTATTAACTATCTGCATTGGTGAGTTTGAGGGAGAAACTCAGCCTGAGAAGCAATCTCCTTTTCATTCCCCCTTTCCCTTTTTAATTAGTGGACTAAAGAGTTCAGGCCAGAGTAACTCCTGCAATCCTGTAGCAGCAGGGTTAATTTGACACAGTGCGATTCCTGCATTGATTTGCTTTTGGACAAAAGGTCATATTTTGGAAAGAGACATCCATTCCCAGTTTAAAAAAAATAAAAATCCATGAGAGATGCAGCAAGTGCTCCATCAAGTGTTTTATTACGCTCAATGTAAAACTAAAAACCATGCAAGTTTTTTTGAAAAAATCATCTCGCTTCAACTAACAGTCTTAGGATCCTGCATATTTTTTTGTCTGTCAGATAGATCATTCTATCATAAATCCTCTCATCATGCGAACACTTGTCAACTGTAATCAGGACAGATCTTTGCCATCCCTTTGATATTCTAAGCAGATTGAACTTCTTAAACTTCTCACCTTACAACAGCTTTTCTACAGTTTGAATTATTCTTGTCACTCTTCCTGAAACCTGTCAAGCTCTTTCCCTTTCCTTGTTCACGTAAATATTCCAGCAAAATGGTGAAGTCGCATCCCAGCTGCTATTCAGTAGGTCGTCTTTTTCGTTGGTTATTCAGTTGCTGCCCCTTGGAATAGCTGCTGCTGAAGCACAGTCCAAGTAGTCAAAAGCTTTCTTAATATTTGACATTATTAAAACAAATGTTTAAGACTAAGTGAATGTTTGGTCAGGATTACATTGTAAACATTATCATCTTTGTCATTTGTTGCTTTTTTTTGTGTGTCTGGGTCTTCAGTCATGCTGAAAACTGGGAAGGAGAGGCGTCTTTTTGTTTGCAGTAGAAACTCCAGCTCCTCTAGGATAGCTTCCCTCACTGTTGTTAGAATGGCATTATATCCTCCATAACTTGTCCTGAATTGCATTAGTGTTTGCAGTCAATGCCAGGAAGTTGCGTGAGTGCATTTGTGTATACGTGCACACACATGTACATACATTCACAGACCCATGTGAAAGTTCCACTACCTGCTTTTAATTTAGTTCTCCTCCAGCGTGAAAGTCCTTAAAATCTTGTCTTTTCATTTGCAGATATTCTTCTGTATTTCCATTCCCTTGGGTTTAAGTCTGGGTTTTTTAGCCTGTTTGAGAGCAGTGTGTATTCAAGGTTAACGCTGTCCTTGGCCAGACAAGTCAATCTTAATGACCTGCCACTGAAGAGACAATGCTCCAAACTCTGAAGAGACTTCAGAAGGCAGGACTTGTTCTTGGGAATACTAGGGGTGGCATGTCCCTCTTCAGTGTTCCCTTGTTCCCTGTAGGAGCTTGTATCCTGTTTTTTGAGTATTTAGGCTCAAGTGATCAGCAGCAGAACTTTCCTAGGGTTGAAGACAGTAGTTCTCCTGCATGACCCTAAATCCTGTGTTAGTTCTTGAAATGCTAAAAGGAAAAAAAGGAAATCTTTGCTTCTAAAGATGCTTGCAAATAAGTAAGATGTCAATCCTGGTCAGAGGAAGAATTGCCATCGTCGATGCCGGTATTTTTAAAGGCAGGAACGTGGAGCTGTCAGGTAGCAGTGCAGAAAGAACTGTCACCTTCATCCATTCTGCAGCTTGCTGCCTTCAGAAGGCTGACGCCTTAAGAGATCCAGTAGAATTTTAGCCTTCTCTCTGATCTATTCTCCTCAAGTCCACAGACCCCTGGTACTAGTATCCCCATCCAAGTTTAGCATAGTTCGTAACTGCTGTCATCCATTCCTTGGTGCTGACACGTGTCAAGGAGCAGAATTCTTGACTAACCCAGTATTGGGTCAGGACGCGGGACAGTTTTTAGTTGTCTCTGTGGCAGGTCTTCATGAATTCATAGATTTGTTCCGAGATGTCGACAAGATCCAAAGCTGCATAGTCATTTAGTGCTGCATAGTGACAACTCTACTTGTGCTTCTCCTTGTGATACCAGTGTAACTGCCCTTCTACAGTCCCTCCCCACTACCTGTCCTCTTCAGTATGGCAGAGGCTGTTTGAGTACAGGAATGAGCTCCTAGGTATGAGGGATGTTCTTCTGGAATCCTCCTAACTGCTTCATGATGTATGGAAAAGAAAGAACCCTGTTGGGTCAGCTTTAGTCTGCCAGATCCTCAGGAGTCTTGGGAGAAGGTGATTTGTCTGTTATCTTCTTCTCTAAATACCTTTGTTGTTTATAAGGGGTTGGAACACATTTTCATCTTGGTGCTACAGTGAGCCGGTGTCAGTGTAAACTTCAAACATTATCTGCTGGAACACATCTACATAACCTTGATTTTCTCAACTGGTTTGCATTCAGTAAACTGTTACTAAAAGTTCTTTATTCCTACTCTAGATATGGACTTTTTTTTTTCTTGATGTCTTTTGCATAATTTGGAAGTTTAATTCCTACTTACTATATGTTGCTTTTATGGCAATTGTGCACAAGACAAAGAACTGATCCAAGAGGGAGTTTGTGTTCATGGTAAAAGACAAACAGCTTATGTTTTGAAGTTGTGCTGGAGTCAGCAGAACTTCACTGAGGACTTCTTCAGTCTTTTTTTTTTTTTCCCCAGATTATTTTAAGTATGTGCTCAGAAATCTAGGCAGTTAAAAAACTTAGGTCTGGAGGAGGGACCTGTGTAAAGTGTGAAGATTCAGGGAGGTACATAATCTTTGCATTCGTTCCTGCTGGTATACCCTTCTTGTGACATGGTGTGTTTTAAAGCAGAAGGCTGAAAATGTAACTTAAAGATTGCTTATATTTAACTTTTTTTAATAATCTTGCAGGGGGGAGCCTAAAACGTGGTATGGAGCCCCAGGGTATGCAGCTGAACAGCTGGAGGATGTAATGAAGAAGCTTGCTCCAGAGCTATTTGAATCTCAGCCAGATCTCTTGCACCAACTTGTCACCATAATGAACCCGAATACTTTGATGGCCCACGGAGTGCCTGTATGTTGTTGGACTCCTGTGCTACTCCCCCAAACCCAACCCTCTTTCATTTACACTTCAAAGCTGATGATTGAAGCCACTTTTATTACAGGGATGGTGTGGTAGTTTCCATGTGGGTTGTGTCTTCCTTGTCTAGTATAACATGCCAGTATGAACAGATGGGCAATGGAATCATTGCTTTTGGAACTGCTTGGCAAACTCTTCTCTGGAGATCCACCTCAATATATTTCTATTTCTGTCTCTCAGCTGGAAAGTTTAGTCTTGACCTTTGGAACAATGGCAGGAGCTCTTTGTATGTCTGTCTATTCAGACACAATTTTTTTTGGCATGGAGTTTCTTGCAAGTGGCCAAACCCCAATCTTCCTTTATTTTTCATTCGCATCCTCTTAGTTTTCTTAGATTCTTAGGTATATAAAAACATTTTTCATCAGTTTCCATTGTATTCCATACTAGACTATTCATGGGAATTATGTCCCTTTACAACTTCATTAGCTTTTGACTAGCTGACCTTGGGACTTAAAGGAAAATCTGGAAAAGGTGGCAAAATTTGTGGTGTCTACTATGTTGTGAGAGACTCCAAAATTGAAAGATGCAGGAAGACCTGCCTGCTTTTGTGCCGATTGTTTGGCACCAAAAGTATTAGATTTACAGCAGTATGAACTTTTGAGTAGGTTCCAAATTTCTCTTCCCCTTGAGTTGCAGACTGAGGAGAACCTCGTCTGTGCTTTGCCTGCATAACTGCGCAGAGGTGGCCGAGTGCGAAAGGCGCAGACGGTCAGGAGAAAACGGCTGAGAGTGTGGGAACGGCTGGATGGAACCCTTTGGTTTCTAGGGTTTTATATGACAAGTTACCAAATGCTTGTTGTAATTCTTGGGCTTGTGTTTTAAAACTATCCAAAATCATCATAGCAGTTATTAGGAATTGGAAATCCATATTTTCTTCACAGCCTTTGATTCTGCTTAGGTTCAACCTAATGCTTGTCTTTCTGTTCTCCTAGGTGTATCGAACCAATCAGTGTGCTGGAGAGTTTGTGATCACCTTTCCAAGAGCTTACCACAGTGGCTTCAATCAGGGTTTCAATTTTGCTGAAGCTGTGAACTTCTGCACAGTTGACTGGGTATGTTCCAAAACAGTTCTTCGTTACTTACACGATTCCAAAGTGGTTCCGAGCTGATGTACAGCTCTAACTTACTGCTGATGCACAAATCTAGTCCACAAAGCAGGAGGAGCCCGTTACTGGAAGCAGAATGTTTTGCTGAAGGTATTTCTTTCATGTAGTGAACTGTGGGCTTTCTCTGGTTCCAAAGGTTCCATTTGAAATAAACATTCAGGCTGATGGATCATTGACAGCAAGAGGTGGAGAAGGTCCTATGCATGCCCAGAATGTGAGAAGCACTGGTGCTGCTAGAACCTGCTCCTTTTGTGTTTCCCAATTCCATTCAAATTGTCAAGAGCTGGAATGAAATTTTTCTGCTAGTTTCACTGGGAATTCTCCCGGAGGTGCTTTCTACAGCTGAAAAACAAAGCTGACCTGGACTTCTTGGACTTCTTTTCTACTTTAGCTTCTGTGATTAAATTGCATAAAATATGAAGAGCAATTAAAGACTTTGATAGTCCTCTAGCAGGGAAAAATAATAAGAAAAATTGCATCTGATGTGGGTAGATCTCTTGGATAGCAGAGGTGTTTGTAGGGAAGAATACCTTAATGAGAAGGGAACAGAAAGTTTTAATGTTCAGAAGGTTTGTGGACCAATACTTTACTCCCAGTAAGCTTTGCTCAGCTCATTGAAACAACAGATAGGCACATACTACAAGTATTAGGTCATAGTAATTTACTAAGATTTTTGTCTTTTTTAAATAAAAACAAATGGAGGATGGTTGCTCTCAAGTTACAAGTAATCATTTCTCCTTCCCAGCAGATTTCTCAGGCACGTGGTGTTACTTGATCTCAGAAAGCTCCTTTGAAGCTACTGATATTTCAAATTACTGCTCTTCTGATTTTTATTTTCCCCCCAAACTGGGTCTTTGCTATTTGTAAATGTAGCCCATCTAAAAATTTTGGTAGATCTAAAAAACATCACTTAGAAGCAGGAGATGACTAAAACTGGAAGAAAGCTTTCTGAATTGTGACTTTGTTCATGTATCAGTTGGTTTGGGTTTGTTTTCCCTCTTGTCCTTCCACAAATTTCTTACCAGACTCTAACGTGTAACCTCGCTGTAACCGAAGCACTGCTACGTGCCCGGCCAGTGACAACCTTCACATAAAGCTATGAGTAACCTGCCTGGCTCAGAATGAATTGTTTACTCTGCCTGGGGTTCGTTAGGGGCTTTAATGGTTCGTGGAGTCAGCAATTTCTCAAGCTACAGCACGGTTCATGTCCTACATAAAACAGCCGTGTCGTTTGAGGAGCAGGTGCAGCCCTGCAGCCTGCCCTTGGTGGAGCATCCCTCCAGTGGCAGGGGCAGGGCAGGTGTGTGTGCTCTTCCCTCGATGCTTCCCCAGGCTCAGCTCTTCCTGAGCCTACTGTGGGTTAGTGATTTAGTTACCCTTAATTATGGTCTCTTCCAGATAGGGCATTGCCCTCGGGAACAGAACTAAACAACTTGCATCCACGGCGTCTGCTGTAAAAGAGCTATAAACAGTCCTGCTTTACAGCAACTTAGGCTCTTGATTTCTCTAGTTTATGAATATTGTTACTAGAAGGGCTTGTCTTGGCCTTTCATGTGGATAGTTTTTGGTTAGTATCATAAAATGTTAGTATCTTAATATAATTTTCAAAATGAACTCTTCATTTATTTAATGCGTTTCAATGCAGCTGCCGTTGGGGCGCCAATGTGTGGAACATTACCGTCTGCTGAACCGCTACTGTGTGTTCTCTCACGATGAGATGATCTGTAAAATGGCTTCCAAAGCAGATGTTCTTGATGTTGTGGTGGCATCTACAGTTCAGAAGGACATGGCTATTATGATTGAAGATGAGAAGAGATTGCGTGAGAAGGTTGATAAACTGGTGAGTTGTGGGAAATAATATTATAATGAGTGAAAGAACAGTTGAAACTGGTGTGAAAACATGTTGGGGCTTGTACTGATGTTGTTAACGGCTTAGAGCTGCATAGTTAGTACCTTCCTGAGTAGCACTGTTCATTTCAGAGCATCACTTGGGTAATCAATTGTTGCTGTGCATGTTGTTTTAACATCTGCCCTTTAATATTGTTCAGAATGTCTCTTTTGAAGTAGTATTTGTTCTTTCTGTAATTTACTCACAATAGCTGATTTTTCATTTCCCAAGATTTCTGCCCACCTGGTTTTAATATCTTATTTCTAAGCTGCATTATTCTTTTTGATAAATTCAGCTTCTGATGCTTGAGCTTGGAATAATCAGCTCTTCGTTAGATTTTGAAGTGATGTAAGACACTCTTTTGCAGGGAGTGACTGATCTGGAGCGAGTGACTTTTGAGCTGTTTCCCGATGACGAGCGACAATGCTTGAAGTGTAAAACCACCTGCTTCATGTCTGCTGTGTATTGTCCATGTAAACCTGGATTATTGGTGTGCTTGTACCATGTCGAGGATCTCTGTTCCTGTCCCACCTACAAATATAAACTGGGGTAAGCTTTAGAGAGCAATCAACACTGTGTTCTGGAGGTATTTCTTGTATGTGTAGATAGTGTGGGTTGATGGTCTGGTGCCTCCTCTGTTTTGTTAATAGCACTGGTCTCAGTTTTCTGTTTCTCTCAGTCCTTTGCAAATATAGTGCCCCCAAAACAAAGTGCCTTTGTATATACAGAGACTCTTTCTTTTCAGCATTCAGCTCTTCTTGCTCTATAATGGCAAAAATTGCAGGATAAGTTAGTTTGTTTTTTTATTTATGGCAACAAAGTCATCATCTCTTACGTCCAGTCCTTGCCGAGTAATATTTTTTGGCTTTTGTTAGTTTTCCTTCCTGTTGTCGTCTTTCCTTTCCTGCTGTTTGTTACATCTTTGTCCTACATGATTGTAGCTCGTCCTAAGATAATTTCACAGTTGCCTCAATTGTAATGTTGAAATTTTTTTTGAAGCAATTGTGATGTTGAAATTGTCTTAGGAGGAGCATGGTGTGGCTGTAGGTCTTAATCACATAACCCTGGTGCACCTTAGACCATTTCTGTGTCGTATGGACCAACACATCCTGATGCCCCTCCCTTCCACCCTCCTGCTCCCCACTAGTTTTTGCTGAAGAGTTTGAGTTCTGTGCTACTTGTAGGTACCGCTATACCCTGGAGGAGCTTTATCCAATGATGAACGCGCTGAAGATGCGTGCGGAATCGTACAACGAGTGGGCTTCCAACGTTAACGAAGCTCTGGAGGCAAAAATTAACAACAAAAAAAGTAGGTATCTAATCTTTTGTCTGCAACACATAATTTTAAATAGCTAAATTGTAACTTTTTATTTTCTGAACCTTAGCAACTTTTGATTTATGTGGCAATCGCAAGAAATCATTTGTAATTTCAAGTTTTAAAGTAAATATTTCAGCTGTTATAGTCCCAAAAATTATGCCGATCTGTCTCTGTGTGAGAAAATTATAAAGCATTTTGATACAAAATAAACTGAAGTTAAAATAGAAACATATTTAATGTGTTGTGTTATTCCAACTTAACACTTAAAATCCATCACAAAGGGGGACTTTTGTAAACATAGTATCTTTCCCAAAAGGTCTCATCAGTTTTAAGGCTTTGATAGAAGAATCAGAGATGAAAAAGTTTCCAGACAATGATCTACTGCGACACCTCAGACTGGTTACACAGGATGCAGACAAATGCTCCTCGGTTGCACAACAGCTTCTTAATGGCAAAAGACAAACCAGGTAAATGTTACTATATGTGTTTGCAACAAGATTGAGTCACTGAGGAGAGGTGCCACTGATAGATGCCAAGACTTAAAAATGAAAGCAATCTTCCTGTCTTCTCAAGAGAGCCATCTTTTATAGGGAGATTAACCTTTACTGTATGTAATAAATTAAAGGTCCCGAGCTTTCAGTCTCTTCTCCCTCTGTGTTTGACAATCGGGCAGTAAGTTCATTCTAGTGTTCCCCGAAAGGACACATTGGGGTGGTATTTCCAGACAAAGCAACACCCAAGAAGATCCAGTCCACTTGGCTTCATGGCTTGGGGACTGAAAATCTGTCCGTGGTGCATGTCAGTATATTCATTGCACTTTATGCCTTGTGGAAAAATGAAGTGTCTTAACTTCCTGAGCTGATAGCAATGGGAATGTTGCATGAGATCTCTGAGAACTACTCGCACTTTCTTTGGCAGCGCTTACATTAAATCTTTTAGACAGGTTATCTGCTCAAGGAATTTGAAGACAGGGCAGTGTTTAGGTAATTTTCTTTGTGAACAGGATGTCTGGCTGCCTGGTCCCGCTAGCACTTTCCGTGTCTGAAATGAGTTGAGAGGAGACAGAAGATCCAGAAGGACAAGGCCAGGTCTCATTGCATCAGTTGGTGGATAGTACGATGTACTAGCCTTGCTCTTGGGGGTCACAAACCACCGTATTCTGTTGGTGGTTCTCCACCTAGACTTACAATGGCTGTATCTGGTCTTGTGGGATTGCAGATTTCTGAGAAAATCTATGAGGAGAACAGTATTGTTCAAGTACAACAATCTTAATAGCATGAAGTACTTCAGGAAAAACTACTTCTCTTTTTCCCATCTGGAGAACTTTGACCTGTCTCTGCTGCTTTGAACAACGTGGTGGTTGTCAGAGGGGTGGCTCAGTGCTGGTGTAACTCCACATGTGTGGCTTCTGCCTGTTCCTGCCTCAGCAGGTGTCCTGTAGCTTGTCACTCCCTGTGTTCTTGCTGTACTTTAGCAGCTGGCTTCGAAGGACTTTGGCAGCAAAATCTTCAGCTACGATTTAGACATTATTTTTGTAGCTGTGATACAGCTTCCTGGTCATGGAATCATTTAGGTTGGAAGGGACCACTCAGATCATCGAGTCCAACTGTTACCACAGTGCTGTCAAGTTGCCACTGACCCATGTCCCTCAGCACCACGTCTGCCTGGCTTTTAAACACCTCCAGGGATGGTGACTCCACCACTGCCCTGGGCAGCTTGTTTAAAGGCTTGACAACCCTTCTGGTGAAGAAATTTTTTCCCAATATCCATCCTAAAGCTCCCCTGGTGCAACTTGAGGCCATTTCCTCATCCCATCACCTGTTCCTTGGGAGAAGAGACCGACCCCCCCTGGCTACACCCTCCTTTCAGGGAGTTGGAGAGAGCGAGAAGGTCTCCCCTCAGCCTCCTTTTCTCCAGGCTGAACACCCCCAGTTCATCCTTGTGTAAGTCTTTGTAGCACAAGGACTTGATAAAATTCCCTTTCACTGTCCTGCAGACACAAGAGGGTGAAGGCTCTCTCACAGCAACGTAAAAATACCACAACAAGGGAATGAAAAAGTCAGCATTCCAACAGACTCGATTTCTGCCAGATAGGTAATTTCCAACCCAGAGATTCATGGCCTTGTTATCAAAGGATTCATCCGCTCCTGAGCTCTTCTTTCATTTGGTGTTGAGCCATCTCTTCTTGTTCTGGCATTCCCAGTCCATGAGTTCTCCCATCTCTGGTGTTTGCTCAAGGCTCCCGATGATGGGTGCGTTCCAGCTGCTCTGTGCCACGCTCTGCCCAGAGTCCTCCCTGCTCTTCACGTGTCCCTGACCCCACTTGGCCTGGAACAAGCAAGGAGCAGCTTTTGTCTTCATCTCCTTGCCTGGGTCTCTTCTTCTGTCACTGTGATCACGCAACTGCCTTTCTCACAGCTGTACCCGCCAGCTCCTTCAGCAGTACAGGCTGGTGAATAATCCACCACAGGATGAAAGCACTGCATGGATGGCATTTCTCATTTGCTCTGAAAGCTGTTTTAGCCCTTCTCTCACCATTTCTCCTTTGATTTTTTTTTTTGTGGGGGGGAGCATATTTCTTGGAAAAGTCCAGTTGTATGTCTTCATAATTAGAGTTTTAAAAACCTATGTTATTTGATGGATTTTTATTTTTTTTTAGTAGATTGGAGGGGGAGAGTTCTCATAACCCATGTAGGAAGATACAAAGAAGAGAATAATTTACTGAAAATCTTAGTACATGTTATATCAAATACAATTTCATCTCTGTGAAGTTCACATATCTGCAAGACATATCAGGCAGCCTTCATCACACCGACTGCTGCGTATTGGTTATTAAGCATTGTGGATTCTGCCTAAAGTTTGGTTCATGCTTTTGACAAACTTTCCTCTATGGACTGAGCATTTTGTTCTCATCCTCAATTTGGGAGAGTCAGGCACTGGACTTTATTCAACTGGAAAGTTCACTCCTGCTAATCGTGGTAGTCGGTGATACTCCAGGATCTCTTCCTGTGTATTATACACACAGTTCCTGGGGAGAAAAGGCCAAGATAGATGTAAATACACTCTTAGAGTATGAGTGAGCTCTTGCTCACCACCTTCTCTGTACTACCTGGAGAAATGCAGTAATTCCCTAGTTCCTTTGGTTCCTACCGTGATGGGTGATTAAGCAGCACTAATGATGCTGTTGGGAAGGTTGTTCTGTGAGTGGCTGAGTCGGGCCAAAGGGAAGCGTCACCTTCGCTCTGCTCTGTCAGGGCAAGGGAACAGTGACAGTGAGTACAAAGGGATGTTCTCAGTGTCCATCCCCCTTCTTCCCCAGCACTCGTGACACCTTTGCTGCTGCTTAGAGTCTCCAAGACTTTAGGGACCTTGTACTTGGAGATCTTTATGAGTAATAACCGTAGATTGACGTGGGCTTTTCTTCTGAAAATGTGTTGGGTTTGTTTTGGTTTTTATTTCTTAGTGTCATGTAATTTCTGGTTATCAAAACCAACTGGTGACAGTCAGTTTTGCAGTTTAGATATGTATATATATATGTGTACATATGCATATGTACATAAATACTTATTTATTTTAAAAACTTGTGCCTTTTCCTGAAGTTACTGCAGATCTTCCACAAAAAATAGTAAAACATTGTAGCCCATAAAGCAACCTGTGTTGTACCTGAGACTTGAATTAATTTTATTACACAGCTTACTATGGATTTTGAAACTCCCAATGTGATCTTGCATAGCTTTTAAAAATATACCTATTTTTAACATAGAATGGTAAATTAATGCTTATTTTATAGCGTTCACATTCCAGTCATGCTGGCATATCCTGCTGGGATGTTGTTTTCCTCTTCTGTTGAAATGACATATTGTGGATTAAATTGGAGCCAGCATTGTGAGAGATTTCTTTCCTTTTCTGTTCAGGGTTCTCAGACCTAGTTAATATTGGCTTGAGTTTAGAGAGGTTTTTAGTATTAGCCAATTTGTTAACACTTATAAGCCACTCATTCGATAGAAAGCTTTTAGATAAAAATGAAAATGATGATTTCAGCGTAAAGAGGATTT
Organism: Tringa tobata; assembly: GCA_033628505.1. Classification (NCBI taxonomy): domain Eukaryota; kingdom Metazoa; phylum Chordata; class Aves; order Charadriiformes; family Scolopacidae; genus Tringa; species Tringa tobata. Next base: position 104,940 of record JAHREE010000325.1, on the reverse strand, counting down.
TTCAGAAGTGCCTACACGACCTGTAAATATAAAACCCATTCAAAATTGGGATTTGTTTTCTTTCGGTGTGGGCATGGGGAGAGCTTACTACAATAGCTATTGCAACATAACTGAATAGTTTATCCACAATTGCTTTGTGTTCTGGAAAAAAGCCTAATTTTATTCCATAATAACCAGTGCTCCTCCAAGGCTGAGTAGTTGTTCAGAATGCTATTTAATATGAAAGAGTATTTTCAACAATAGCTCATTCTGCTTATAGCTAACCACAGTTTTCCCATCTCTGTAAGCCCTAGGTTGCTTTTGAATATTCTATTATTTGTGAGTAAAGTTTGACTTCCAAGAGATAATAAGCAGATTTTTGAGAAGTTTATATTTTATTTTATTTTTTAGTAACATCCAACAAAGTTGAATTGTGTGTAATTGCAGGTACCGCTCCGGAGGAGGAAAGTGTCAAAACCAGCTGACTGTGAACGAGCTCCGATTGTTTGTGAGGCAGCTCTATGCTCTGCCCTGTGTCCTCAGCCAGACACCATTACTGAAGGTAACTTGGGAAACTCTAGGGGAAAGAATATGAGTGTTTGTCACAGTGATGTATTTGCACTGCATTACTCTGATATCTTAGTGTTTGCTCCAAGAATAAACACCTTCACGCAGGCAGACCCACATAACTTGTGCATGTGAGTTGCTTAGGAAGGGAGCTCTCTGACCTGCTGCCATTCATGGTCAGCAGATTTTTATGCTACACATGGGAATCAAAATGTTACTGTTGTACGAAGTAGTTAAAAAGAAGCAGCAGGATGACCTGGGTAACTACAGATTAAAAGGCTGGGGTCAGTTAACTAGTCTTCTCTTAGGAGTGAAGCCAAGTTTATCTCAGAGTCTTCAAAACTCTGTAATGCTGTGAGTAACAGTTCTCCTATTCGTATCGCTTTCCTTCTTTGTTAGTCCAGGACCAGCTTTCTCATAGTCTTGTAATGAGATACCTCCTCGTGCCATCAACCCACCTTCCAGGAAACAACACAGAGAACCCTTGCCAAAGCTACCTAGATACTGGTTCTAGCAGAGTACCTGCTGCTGCTGGTGACTCACATCACTTTGTCTCCCACGACCATCAGCTAGTGCTGATTATTTGCTCCCCAGATGCTCAGCCCTCAGACACGTTGAAAGTAATTCAAGATTTAGTTCCAGAATTTGCCAAAATGTCATATATCACAGTGATGGGTAATCAGGGGAAAAAAAAAAAAAAAAGGAAGATAAATTCTGGGAAGCTGCATTTCCTGTCTTAAAGGAGAAGGGCTTTGCACTTTGTGACTTAGACCCAAGAGATGCAGCATCCAGCTCCTGAACTCTCTTAAGTGTCCACACAACACTGAAACCAGACAGTATAGTGTAAATTTGAATCAGAATAGACTAGTTCAGCTCAGCTTTGACTATTGCTTTTAAACCTTTATCAGGTCTGGAATGTGTGAATCAGATTTTATGTAATCCTGTTTACAGTTATTTGTTTATAGCGTTGTAACTCTAAAGTCATCTTACTATTTAAAAAGCAGAAGTTCAGAAATGCCAGATGTGCAAAACAGTTCTCCATCTGGCATTCTTGAACAGAGAAGTACCAAACACATATGCTCAGGATATTCTGATTCATCGTTCTTAACAATCCTAAATCATATGTAGTTATGCAAATTAGTTAATGTAAATGACCAACAGTTGCTAGAGATTGGTTCACAATTTAATATGTCTCTAAAAAGGTTTTATTTCCGTTATGGGTGAGATTGCTGACCCTGGGAAAGCACCTCATGGGCAAAATACCAAGGTGTCAACTGCGAAGGAAAAACTTTCTGCTGGGGCAGCGTTTCAGGCAGGACTAGGAGCCCTGGCCAGGATGGCTACAGACTCACTCCAGCCCTCGCAGTGAGATTGCTCTGGCTTAACTGTCCGTTATCCTGTGTGAAGTGCAACCAAGGCACAAATGAACCTTTTGGGGCTAATTAGCTCTTGAGCGTAAGGAGGGAGAGTAGGTGTTGCACTGCATGAAAGAGTAAAATGCTTGTGGTTTACTGGGACTGTGTAGTGTCCAGTTCAAAACCTCACCAGTGCAGCAGCAATGAATCCCAGAAGCTCTGTGGCCTTCCCAGCATTCTTCAAAGCCTTAATCTTAACCGTGCTGTTCTTCAGCCTTCTTAATCCTTTCAGAACAAAGCCTGAGAGCAGCAATGATAGAACACATAAAATTTCCCTTTAGATCCTTCTGTTGTGCTAAGACCTCTTTTTGATACCTGTCTCTTAGTTCAAAGGAGTTTGGAGTGGAACTGCCTTATTCTATGATCCTCAAGGTTGTGGGCACGTTGTGTGTGAGGAGATGCTGATATATAGACCGTGTCTTGAAGATGCATTATTTCAGTGTTCCAGATGTCATAATTTGTCGTGCACGTTGTGGGAATCCCAGTGTGGTGTTTGCCTGGAGGCTGGCACTTCAACAGAAGAGATTTGGCAGTGGGTTTTCTTCTGTTTTATTGTTGCATTTGTATATTTCAGGATCTTCTTGATCGTGTGGAAGCTTTTCAACAGCAAAGCCAAAAACTCCTTTCTGAAGAAATGCCCAGTGCTGCAGAGCTTCAGGAGCTGTTGGATGTCAGCTTTGACTTTGACGTTGATCTGCCCCAACTGGCTGAACTGCGGATACGTCTGGAACAGGCCCGCTGGCTTGAGGATGTGCAACTGGCTTCCTCAGACCAAAACTCTCTTACTCTGGATGATATGAGACGTCTTATAGACTCAGGTGTTGGACTCGCTCCCTACCCAGCGGTTGAGAAAGCGATGGCGAAGCTGCAGGAGCTCCTTACAGTATCTGAGCACTGGGATGACAAAGCCAGAAATCTGATAAAGGCCAGGTAGAAGCTAAATCTTAGTGTTGCGTTTTGTAGTTCCATGAGCTGTTTAAGATGGAAATAGTTGGCTTTTAATTCTGAAGGGGCTCCCTTTTGTTCATCCAGTTCACCACATGAAAGCAAAATTTGTGCCATCCAGAAGGGAAAGGGATGGAGAAAGGGGGGTGAGTGACAAGGTGATTTTAATTGTCACTGGTGGCTTGCAGTGTTTGTGGTGCCCCACTACCCTTGTGCAAGTTCTCCTTTGGCTACAAGGAAGGGTTTTAAGACTCCTCTTCCTTCCTATTCCACCTTCTTCCCTTCCCCAGCATCAGACTGGAGGATGCATGTCTAGATGGAGGTCAGATTTATACCAACAACTGGTAAAATTTTATTATATGGACTATTTCTGATATTGAAGAGATTTTTCCAGATCAGTTCATGCAGTTGAGAAGGAAATAAGCCAAATACATCCTTACTGAGAAAAATTTTTTTGCTCATTGCTTTGACCTTCTCATTCATAAAGGAAAATGGGGGAGAGCACAGTCTACTTAAACTTCAGTAGCAATGCTGTTTTAAAATGGCAACTTAATAGAGCACAAAAGTGGAATAAGCTGGTTTAACCTCCAAAACGGAGATACAGTTGTGTTTCTGATGTTTTAGAAAGGTACAATCAAATTGTGAAATACAGAAAAGCATTCTTTAGGATTTTTAACCTTCTAATGTAGAATCTCTTAGTGCTGGTACTGTTTCAGGGTTCAATGTGTGTTTGAGGATCCAAGGTTCTAGTGTTGAAAAGTTAATAAATGTTAAACCTCCCTTAAGCCCAGATGTGTTAATATTTATAGTAGGAGTCTATTGCAAGCAAATACACATCTCTAAAAGCACAGCTGCATTACTGAAGCCCTGGTTGGACAGTACACCTCTCTAGTGCTGGACATAACGCCATTATTTGGTGTAACCCTTTGGTTTTAATAAGCCAGATGAGTAGAAGAACCCCAACTGCATTGCAGTGTGTTACATTTGATGATGTTTTGTTTACATAGACCACGGCAGTCACTGAGCAGTCTGGTAGCAGCTGTGAAAGAAATAGAGGAGATCCCAGCCTATCTCCCAAACGGTGTCGCGCTGAAGGACGCGGTGCAGAAGGCCAAGGACTGGCTGCAGGAGGTGGAAGCTCTGCAGGTACGTAACCTCCTGGGTGCTGGGCATGACGGTAACCCCTGCCAGGAGAACAAACTCACTCGGTGCTTCAGCATCCCACTGAGCATCTGTAACATCTGGTGCCTTAGACAGGGGGCAGTCTGAGTGCTGCTACTTTTACTTCTGCTTCTGGACCTGATTTGTATTCTTTCACCATTGCAATAAAATCTATACAGGAGCTATTAACAAAAGTCTAACATAAAAAAGATACTCTATTACAGAACTTTACCTTAAGGGTAAGTGTGGCTCAGTCCCTTAGTAAGGATTACTTGGTAATCATATTTTTGTGTGCCATTCTGCATCTTACAGTGACACATGGTACAGAGCAGGTGACAGTCAAAGGTCTGCAGCAGGTGACAGTCAGAGGTCTGCTTGCCGACTCCTGAAGAAACAAATCCCCTAAAATATTTAAAACCAACAGTATTTTTTCACAGCCTTCATTTGCTTGATTAAAATAACTTTCCTCCAGCATCTTCAAAAACAGATTAAAAAAATAGGAGATTTCCTGGTCAAGGAATATTCCTGATCAGGCAAGTGTCCTGTCCTTGTATTTGCTCCAGTTTGGAATGCTCCTTTCTGGAGTAAGAGCATGCTCCATGTGCTGTACGGCAGGTAGTGTCTCATCAAGGATATGAATGTTTACTGGTGATGGAATCACCTCTTCTGAGGCACCACAGAATTCGTTTGCTGTTCCCACATCTGTATCATCAGTGATAGTTCAGACATCCTGTGATTGAGAGCTGTTCCCTCGTTTGGTAACCATTGAGCATGGCCGGTCTCAAGACTCTTTCTTTTGTTCCTGCATGGTCAGCCTTTGATTTCATAGATAAAAATACTTGTAATTTTGTAGTAGTTCGGTCTGAATGTTGAGGTGGAAGTTACTTGATTTCCTCTTCTTCCTTCCCTCTTCCCTTCATCCTCTTCCATTTTTAAGGCTCCTTCCAGCTTTGTGTGATTTCCATCTCCCTGTTCACGCTCTGAAATTAGTCTTCAACTGAGCAAGTAGTTGATGACAGAGAATGAAAACCAGAGTCTGATAAAGAGAAAGGCTTCCACCTTGGCTTCTAGTGCTTCCCACTCAAATCTTTTTTATTCTTTTTTTTTTTAACCTTTCAGGCAGTTTTATTTTTGGACCCAGTTTCCTTTCCTTTTTTTTTCTTCTTTTTTTTTAGGTTCTCTGCATCTTTTATTGTTCAGTAGCAACTTAACTCTCTCCTCTTCTCTCTTCCCACTCCCCCTTGTGTTGGCACGGTTGCTCCTTAGCCAAACACTGGGCTAGTGAGTAGCTGTAGTCTGGGCCACCTCTTTGAAGTGTTCATGTTTTTGAGTTCAAGATGCTTTTATTAAAAAAACTACTGAGCTTTAGAATTTTGAAGGAATGAAGTTCATGTAATAGTAACTTGTGCTTGAGGGCTATCTTGAAAGGCCTTAAATGAATTGTTCTTGGCATTTGCTAATTTCTTGGTTTGGATTCTGAAATTCTGCCTCCTGAATGTGGAAAAATGTGTCTATACGTGCCAAGAATTTTTACTTCAGTTCTGCGACGATTTTAGTAAATGCCTGCTGTTGCTGGGACTTGCAGGAAGTTCTTGATGCTAGTGGTTGGAATTTGCTGCTGGAGATGTGGTGGTCATTCTGGCTGAATAATGAATAGTTCTGGAATCCCACATCGCTGCCTGTTTTAGAAATGACCTCTGGTACCTGGGATGTCTCGGGCTGAGGCTGCTGAGGAGTGAGCAGAGCTCGCCTTCAGGTGGCACATTGGCTGCTTGAGATGGCTCCTTGCTCTCGTTGTGCCAGGGACTGGGTTAGACTTGCCCTCTGGATTTGTTCCAAAATTATTTTGATTTTCTGCCATGAATGCAGATTGTGAAGATTGGGAGGCTGCTTGTATTGTTGACAGTGTCTTTTTTCTAACTGTCATTTGGTAAGTGTATTCTTCTTTTTCCCCCCCAAGTGTTTTATTGGTTTTGTCTGTACACGTAATGACCGGAGCGCGAGAAGCACAATTGTTGGAGGAACAGCTGTGGAACTGACTGTAGTGTCCAAGCAGTAATTTTTTTTTTTTTTTTACAAGCTCTACCTTTAGCTAATGGAAATGACTTGCTCTGATTCATGCAAGTGGTGTGTCTCATGTACCTCAAGCATTTCTTAATGTATAATCTGGCAGGTGGGAGGACGTGTGCCTGTGCTGGACACACTTGCAGAGCTTGTCACGAGGGGTCGGTCTATCCCAGTGCATCTGGACTATCTGCCCCGGCTGGAGGCCCTGGTGTCCGAAGTCCAGGCGTGGAAGGAGTGTGCAGCCAACACCTTCCTGTGTGAGAACTCCCCTTACTCTCTTCTGGAGGTAAGAGGTTGTGGTGCTGGAAAAGACCGCCATACCACAGCAAAAGGACACGAGTATTAACTCATGAAGTAGCAGTAAATATTAAATATATTGGCAGAATTGTTTTAGGATTGTGTTACTTATTCTAACATAATTTTGATTAGATTGACCTATAGTTTAAGGATAATGTTAAACTTTTAAAATGCTTAAGTTTTAGCTCTGCTTTCTGTTCTTTGTAATCAGTGGCTAACGAATGTATGCTGTGCCACAGTCTGGCATTTTCAATATGAAGATGGGAATATTTGTGGCACTGGATTTACTACCACAGGTTCATCCTGCCAGGTTTGGCTGCGATAAGGGTGAGGCTGTACCTGCTCTAGCTCCTGTGTGAGCACCTGCAGCTGTGAGCAGCCCACGCTGCACCCACTCACCCCAGCCAGCCCCTGGAATCCTCTGCCATTTTCCAGGGTTTGCAGCTTAAGTCCCATGGAGCTCTTCAGTGTATCAGCTCTCCCTATCTACCGACAGTCTAAATGAAACATGGGGGTGTTGGTGGTCTGCCCATTTTATAAAATAGTATTTTTAACCATCCAGCCCTCTCCCAGATAACTTCATCCTAGTCCCCCAAACCTTTGATGGAAAGAACTGCAGGAATCCCTCTTCAAACCAATCGTACGTGGTTGTGTTCAGGCAGGACGAATGCATTGGGAATGGTACAGACAAGACTGCTTTTCTGTGTCAGGTGTTATGTCCCCGCTGTGATATTGGAATGCTGAGTCTGAAGAGGAAGCAGAAGAAGCTGAAGGAGCCAGTGCCGAGTGGAAAGAAGAAGAGCACTAAACTGGAGACTCTGAGTGACTTGGAAAGAGCACTCTCTGAGAGCAAAGATACTGCGTCTGCGGTATGTGATTTAGAGGTTTTTTTGACCTGGAGTGGCTTCTGAGTTCTTGGAATCTTTGTTTGTTTGCTTCTCATGCAGGAGTGTTATCATCCACTCCTTTCTGCTGCTGTGCCATTCTGCAGAGGACTTCTAGGATTCTGCTTTTCTGTGCTTGCTTCAGACTTCCCAAAACTGCTTTTAGAGGGAAAAACGTGTGTTGTCTTTGTGCATGAAGTAACCGTACAGTTTGCCAGGCTATGCCTGCTGCCTAGCAAAGTGTAGGAAATCAAAAATTGAGACCTATTTTCCCCCACCACACCAAAATCTTATTAAAAGGTAGGAAAGGGTTTCCCAAGTCTGACCCTTTCAAAGAACACAATAACCCAACACCATTTATAATTAAAACAAACGCCATAAATAATTAAATAAAACCTCATGCATTATGAAGTCAATAAAACACTAGCTCTGGATGGAGCAGACTTAGTTGCTAGTGGTGAAGTGCTTCGTCCCAAAAGACCTACTTCAGAGCCTCCACCGTGGTCAGATTAAAGCCATGGTATGTGAAATACCTAAATATCTCTTTTGTATATATTTTTAAATCCTCCTGTATATGTTTATTTTTATATCCATAATAAAATGCATAGAATTTATTAGTTGCAGCTGCTACTAATAGCCTTTATGGAACTGAAATATACTGCTATCTTTAGTAGCAGATATGCTAAAGATTCCTTTAAAAAAAAAAAAAGGGATCACGAGCAGGTGTAGAAAAGGCAAACAGCACATTCAGGAGTACACCTGAACTTCAGTTGGTGTGTCCAGCCCCAGAGCAGGTACAGTCAGACTGCCTGTTTGAGCCCTGATCAGAGAGAGGTACCTGCCAGCCAAATCTGCGCTTGTTTCAGAATTTAAGCTGCTTTAGTAAAAGTAATATTTTCGTAGTAGAAAACATCAAGGGCTTGGAGCAGGGAGGAAGGGATTTAAAAGGTTATTTTAGGAAGGGAATAAGCTTTGTATTTCTGGGTCCCACGAGGAAATGGAAGGAAACTGAAGTCACATCACTGCACATCCTCAACTGCTTGGCCTCAAACACTCTAAGCCTTGAAGGGCAGAGGGGTGAGGAGCTCCCAGTGATCCCAAAGACTTGCTGGCGTATCTGAGGAGGGGGATTGTGCAGAGGGCAGCCTGTTCTTAATGAGTCATGTGCCTCGAGATCACATCCCTTTCTTTGAACTCCCTTTAGATGGCTACACTTGGGGAAGCCCGGTTAAAGGAGATGGAAGCGTTGCGTTCCCTGCGAGCAGCCAACGAGGTGAAGGTGCTGTCTAGCGAAGAGGACGTGGAACTGAAAGTCTGTCTGTGCCAGAAGGAGCCGGCTGCTCCCATGATCCAGTGTGAACTCTGCAGAGGGTTCTTCCATACTGGCTGCGTTTCAGTGCCCAACGTTTTGCAGGGACCTCGTGTGTGGCTCTGCCCACACTGTCATCGATCAGAAAAGCCACCTTTAGAAAAGATCTTGCCGTTGCTGGCCTCCTTGCAGCGTATCCGTGTGAGGCTTCCTGAGGGTGATGCCTTACGGTATATGATCGAGAGAACTGTGAACTGGCAGCACAGAGCACAACAAATGTTATATTCAGGGAATCTAAAACTTATACAAGACAAAGTTGGCTCAGGATTATTGTACAGCAGATGGCAGGCCACGGCAGGGCAGTTGCCGGAGACAAACAAGGTGAGGCTGGGCTGCTGCTGGGTTCCTGGTGGTGGGTGGTGTGTGCTCAGGACAGGCTGCAGCACCTCTCTGGGGTCTGGGTTCTTGTACCTGGACACAACTACAGGCAGGCAGACTGTTGGGGTGTTGCTTCACCAATGTAAGGAGTCTGGGTTCTGCCGTGTCAGTTGGCCAGGATGTATGTGTCCTCCAGCAACAGCTCCAGGTTCTCTGTCTGCCGAAGCCCTGGGAACAATTGCTCCTGAAGGGTCTGTTTTCCTCTGCTCGTCCCAGCTCCTGCGCTCTAATGTGACAGGATTAACGACAGAATTGCTGAAGCTATTGTTCTAGAGTGCTTACTGTCCAATTAGTCTTTCTATTCTATTCTTGCAAGTATTTCAACATAGCTTTAAATGTTGGGAATTAGTAACAGAGGCACAAACTGTCCAGTGTTTCCAGCTTAGCTCAGATGAGGTTGTTTTCAACGGGGTGTCTTCATCCGTTACTGCTCCTTCTCCTTCTCACTGACACTAGAACTCCCAAGCTGAATATTCTGCTGAGGTTACTGCGTTCAGCTACAGCAGCTGGTTCAGGTGTGGTCACGAGGGGGTTTCAGACCTTCTCCTGTAAAGATCTTTCAGCAAAAAGTGCAGTGAAAGCAGGAAATGCGTTCAGTGTTTCTAGTTTTCTTGAGATAATAAATGCAGAAAAAAGTCTGTGCAGCACGAAGGACATAAACCACCCCAAAATGAAATGCACTCTGTTGCTTTGACTTTCTGATTGAAACACCTTAGTTCTGCGAGTCCAGCCCTGTTCCAGGGAGCCCGGGGACTTTTGTTTTCATGCCCAGTTACGTTAAAACATAAAACGTGCCACGTGTGCTGGAGGAGGTATCGGAGCTGCTCCCCACGTAACTCAGCTGTGCCAAGTTGCTTGTGTTGGCCACATTTCTCGAATAGATGAGCCTGGTTTTAGAAATTAAAACTACGTTTAGGCATCTAAGAGAATTTTTCTGGTCGTTTAGGTTTGAAAGTATCTTTTTACTAGACCAACTAGTATAGTTGGAAAAAAAACTGGGCAAGGGTTTTGGGCATATAAGTTGATGTTTAGGCCAGAAATGGGAACAGTAAGCTTAGTTGTGTTAACTCAGTGTGGTACCATGAGGTTCCTCTGACCTGAAGGCAGCCTGAGCGTTTTGGTGTGGTCTGGACCTCCAGTCAGTAAAGCTCCTAAGCCAGGGTAACTCTGGCAGAGCTGGGTCATGTCCTGGTGACCACATTTCCCAAATCAGAAGTCCCTGGGAAGCTCAGTGGAAGAGCATCTGACCATGTGTGTCAGCTTATGTCCCTCATTGAGGAACCTTCCTGGAGATGGTGGAGCTGAGGGCAGGACAGGTGCCCCCAGAGCCATCTCGACACAGGCGCTGAGCTAAAACTTTCGTCCCAGTGGGTTTGAAGTGTTTTTATGGTGGATCCAGTGTCTCAGCATTGCTCTCCTGCCCTCTAACAATTCTATTTTACCTGTTATCGGGGGTAATCCAACACTTGTTCCCCCAGAGAAGCTCCTAGCAGGAACTGCTGGAGTTGGGCTGCTTTGACACTGGCCAAAGTGAAGAATGTGGAACATTTAAGATGAGTTTGAAAAATTCACTTGAAAAACAGCTGTGAGAATTGATGAGAACCAGATTTTGAAAGGGCCTACACACTTGAATTAGTGAGGTAGAGGGTGTTTTGGGAGGCATCTGGTGGGATGCATTTCTGACACTCCTGAGTCCAGACCTGACCCTTGCTGGTTTGCCCGAGTGCCCTCTGCGGGAGTGACCCGTGTTTTGCCACTGGCACGTCTCCTGTGCGTGCTGAGGGAAAGAGAAGGGCTTCAAAACAGTTTGGTGTCTCATCACATCAGGGCAGATCACTTCTTTATTGTGAACAAAAGGAGGAAACTGTAATATTTACCCTGAGTCAATTCTAGAGCTGAAGCCCCTGACTTCCACAGCCCGGCGTTGTCCCTGCAGTGACCCACAGGCCCATTCTCCTCCAGTGGAGCCTCCTGCTGCTGCCTGCACCTGGGCCACCTTCTGGGCTCGGTGGAAGTGAGAATTCCCAGCTGAGAATTCTGGCAGTGAAGTTGCTTTTGCCTTTTTCCAAGTGTAGGGCAAAGGATTTGAGTGTATTAGATTGAACAGTTTCTAGGAATACAAGATCTGACCAATTGTAAGAGCGACAAGTATGGATTACGTGGCAGTTATTTGACACTTGAAAACTACAGGTTTAGTGAAAATATCGATGCATTTACTTTTGTTTTCCAGGTGTCCCAGACAATTGGAGCGATGTCATTCTCCATGCCTCATGACTGGGATAACAGAACCATATATTTACATTCTCCATTTTCGACAGGACAGCACTGCATCCCACTTCATGGTTAGTAATCTGCACTTTGATATTATTTTATTTTTTACCCCCTCCCTTCCATTTTTTCCTGTGTCTGGTGGAGTAGAGGATGTCCTGGTCACCTGGTCAGCAGGAGATGGTTGCTTCACCATCCCCTCAGCAACTGTGAAGCTCAATGTCCAGCTTTGGCAGAGGCACAAAGAGCGCAATGATCCCAGTGTCCCACGGGTAATGACAACATGGGGCACAGTAGGAGAAGATGTGTCAGCTGAGACCTGCCCCCTTCCCACAGGGGCTGTGGGCAGCCAAAGGGGCTGCAGGAGATGGAGGGGAGAGAGGACTGAAATTGTAGGAGATGGATGGGAACAATGTAGGGAAGTGGTGCTGGAGACCACGGGGTGCTTAATCCATAGGACACGAGTCCACCTCAGCTCTGCTGTAGCACAAGTGTCACAATGTCACAGGGACTTGAGTTTTCTCTCAACAGCTGCTGTGGCTGTTGCTGAGCTCCAGGTCACTCAACACAGGTTCTCCGTGCTTCCTGGCTCAGACATGCTAGAAATTCCATCATTTTACGACTGTAAAATAAGTTATTTATCACTTCTTTCCTCCTGATGCGTAATGCTCCATGGACACGGGTCTAGTCTTATCTCCGTGTTTTCAGGTCAGTGCAGGTTAGTCCATACTAACGTTACACAAGACATTTCAGATGAACGTTATGGTTAAAATCAAACAAAACAGTCCTTTGTACTACCAGCTTTATTTTTCAGGCCATATTTGAGTGGTACTGAATATCGTATTAAAAAAACAAGACAGTTTCAAAAGCCCACTGCAAGTTTTGACGCTCGCAAGCAGCAGAGGGTGGTGACTGCACGACAGGACTCTGTTGCAGGGCTCATCCTCTCGGCTTCTCTTCCTCTCCTCTTGCCTTCGCTCACGGATTTGTGAAGTTTGTCACTTGCCCACTTGTTTCTTAGTGAGGGGATCATCACACTTGCAGCCTCAGAAGCAGAAATTGCCAAGAATGATGGTAATTGCTCATCCCTGAACCAGCAAGAAATGCAAACCTGGAAGGGTTCCGAGCCCCAGTGCAGGAACTTCTGTGCAAGCCTTTATCTTCCTTTTTAACGCCGCTGTTAAAAATCAGCAGTGAAGAGGGAACAAATAAGGGTTAATTCATACATTTGTGGACTTTAAAAAAATCTTTCACGTTTTGTTTTTAATGTGCTACCAGAGAAGAATTGTCATTATCTGGGCCGTTCTAATCAGTGCTGCCACTAATGGATTCCTTTTCTTCTCTCTCCCTGTCTCTCGGCGTAGTGGTTAGCACAGAGCTGGATGAGCTGATGATGGAAGCCCAGCTGCTACAGGTTTCTCTGCCCGAAATACAGGAGCTCTACCAGATCCTCTTCACAAAGCAGACGGAGCAGAGGTCACCCGTCGGACCAGCAAGTGAAAAGGCAAGTGTCTGCCAGGCAGCGAGCTCGGGGTCACCTCGGTGAAGAAGCTCTGCCTGAGCCCATCAACTGTGCGAAGAGGTTGGGGGGTGTCTGTACTTCTATGAAAATACATGTTCCTTATTCGAAAGTTGATAACTTAACAAATTGGTTAAAACTATTGAATATAATTTGTGGCGTAATGCATTTTTTGCAATTTGAATCTGGGTTTTGTGGTCACTTTCTGTATTTTAAATACATCTGTCCTAATTTGATGCCTGTTCTGTATTTAAGAGGCTTTCTGAGAGAGCTGCCGCTGACACAGTGGACTCAGAGGCAGGAAATCAGAATCTTTTTTTCCTGTAAATTCTGTTACTGGAGTGTGACCCTGTCATTTACTCCCCTTCCACATCCCACCTCTGCTGAGAAAGCAGTGCTCTGTCAAACACTCTGCACTTAAGCCTATTCCTAAAAGCAGGATATGGAGTAACAGGATAATGAGTGTTATTTGCATACTTACAATTTTGCCAAAATATCTTTCCAATAGAACGAATGCTGCCGAGGAAAAAAGGATGGAATTAGTTACATGGAGAGAAAACTAAAGCGGCGTTTTGAGAGAGAGAGCTTCTGTGATGAGAAGAGAGCAAGAGTAAAAAAAATGAGAACACCCAAAAAGAAGAAACTTAAACTGAATCACTCAAAGGACGTCTGCACGACCAAACTGGAGAGAGAGCGGGAGCGACTCTTCGAGATGCAGCGTCCCAGCGAAAGCCACTTGTTCCCCTCAGACATGTCATTCTCTGAGCAGGAGGACTCCGAGGATGAAGATGCCATCTGCCCTGCTGAGAACTGTCTCCAGCCTGAGGGAGATGAGGTCAGTAGAGGTGGACCTGCATTGGTGTTCTCAATGCTGGGATGTAGAAAATGTCCAGCTGCCCTGGAACTGTCTGACGGCGGCAGCACCAAGTGCAGGGAGAGTGGGGGACACTTAGTGACCCAGAGACAGTGTCTGCTGCTGCGGGGACCCCTCCAGTAATGATCCTTCCCACCTTCTCCAAGAGCAGCTGGGACTGGGGGAGGCAGGGAGACATCAAAACATCTGCATGGAGTCGGAAGGAGGAGTTGGGGCTGTGCTGACACCGAATTCATCTCTGCTCCAGAAATACAGGTGTAGAGACACTCTGTGGGGTACAGCCCTTCCGTGGATGTGGCAGTGCCTTGGGGCAAGAGTGACATTCCCTGGTGGTGGGGAGGGCCGTGGTGGAGTTGCCATCCACAGTCTTGCTCCCGGTGGGAAAGCAACAGGAGGGATGAGAGATGAGTCTCAGCTTCAGAGGAGCCAAGTATCCAGCACGAGCCAATTGTAGAATGGGACATTTCTCACTCATAGATTGAGAGCCCCAAAATGACTAACAAATGCTCCATGTGTCTGCCTGGTCCTTCTCTGAACAACATTTTGTCTGTTCTTCACTAGGTGGATTGGGTCCAGTGTGACGGCAGCTGCAACCAGTGGTTCCACCAGGTGTGTGTGGGCATCTCTCCAGAAATGGCGGAGAAGGAGGACTACATCTGCGTCAGCTGCTCCGGGAAGGACTCTCAATATCGGAAGTAAAACTCCCCATGAACCATTCAGGACTTGAGTAAAGAAGGTTACCAGAGTTTTCCAATAACGCCACAGGGGCTGGTTTAAGAACCAGATTGCAAATGGTGCTACTTCTATCCTTATGGGATCATTTTCCAGAACTCAAAACAATTTTTGACACTTTTGTATTTTTCCCTTGATCTGTTTGTGGTTGTTGAGGTTTGAGATGCTGACTGTTTAGCAGGGGTTTCCACCAATTTGGAAGGCATTTGAAACATGCACCTTTTATTGTACAGCATTAAATTACCTCTCTGGGATTTACCGGCGTATTTAATTCAGCTTGGTTTAGGTGCAAAAAAAAAAACAACAAACAAACAACCCCTGCACCACGAATTTTCCAATAAATCCTCTTTTGAGGAAATCCCTGTTTACTCTGTTAACTCTTTGGAGACTTTAGTTTTTTTCCACTTTGTTTTTCGTAGACTAGGTTTATTTATCTGAGCAATAACTTCTATGTCTGGTTTCAGTGACTGGAATGACAATTCTGAACAGCGTGTTGCTTCTAGCATTGGTTGATGTACAGAAAGCGGATGTTAGATCCTCGTGTCACTGATGGCCCCGTGATGTAGAAGACAGGAAAGGAAAAAAAAAAAAAAAAGCTCTGTAAAGTAATTGCCACAGCTGTATTTTGGCTTTCTCCTTTTTTGGGTAGCTTGTATCAAATGTTGCAGTTTATATTGTGGAATAAACCCCTGGTTATGTTATAAAATTAAATGTTGGTGTTTTTAGAGAGCTTGAAATGCAGTTTCATTTCCCTCTGGATTGATACTGATTGCATCAATGGGTTGTCTTATTCAAGAGAAATCTATCTTTAAAAAAAGAAATGCAAAAGCCATGATACTTTCTTACTTTACTCATGTATTCAGGTTTGGAAGGAGAAGGGAGATCAAATGTTAAAAGAAAAAACCAACCCTTTTTACCTTTTTCAAGTCTTTTGCAAAGCTTTTCCAAAGCTGAAATTATTTCCAGATTGGGTGAATAAGGGCTTGAAGCTGGGATTTGGGCAGGAATGGGGGGTTCATGCAGGAGGCAAAGGTGAGGGGCAGCTCCTGCTGCCGTGGGAAGGAGGGATTTTCCTCGTGGCTGGTTCAGCAGAGCACGGGCTGGTGCCCCCAGAGCCCGGCCTGGCCACGGGCAGGCTCCTTCAGCTGCTCTCGCGTGCTTTTAGGCTGAAGACCTGAGGAATAAGGACATTTCGGGACTGGTTTTGGTTCTGTCAGACCATTTAGGGACCTTGGCCTGGGGGGCAGGAAGGGGCAGTGTCGGGTGGTGGCTTTAGTGCCTTTTTTTAGTCCCAGAAGGGACAGGAGCTCTGGGGAGTTGTTTATTTGAGCCCACCAGACGCTGCATCCTCTGGAGAGCGATGGCTAACGCGGAGTCCAGCGGCTGCTGCTCCTTTGGCAACGGTCTGGTGACACTGCTGTGGCTCCACGGGCTGCCAGAGCTGGAACTTCTGGAGTGCTGGGAGGTGGGAGCCCTGGGAGATGTTTGTGTCAGAGAGTGCCCTCCTTGCAACATCCTGTCACCACCAGAAATGTGGCGGTACCGGTATTCCCTCCGTCATCAAGAGGAATTTGCTGGCAGATTTTTCCCTGTTGGTCTTGGAGCTTTCCCTACGAGCAGAAGCACGCAGTCGCTGGGCACGGGGCAAAGCCTTTGAGCAGCGTGTGGTGGGTCCCTGTGGAGTCAGGACTGGGCAGGAACTCCATTTCCTGGGGGTTTGGTTATGGGCACAAACTTGAATATAAGAAGTTCCACCTAAGCATGAGGAGGAACTTCTTTGCTGTGAGGGTGGCAGAGCCCTGGCAGAGGCTGCCCAGAGAGGTGGTGGAGTCTCCTTCTCTGGAGACATTCAAACCCCACCTGGACACGTTCCTGTGCAACCTGCTCTGGGTTGGCCTGCTCTGGCAGGAGGGTTGGACTGGATGATCTCCAGAGGTCCCTTCCATAGGGACCCATAGCATTCTGTGATTGTGTGAATGCTTTCGAGTCCTATGTTGAGTTTTAACTGTTAAAGAACCTTCCACTGACACAGATGATTTGTCTGAAGGTGTTGGGGGAAGGACGGCCTGACCACAGGTACCGTATGTGCTTCCAGAGGAAGACTTGTCTTCTTTATTTACTGTCATTGCCAAAGGGATTATTTTTTTTGTTATTGGAAGAAGTCTTTGTGCAATGTGAAGGTGACAGTCCAAGCCGTGGAAAAAACCTGATCTACAATAACTTCCTTTTAAAGGGGGCAGGTGAGAAAACTTGAACTAGAAGGAGCCTTCAGAGCGTTTCCACGTCACTGAAAATATCACAAACGTTTCTCTCACAGTATCCTTTTGGTTTTTCTTCCATTGAAGAAAGGGCTGTTCACCAAACAGCGCTGGAGGAAACACCCTGCAGTCGAGTTCAGGTGCTGATTCAGTACAGGACCAAGGGAAAGTTGTCACTTTGTGGACTTTGGGGGTCAGGGGACACCTTTGTGGTCCTGGCAGCAAAATTTCCCATCAGGATTAATGAAAGCAGCAGAGTCAGAGCGTGATGGTTTAGGAATTACCACATCTTTGCTTGAAGATTTTGCAGAAATGGGAAGCGCAGCCCCGGGGTGACCCCACGCCGGCAGCACGGGGTGTCTGCTGAAGGATTCGCTTCTTACCTCCTGCTGGAATCGTGACCAGGGGAGCGGGTGGCTGGAGGTCGCTGTGGAGGTGGCAGCATCAGCCGTGCCTCTTGGATTCTGTCCCCACATGGACACTGCAAACGGGATGAGGTTGGGTTTGAGAAAGTCAAACGAAATAAGAGTTTTGTCATTTGCTTCGGGGTGGGCTCTTCTGTCAGCATCCCCTGCACGTTCCTCATCAGGGCAGGAAGGAGGGTGGAATATGCTCAGCAGCAGGGTCTGTTCAGATCAGTCCTCCTTTTCACCCCTCTTCTTGGCCATCTGAGATTTCCAGAGGATAAACCAAAATAAGCAAAAAAACCCCAAAACTCTTTAAACTCTTTCCTCCCCCATCCTTTTTTTTTTTTTTTCAGAATGAAGCAACCACGAACATCAACTTCCCCAGATTGTTCAGCTCCTAATTCTTTATTTAGTAAGAATAATTTGTGGCCTCTACATTAGTTTAATCATAAAATAGGACAAATATCAAAGTAGCTACCCTACCTGCAGATTTGAGGCTGAAAATTCTGATTATTTTTTTTTTTAAAGACTGCCTGTACCATCCATCAGATGTTGGGATCATGTCTTTAACCTGCTTGATCTGTGCTTTTTGGTGCCACGTGAAGAACATCAGAGCAGACTGATCTATGCCCGGCTGCATCGGCTGCGGGCACGTACAGCCCCGACAAGGTACTTGATCATAGAATCATGGAATCGTCTGGGTTGGAAGGGACCTTTCAGATCATTGAGTCCAACCATCAACCCAGCACTGCCCAAACCCCCACTGACCCATGTCCCTCAGCACCACGTCTGCCTGGTTTTTAAATACCTCCAGGGATGGAGACTCCACCACTGCCCTGGGCAGCTTGTTCAAAGGCTTGACAACCCTTCCGGTGAAGAATTTTTTTCCCAATATCCATCCTAAAGCTCCCCTGGTGCAACTTGAGGCCATTTCCTCATCCCATCACCTGTTCCTTGGGAGAAGAGACTGACCCCCCCTGGCTACACCCTCCTTTCAGGGAGTTGGAGAGAGCGAGAAGGTCTCCCCTCAGCCTCCTTTTCTCCAGGCTGAACACCCCCAGATCCCTCAGCCTCTCCTCACAAGACTTCTTCTCCAGACCCCTCACCAGTTCCATTGCCCTTCTCTGGACCCGCTCCAGCCCCTCAATGTCTTTTTTGTGGTGAGGGGCCCAAAACTGGACACACACTCGAGGTGGGGCCTCACCAGTGCCCAGTCCAGGGGGAAAGGATCTGAAGGAGAATTAAGGGTTCAGTTTCATGTATTTCTGGTCTTAAAACTGAAGCTGACGGTGCTGAAGGCAGGAGGGTGCATTTCCAGGACCTAGGTGTAAGGTTCCTAAATTGTTTAATTGGGCTTTCTCTGCCCCCGTCTGAGAGAAGAGCTGTCTGTGGGGCAGCCCTCTGGCCTGGGCTCTCCGTTTCAGAAGCAAACACGGGATTAAAAGGCTTCACGACTCCAGCACCCCTTGGGGATGCCTTGAATCCGGAGTCGCTGCAGAACCAAAGGCAGAAGGTGGGCAGCTTTGGAGGAAGATTGGAAATGCTGGTGACCAGATTGGTTGCCGTGTGCTCTGATCCACGGCGGTGGCCGAGTGTCCGTGTGGAGCCGCAGCCTCGGATGGATCCCTGCGGGAGGCAAAAAGAGATTTCAGGCAGTTGTGTCAGCACTTGCTGAATTACAGTGTCACGGGTGGTGCTGGTTTTCTTCACGCCCCTCGTACACCAGCCGAGGTGCCGTCCCACCCCAATAATGCAAACACGGGATTCGTTTTCCACAGGCAGCTGCTGCTGGAATTGCACCGTTGGTGTGACCGGTGCTCGGCCCGACCCACCGCCAGCGACGACAAAGGTGGGTGGAACAAAGTGGAGAAAAGAGCATGCCAAGGATTTGGTATAAACTTCTTGTCTCCAATAGTACCGTAATCCAGTCCTTCCCTTCCCCAGCACCTTCTGGGTGATGGGCTGTGCTGAGAGCTCTTCTTTGGGGTGAGAAGACAAGAAAGGTAAACTGTTTAGGAGCCAAAATGAGTTCTAGATGTGAAAAAGGATGTAACTTCTTAGGGACAACACATCAGTCCCTAATATTTCATATACAGTTGAGATTGGGGTATACAAAGAGAATTGATTCAGGGGAGGGGAAATGCTCCCTTCAGAGCTGGAGAGTCGCATGTTTAAACTGCACCAAGAGGGGAAGAGCAGAACTGAGATGTCTTTGTGTGCTGTGGGAATCCAGCAGTCATTTATTAGACCCAAGGATGGGGATGGGGGAGTGTCTAATGCTGCCTAAATACGTATATATTCAAGTAAACAATGCAATAACAAACAGTTAATTTTACAGCATGGCACAGGAGCTGGTTTGTGTCACAGCTGTGGCAGTGCGTGGAGGATTGTTTAAGCATTAGTGCACTTCAGGGGGACTTCAGCCGTGGGGCAGGTCCCTGCTGGGGCAGCCAAAGATCAACAAAGAGCAGAACGATGGTGAGATTTTGGCTGCTGTATCTGCCGCAGGGGATGTGCCTGTAGGACAGGACCACACGTGTCACACGGGGTGTAGGAAGGGAAGGTTCCCAGAGTACACACACAGCCAGTAGCTGCCTGGAAGCAACGCTGAGAAGCTGAGATGACTCTTGTGTGAGTTCAGAAATGAATGTGCTTTTCCACAAGAAGGGCTGAGGTACAGCCTTGAAAAATAGCTTTATCCTTTCTTCAGAAGGGAGCGAGCCGCGTATGGAGGGTTCTCCTCTAGGACGTAAACGTGTCAGTCTCCGAAGGCAACAGCTCTGCCCCAAGAAGAGCATCAATAATAATAAAAGCCAGGTCTGGGAGAGGAGATAAAGCAGTCACACTGGGTTAATAGTGCTGCAGGTTCAACACTGCTTCTATTCAAGACAGACAAAAACGGGATCAGTGTGTGCCAGTAAAAACACCTTGGTAGAAGGAACAAATATTTTATTAAAAAAATATAACTACGTGTGATGATGTGATAACACCACCGGGTCCAAAATTCCAAGCGTGGAGAGGAAGGTTTGCTGAAAGGTAGCTGAAAAGAAATAGTGACATACCCTGAACTAAAAGAGGTGCAGCAGAAATGTTTTTAAAGGCGCTTGGCTGATCACTCCTTGCTTGCTTCCTGAAATCTCTGTGAGTTGGGCATCTAAAAATGTATCAATATTTTATAAAAAGTAGTAAAAACAGTAGCTCCCTGTCTACAGAACATACAGTTTGCTCGAAGAGCATCTCCATCACCCAGGGTTTGTTAAGGAGGAACCAATATTTCTTGAGTGTTTGGGCTGCTTTGGAGTCTGTTGGGCTTTCGGGGTTTCATGTTCTTATTGCTGCCTGGAGTTAAATTTTTATCCAAGCAGGGATGTGTCAGGGGTGAGCCATGGAATGTCCCCAGATAACGCCTTGTAATTCGGGCTGATGCTGTGCCTGTACCTTGTGCTGGCCCCAGTTTCTCTTGGAGGAGTTTTGCTGGTTCCAGCAGTCCCGTGGCAGCTGCACGTGGCTCTGCAGGGTCTGTTGGCAGCTCAGGGGCTGGTGTGCTTCACATGGCAGTCAAAACATCACAGGAGGAAACCAGGAGTTCATCATAAAATATCTTTTCATGCTAAGAATGTAATATTTTTGTGATGAGTGAACCTTTTTCCCTAAAGCCTGTCAAAAGATGAATGTCAAAACCCTTTCAGCTTTAAGAGAAAACACAGAGCATTCGAAAGGCGAGCTCTGGGTCTGCTGGCTTTGCAGGAACCATCTATGCAGAAAACGCCTGAAGAGACCATGCAATGTACAAACCAGATGGGAATCCAAACCTGAAAAAGGCTGGAAGATACAACAAATGTAATTTCTACAAATAGGGAAGGTCGAGTCAGAGCATTCAGAGCAGCTGGACGGTCACTGGAGCGAAAGGAAAGATTCTGGGCCAGACCAGCATTGCTCTGGGACACCCCTCCTGCCCCTAAACTGCATCCTCGTTTTCTGCAAAACGTCAGTAAGTGCAGAGGGAACCGTTCCCGTTGTTAAGAAGGGACAAAAATGACCACAAATACTTGCACAGCCACGTCTGTTCTGATGTTAGCCAGCCAGCACAGCGGGCCAGCAGAGAGTCTGCTGTGATAGTCTTGAGCTGGTCTTGCTCATTTTGGTGCAGTAGGAGTTCATGATTTCCACTAAGCCAAAATATTAGGACAGTGCAAAGATGAGCAGATGAATCTGGGACAGCAGAAGTTATGCCCTCTATAAATATGTATTTGTTCTTCCAACAGAAGCAGGATTTTGGATTGGGAAGAACAAGAGAGAAAAACAATCTTTATTCACGGTGTAGAGATCTCCCTGGTGCAGCGATGATCGGGGCAGCCCGAGGGACAGGGATGCCCTTAGTGCCTCTGGGTGGGAGCAGCGTGGCCGGTCTGCTCTTCTCCCCACAGAAACACCAACCCAAATTAGTTGTGCCCACGCCACAGGTTGGGAATGACCTCTGCTGACCCCAGTCTGCCACCGCCTGGGACAGTGTGGCTCCACACAGGCTGTGGGGAGTGCTCCAGGAGTTCCAGGAGCCTGAGCCCCTGCCCTGCTCCTGTGCAGTTTAGGGGGAAGGACAGAGTCCATCACCCCAACTTCTACAGAATAAAATCTAACTTCGTGGTGGGAGGGACATTTTTATAACCGACCGCTGTGGTGGATTGATTTCACCTGACTGCAGCTGCCCGGACAGCGTCTGGTGTCAGCACAGAGGAGCTTCTGGGGAGCAGCTCGTGGCACCTCCACCGACTGCTGCAGATGTGAAGTCCTGCTCTGAAGAGGTGTCACCACCCAGGCAGGGGGACCCCAGGCAGGGTTGGGGCGTCAGGAAGGGCTCTGGCCAGCAGAAGTGCTGTGCCAAAGGAAGGAGCTCCCTCTCTCGCAGGAGACATGGATTAGTGCTGACCACGCTGGGGCTCCTCTCGGATCAGCGATTTGGCTCTGGGAAGGGCTGGAGCGAGGCAGGACGGGCGGCAGCAGGACATTCACCATCAAACTGGGACTGTAAGGAGCTGGATCCGGTCTCGTGTTTCTGCAGTATCTCAAGTTGCTCTTTCTACTTGTGGAGAAAATCAGGAGCTCAGGTTGCAAAAGTTACATGCATGATTTATAGGAGCATTTGCTTGTATCGCTCTTGACAAGAACATTTAAAAATATATTGGTGGGAGAGAATGTGACTGGACATGTTATCCCACAGGAACAGCCTCCAGCTCGGGAGAGGTCAGCAAAGCTGGCTTGGAATATAAAAAAATACACCAAGAGTGATGGGTGGATGTGTCTAGGAGAGGAAGAAGACGTGCACAAGTGGTGAAGTATGCTTCATTATTAAACAGCACCAGTAAAAGACTAAAACCCACACACCCCTAGTGGTAGCCCATCTATTACCAGGTAATCACTTGGTAACCCTCAAGTAGGTTTCACGCAGAAAGTGGTGTGGGCAAGGAAAAGAGTCCCTCACGGTGACCAGAATAACAACGGGCTTTCTCTGGAAGGAGAAGTTCTTCCATGTTGGAGGGAGTCTAAGTCATAAGAGACCTGTAGGGAAGGAGTTAAAAGCAAATAACGACTGTCCTTAGGGATTGATGTCCCCCTGGCAGGGGTCTTGCTGCAGAGGGGTAACCACCAAAAGGCCACTCAGTTCAGAAAAATCCCCAGGAGCACTACACTCTAAAGTGCGTGGGACCTTCTTACTCGCACCTGCTAGTTCTGCCCCTTGTGTGAGAAGCTCATTTTGTATGTGTTAATACTGCTTTTTGGTACCTGTACTGGTTTGTAAAATTTCTTCCTAAATAAACACCTGTAGAAAACAGAGCTGCAAAGGGAGCAGTACTTCACTCCTCTGCTTTGCGTTTCATTTGGCTTTTGTTTTGCTCACAGCTCAAGCCCATCTACAGCTGCCTTGTTCCTGAATCACTGAGTGACAGCAGCCCATTTTCTTTTGCTCCCCCTGAGCATCACGTACAGCGTTATTCAAACCTGAACCAGAACCTGAGGCTTAGTTCACCTTCCAGGCGCGTTGCTCCAGGGCAGAGCTGTAGCCTGAGCTGCTCGGGCAGAGGGGCTCTCCGCCTCGGGGACCGGAGCAGACCTGCCCGCAGGGTCGGACCAGCCCTGGTGCCACAGGGCCACCATGGTGCCCTGCACAGGTGCTGCCTTGAGGCGGTGCCACCACCTGTCCCCTCACCGCTTCACGGAAACCACGCGTGGGAAGGACTGGGAGCTCTTTGTGTGCCCCCATCCTGACGCCTTTGCAGGGAAACCTCCTTGCAACGGTGATTTCCACACCATTTAAAAGCAAAATTAAGCTGATTCGGCCCAGGTGGCTACGCATTTCCCCTTCCCCATGCAAATGGTGAGACCCCCTCTCCAGTGCCACCACAAGGTAGAACACACCCCATTCTTTGCTGTGAGGGTGGTGAGAGCCTGGCCCAGGCTGCCCAGAGAAGCTGTGGCTGCCCCATCCCTGGAGGGGTTCAAGGGCAGGTTGGAGGGGGCTTTGGGCAACCTGGTGTGGTGGGAGGTGTCCCTGCCCAGGGCAGGGGGTGGCACTGGGGCTCTTTAAGGTCCCTTCCCACCCAAACCATTCCATGATTCACGTGGCTGTTCAGCACAGCCCACTCCAGGCCCTGAACGGCCTCACCCAGCTCCCGAGTGCTCCTTAGGCTGGGACCTCACCACTAACGCGGCTGGGAAAAGGCCGTTTGAGGGACTTAATGCTTTTTCCGGGCTCTGACTGACCCCTTGGCTCCCATCATGACAGGAACTCCCCGAGCCTGAGGAGATGCTCGGCTCGGAAGCCTCCCAGGCTCCTGCTCCGGGGTTCTCTGGGCTCTCCTGGGGCCGAGGCCGTGCCCAGGTTCCCTCAGAGCGGGAGGTCGGGCACGGCC
>JAHREE010000325.1:40401-80610 GCA_033628505.1 Tringa tobata | reverse complement strand
TGTAGGCGGGATCCCGGTTTCCCTTGGGCAGCCCCTGCCCCGCCTCGGGAGTTCAGCAGCAGGTTCGGCGGTGGGGCTTCGCTCGGGTTGTCCCCGGCCTGCAGCGGAGGTCGCCGGGCGAAGCCTCAAGGCGTCACTCTCCTCAGAGGGGCAAGAGGGGAATGGCCGTGGGGCAGCGTGGGGAAGGGCATGGTGTTGTGCGCGAGGTGAGTGACCGAGAAGCACTCTAAGGTTGCCGCTGGTAGGACATGGAGGGGGAGATGGGATGGCGAAGCAGCAGGCCTGTTGCTTTGGACACCTCTTTCCGTCTGAGCTGAAGTTTCCAGGGTTGCTCCCACGATGATCATGGAGAGTCTTCCCTCTGCACGGTTGTCTGCAGGACCTGTCCCACTCCCACAGTGATCCTCTCTATCTCTGGACGTATGTGACCTTGTGTGTGCCTGTGTCATCCCGTAGAACGGTTTAGGTTGGGAGCGACCTTAAAGATCATCTAGTTCCAGTGCCCCTGCCATGGGCACGAGCACCTTCCGTTAGACCAGGTTGCTCAAAGCCCCATCCATCCTAGCCTTGAACCTCTCCAGGGATGGAGGATCAAAGTCCTACAGATCATCATCTGTACATGGCATGTTTGCGTTGAGTCTGGTCAGGATGTAGATGTACACTCATCTTGTGTGAAACTCCTGCACTGGGGCACCACTGCCTGTTGTGGAGAGCTGAAGACATTAAATACACTGGAGATGGATGGCAACCACCTTGTGGATTTGAAAAGACAGAGCTTAAAAGAGCAAGCACCCCGAATTCAGTCAGTCTCTCTAGTTATTCCATTACTCATCTGGCCTTTTTACGGTAGCACTAAGGTAGCTCATGCACTTGCTGTTTTTCCTGGGTGGAAGCTTAAAAACCTATTGATGGTAATGTCTTCTTTCACTTCAGCTCAAATTTTATGACCCATCCTAAAGAACTGCAATTTGTAGGAGCCACTGGAAGGTTTGGAGGTAGTCTGCTGTGACAGGAGCTGGGCTCTGGAGAGCTTGGCACTGCAGCCCTTGGCCCTAAGTTGTGCCCGCGGCCTGGCACCTTGGTGGGCTGGTTGTTCATGGACCATCCTGGAAATTTTGCCTCACCTTTGTCTGATTTTGATATTCTGAAAGTGTTTCATGAAGTGTTTTAAAGTCTTTTTACTCCTGAACTTCAGCTCAGAAACGTTATCAAAGGAGGCTCATGGTGAAGAGGAGGAAGGTGTAAGGCTGTGGCTGGGCCAAGAGTAGTGTTGTGATTACGTTACTCTAGGAATGAGACTGGAATGATGAAAGGAAGGCAAATTATTTCATAAAATGTTTCTTGTTGTACAGTCATGTAACGTGTGCTTTTAACGCTCAGATTAAGTCTTCCTTGATGCATTACGGTGAAATCTGTGTGTTGGTATCACAGCTATTGGAGGTTTTAATGAGAGATTTGATGGCATTGCAGTAGTGAGAGCTGTGAGGTTCACTGAGCCACAGAGCCTTTGTATTGCAAAGCTACTGCAGTCAGCATGCTCTTCAGTGGCAATTTTTTTTTCCCCAAACAGTCTGAATCTTACCACAAGAAAAGCAATCAAGTTTGTGTAATCGTTTGGCTAACAGATTTCCAGAAAAGAGTATTTTTTGAGGTCTGTAGGTGATGGATGTCCCTGAGGTCCCTTTGAGAGCCCAAGAATACAACAGAATTACATTTGGTGGATAACATTAAGGGCAAGAAGAATGGAGTTGTCTGCACTTTTATTTTTTCACTGTTTTACAAATATCCTAAAGTCACCCAATACTTCTTTGCAGTTGCAATCCCAGAACTGCACAGGCCTATTGCAGGACCTTTACCTGGGACCTGGAGGAGGCTACAGAACACACTTTCATGCAGTTTGAAGGTGACACCAAGCTGGAGGGCAGGTGAGGGCAGGGCTACTGCCCAGAGAGCCCTGCAGGAATGGATGGAGAGGAACCTCCTGGAATTCAGCAATGACAGATAGCAAGTCCTGCACCTGCAATAGGAGAACCTACCCCAGGGATGTGGCTCAGGCACTGCCTGGCTGGTGAGCAACTTTGCGGCAAAGGGTCTGGAAATTCTGGTGGTTGGTGAGCTGGACAGTGTGCCCTGGAGGCCACCTGCACCTTGGGCTGTATGAACAGGATCAGAAGTAGTGATCAGTCCTCTCTAGTCCACACTTGTTAGACCACATCTAGAATACTGCCTGGTTTTGCTCCCACCCCCTCCAGTCCAAGAAAGACAGTGACTGAGGGGAGTGAGTTCAGCAAAGGGCCATTAAGTCTATTGGGGAACGGCAGCACTTTCCATGTGAGGAGACGCTGGGGAAGAGCAGTTTTCCAGTATGGAGATGAGGGTTCAGAGATCTGACAGCAGCTTCTGGTAAGTATGAGAAGGTTGTCAGGACACTGAGGGGTGGGAAGGGATGAAGGAAAAAAGGCACAAACTGAAACAAGAGGTTCAGACTGGATATAAGGAGAAGTTTTGTCACTGAGGAGAGCCAGACTTTGGAGCAGATTGCCCATAGAAGCTATGCTGTTTCCATCCTTGACTATCTCCAAGACGTGCCTAGAAAATGCTCTGAGCAACCTGATCTGTTGCTGCTTTGGTCATGGGGGTTGGACTGGTGACATCCTGAGGTCTCCTTCAGCTGAATTATTCTGTGCTTCTGTGATTCCTCCTCTCTTGTCCTAGTCAAGCAGCATGGGAGCAATAAGCTGTAATCTCCTTTCTGTACTGCCCTTGGTATGGAGAAACTTGCAAAAACCAAGAGGAGGAAAACTAAAGCAATACAATGTTTGCCAACACTGCATTATTGAAGTAAACAAATGTAGATCATGTGTGTCAGAAGTCCTTTAAAGAAAGAAAAAATGTAACATTAATAAGCAGCATGAAGAAGATACTGAAAGTAAAAGTGAGGGCAGCAGACGAGCACAAATATTGGCACTTTTAATGAAAAATATATGAAGGTAGGCAAACAAAAATTAGGAAAAACTTGTTAAAGACTTAATGCTTTCAAATGTTGCAGAAGCATTTCAGAGGTGTTCATAGCCACCAGGTGACTGAAATGTGCAGGGTACATTCAAGGAGTATGAGACTGCAGAAAAGCTGAATTTCACCTTGTGCTGGTGTTGACTTAACTTGCTGCGTTGAAGGGCCTCTACAGGAGACACGTTGGAGGGTCCGTGTCAAGTTGAAGCATGAGTAGGAGCAGTTTCACTTACTGGTTTACTTTAAACAGCAAGTGCTACAGCATGCATCTCCAAGAGTTTTAAAGGGACTCAAACATTAAATTACTGTGTTATGAATTGTGCTGTAAAACTTGCCACTTAAGGTCACTTAGGAACCAGATAAACATTAGATGGTAAGCACAGGGCAGCTCGTGCTAAGGGCTGTAAGGTGAGGAGCAAAAGGGTGAATGTTGGGGTTATTACAGCTGAATTGGTGTGGCTTTTGCGCTGCCTGTAATAGTTAAAATTATGTCAAGAGTTGGAATGAGGAGAGCAGGGTACATGAGATTGTTGTGGCAGAGTCAATAGGTTTAATAGAAGAGCTGTTTGAAGGAGTCCTGGGACTGCCAAAAAGCTTTTAGAAAATTCCCTTACTGAAACTTTTTACTTTGAAGAAACTAAACTGCTGAGAACAGCACTTGAATTAATGACTGATTAAAAGCTTGGAAGTGACCGGTCACGTTTCGCACTGCGGGGAGATAGTCAAGAGTCCCACATGAAGCTGGACTGCTCAGCATGTCTGTAAATGATGTGGAAAAGATTGAATAGCGGTGTGGCAAAGTTGCTGATAGTGCTGCTCAGTCTGGCCAGAGTGAGAATCGGTGGCAAAAATTATAGAATGATTTCACAAGAGTGAGTTGAATGTGCAAACAGTAGGTGTGGGTCAGCGTTGGTCAGCAAAGTAATGCTGGGGGAGGAGGAGACTGCACAGATGATACCTTAAAAAGTGATGGGCTGTACTAGCTATTGTCACTGGGAGAAGAGATCCCATTGTCAGTGTGGAGACTTTCCTGAAAATACCCGTTCACTGCTCTGCCGTGCTCAGAAAGCCAAATGGACTGTTAAGGAGGGAACAGAGAACAAAGCGCGACATAAATTCCTCGTGCCTCTGCAGCCCGAGTGCCGCATGCATTACTGGCTTGCTGCTCGCAGGAGGGCTAAAGCAGGGCAGTAAAAATGCAGCACAGACATCCACAGAGGTGTGGAAAAGCTTCTGCTCTCAGAAGGAGTGAATACATTGACTTTTCTGCCTGTGAAAAAGTTGGAGATGGAGGTTCTAAAATCGTACGTGACAGAGAAGGTGAGTGAGGAGCGACTATTTGTGACTTCTTATACAGCTTAAATCAGATGAAAATGCACCTTGAAACAAGCAGAAGTATGTTGTTTCCCCCAGTGTGCAAACTACGGAACTCATCGCTGTTCGATGTTAGAGGTAGAAAGAGTTTAAAACAGTTTAACATTCCTGGAGGGGAAAAAAACTCATCAAGAACCACTAAACACACTGTCCGGATACAACACCTGCTTCAGGAGGTTTCTAAGGCCAAGGTTTCCAAGGAGGTGTGTTGGGGGAAGCGTTGCTCTGCCCTCGCCTCTGTTCTTAAGCTGCTTGCTGGTTGGGTTGTGTAATGTGGTTAAGCCATTCAGCAGTTAGCTCTCCCTCTACGATGTGTGCTCCCCCATGCTGCCTCCGCTCTTGTCCACACAGGGTTTAGGTGGAGTTGCTTCAGGGTTTTGTGAGGATGCATTCGAGCTCCCTGGAGCGGATTGGTGGTGGATCTGGCTGGTGTTTGTACCAGGGGATGGGTAGAAATGTGCAGTCAGAGGTGAGCCTCTGGAACAGGCTGAACTGTCCAAGGGCGGTCTCCTGTCTGACTCAATACAGATGTTCTGGAGGAATACAGGACATCAGCTCTGGAGTAAGGACATGGTGGCAGTTTCTTCCTGCCATGTCACCCTTTAGCAACTTCCAAACATGACCCCAGCGACTCAGTCTCTTTTACTGCTTCTGTGTCTTCTGTCTGCTGAGAAACTGTGGGCATAGGCACTACCTGACAGCTTGGGGATGCAAGATGCATTATTGCCGGTCTCTGGAAAGATGAAAGCTCACTTGGTGACCTTTGTTGTCTTTAGGTTTTAATGAAACATAAATAAAAACAATGCCTGAAACTGTTCAGCGGGCAGGCAGGGGAAGTGAGAGCTCTGGGTTGTGGAGCAGCGCTGCTGAGCGTGCGTCCAGCTTGGCCCAGCTCCACCACAGACTTGTTCCCAGTGAAGTGGGGATATTGTTTCCATTCCCACTTTATGTGGTCCGTCCAGGTAACACCATACGCCACCTCTGATGGTATTACGTGTGTGTGCTGTGGCTGACATCATATGACTTGAAGATAATTCCGTAATGTGTAAAAGTAATTCCTCTTCCTCTAGGTTTTACTGTATTGGAGAACATGTGTGGAGGCCAAGGCATCTCCAGGAATGTCAGAGCAGGACAGTGTCACTCTGAAGGAGGTGCATGTCCACCAGGAAGGATCGAAGGTCCTGTGAAGAGGAGCAGTGTCTGTAACACATTCCTCTAAATTGTGCTGATAAAGAGATTTAATAACAACTTCTTATACAGTTGAAAAATACTGCTACTTGCTTTGCCTAGTTAGATAATAAGTTTGTTGTTTAATGGTGACGGTATTAAGTCGGCTCTTGTGGTCTGGAAATGTGATGGTGGTAGACAAATGGCTCCAGACTGTCCAGTGGCTCTTTTGCCTGCCTACATTATGTGTTTCTGTTTGCCCTTTTTGCAGGTAGAAAAGGCGTCTTCAGTGTGGCTTATGTTGTGAAATCTTGTATATGAAAAGGCATCTTCAGCTCAGTCCTTTGCAAGGTCGTTTCTTGCCAGAAGCTGAGATATGCAGGTGGCTGTGAAGATGGTGCTGACCTTGGCAAATTGACTTGTGTCAATTTGGGCCCGCTGACCATCTTTAAAAGTTTCTTGTCACTCTTGTTTGAGAGTAGTCCTCTGCAGGAGACAACCAGTGCTTGGATTTGAATGTAGTCTCAGATTTGAATATTGGCTTACGGATTTGGTGAATGTTCTTGTAGTATCTTCTCTTCCAGAGTAGGTGGCTCAGCATATTTAGTTTGATGTTTTAAAATTCCATTTATTTTCTGATGATATTTTCATGATACAGTTTGCTGTCCATTTGTATCAGGAGAACAGCTATAGGTATAGTGATAGTGCAAAACTTCTAGCATCACTTGTCTTTCACCAGTTAAGCATGTTTTTGCTTATGGTCAGCTCTATCCTGACATAGCTGCATATATGGCTTTGAGAGTGATTTCTGTATTGCATTGGGTACCTCATTGAATACATGATTTTATGCCATAAAAATGGGATATTGTTTGAGTATTGGAAGGAGGGATTCTGGAGAATTTACAAAAATGACCACAGTATGCGGTTCTGTGGTGGTCTCCTGGCTGTAACTTGAATTATACTATAGTGGATAATGGGTGGAAATCCTGTAAATGGATGCATTGAGTTCAATTTTTAACAGGAGTTAACATTTTAATATTGAACTGAATTTTTACAGGAAAATCAAAAGAATAAATGGCCACATTGGGACATGTGATATCTGACACAGCAGCAAATGGAATTGTGTGAAATGCTGCAGGCATGTTGAGTGTAGTGAGAAGTTACAAGAAGGCATTTAAAGTGAGATACCTAAATCCATCATGGATGCTGGAGAAGACTGGCCTGAATCTTTCTGTCCTTTGCTGAGAAATGAGGAAATACAGTTGTAGTTTTCAGAGGTGTGCTGAAAATAAAGACAGCTTTTGGAGTAGTTGTTGAGTGTCATGATAGATGCTGAAGTTCTCAAGGGAGCACATTTGTAGTGTGTAAAAACTATGGCTAAGTATTAGGTACTTCCTTGGTATTTTGTGTTGGTCTGTCTGCAGATGCCCTCCATGCTCTGCACTGGTTTGACCTCGTGGCTGACCCTGCTTTGGCAGGAGGTTGGACAAGGATGACCTCCTGAGGTCCCTTTCAACCAAAGTTACTTTATGATGTTATTGAAAAGCAGTCCCATGGAAAACGTTGCCTGCGTAGCTGAAGACTGTGATGCACAAGGGTGGGCAGAGGTTGGGTAAAGGAAACTCATTTCTGATGTTGCTGTGGTTGTGAGATCTGGTCTCTGCAAACTGAATGTTGTAATTTGGAGTGTCGGTGGCCATGAGGCAGTGGATTCACCTCTGTTAGCTGCAGCAGCTACCACAGCCTCTTCTGCCTGTCTTAGACAAGTCTGTCTCCCTGTTTAGACAGCTAAAAGGGACCCGTAGCAGCTCCTGAACCAGCCGTGTATGGATGTACCGAGCGCTCACTTCAACAAGGCAGGATGTGAAGTGCAGTGATTCACTAGAAAGTCCTGCTTGTTTATTCCTCCCTGCTTGCTTAATACTAAATTTTGGGTTGATCTGGCTTAAGTTTCTCAAAAAAGGTGGGGGGTGAAGAGGTTCTGTAAACTGGATATGTGGTAGATGGACCTTGGTTGTGAAGGAGGAGAGTTGGATTTCACCAATATTGAGGTTAAATGAAGTGGAAAAGCAGAGCTGGGAGGAAATATGTTTGCTAAATGTTACCTGTGCAGGGCCCTTCATGAAAAGTTTCTAATCTTTTGGTTTTACAGACTTTATCTTGGGAAGAGGACTTGATGCTTCTGATATCTCAGATCTACAAAATATAAGTGGAAGAAGCGATTATCAAGAGATGCATTTGAACTACAGTAATCTGTGATAAAGACAGTAATAAATAAATTCTTTGAGAAAAGAGGGAGCCAGTGAGCTGTACAATGGAAGTGTAATTTCAGCCCCTGCAAGGATTCTTGGACCAGCTCATTAAACAGCTTGCCAGTGTCTATAACATAATAGGATAACTAGATGCTACACAGCTAATACTGTTTTATATGATCTGTTCTCAATAAATACATCTAATTTTTGACGGGAGACTTGGCTTATTGCTTAAACAAGCCAGCACTGGGTATGAATGATCTGAGTTCATATCATGATCATGATCTGATTCCTGATATGAGCTTGCCACAATGGTCATTTATCAGTTAAGAGGATACAGTTTTGTAATATTTTTAAGATGCGCAGTTGGCTGAAAACCTGTACATAAAACAGTTATCTGTGGCTTAGTGTCAAACCCAAGGGACTTTTAAGACAGAGCTCTTGGTTGCTGCAGTAGCGAGTACATCTCTGGTTTACCAACCATGGCACTGCAGTCTGCTTGGAGAGCAGAATTTAAGATGTTGAAAAATTGGAGGGATGGCCTAAAATCATTGAAAGGAAATATTGTAAATCAAGTGCAGAGTACTGTATGAAAAGGGAAAAAAATCAGATGCATATATGCAAACAGATTTAAACATTGCAAAATAGTCATAGTAGTGAGTTGCAACTGTGTGAAGCCATTGCATTTATTCTGGCTTCTTAGTTCATTTATACCCTTTAAAAGTGTGGCTGAAATGCAATACCGTACTCAGAACTGGATTATTGCAGACAGCTAGAATTAAAATTACTACTACAGTTAAGAAGAGTATTATGTTAAGTACTTCTCAGAATGAGGCTCCCTGCTTCTGCAGTTTGGATAAGAGGGTTTTTTCCTTTTCTGTTTTTTAAATGCATGATCAGTGAAGAAAGGTTGAAGGAACAGGGCATGTTCAGTATAAGCATGGGAAAGTGAAAGGCAATTATCTCCCAACCCAGAAAAGCCTCTTACAAGTGAGGTGGCTATTGGGGGCAACTCAGATAATAGCATTTGTGCAGCACTCAAATATGCTGCTACGGAAAGTTGCACAACTCTGTTTGAGAAGAATTTTCAAGATGTTTTTGTCACGGGTGCTGTCAGCACATCTAACCTGTCCAGGGGTTGTGCCAGCAGGACCTTGGGGCATATCTTCTGCTCCACAGTTTCTAGAGCTAGAAACCTTACAAATGCATTTCTTTAGAGTAGTGAAATTAAAAGAAGTATTTAGTACAGTTACCAGTTACCTGGAACTTAAAGTTGCACTTTTAAGCAAATTTATTGAGGTATGTGGATGTACCATACCAGAACAGCTGTTCTTTCTGGTTTTTATTTCCTGTACTCAGTCATCAACAGAATTGGTACAAGCGTTTAATTTTGTCTTTGTTACAGAACTTGCTTGGCAACTAAAAGAAGCTCTTGCCTTTTTTGGACAATTTTTTTGATGGAGAAGGTCCCACAGCCTGGATGATTGTACAGCAGTTCCTGGTGTCAGTGTGCTCAGGCAGGGTTTGCTCAGGAAGGCAATGGATGCGTTCAGAGCTGTCATCGGGTGTGTTTTGGGACAGCTGAAGTGATATTTCCAAATCACTCTCTGGATGAACCTGGGTTGTCCAAAAAGGAACTGCTGGTGGACAGTCTTCTGTCTTACTCCATCCTGGATCTTATCCATGCGTCTCTCATGTAGGAATTTGACTAGTAATGTTACATTATCGATCAGATGATTTTATTTTAAAGTTGTAGATCATTTGCTTGTTATTAACCTGCATTGCAAAATTTTTTGCCCACGAGAGAGAAATAAGACGCTGAGAAAATAAGTGAAGTCTGTGGAGAGAGCATATGGGAGAATTAATGCTTATGATTCATTTGAGTAGCTGCACTTTGAAATTGTCTTCTCTTTCCCACATATGAGTCATTCAATTGGTACGATGTCTTACTCCAAAAATCTTGATGCGTTTTGCTGTGTGGGAATAAAAGTTATTTATTTATTTTTCTTGCAGAATTTGGTGTTCATTTAGCAGAACTGACTGTTGATCCCCAGGGAGCTCTGGCCATCCGTCAGGTGAGTTTACCTGGAACTCTAGAAAGCATTTTGGTGGTTGTTTCACTGGGTTTTAAAATATTCTATCATGTTTCCAGGTGAAAAATTGGAGGTAGCTTTCTGTTACCGCTTCTCCATTTTCTTTCACATTTATCTACAGTCATTATCTTTCAACATTATTCAGAGGTTATATATTTACCTTTTTTGAAAATAATGCTTTTTGCTCAATTCATTGCATCCATTGCTCGACGGACAGCCATCAGTTCATCTTTTTACTGTGGTAGCTTTTCTTTGTCTGTTTTGCAACACTTTTTTGCCTTTTTGCCAAACCCTCTTGCCCCTCTAGAAGCAGCCTGGTGGGATGGGAGGCTGAGCAAATGGGGCAGGGGTGATGCTTGCTATGGTTGCAAGATTTGTTACTGATTCTTGACCTCTCTTCTAATGCAGCTCGCATCTGTCATTTTGAAACAGTATGTGGAAACTCACTGGTGTTCTCAGTCAGAAAAGTTTAGACCTCCAGAGACCACAGAAAGGGTAAGATTGGGTTTCGTGTTGTCTACTTTGAAGCACTTTATCCATCAAGGAGATTAATTTTGTACGTGGTTTAAAAAATGCCGGTGCCTTTGTGTATTACGAAGATTAATGGCTTCAGTTGAGGTTTTCTGACGTTTTCCGCTTTGAAAACCTGTTTTCAGTTGCTTAAAACAACACTAGACTTGAGAAGCTTGGGCTGATTTCTCTAGGCTGAAAAGTTCAACTATAAAATTTCTGCTGCTCTAAGAGCAAGACTAGAAGAAAGCTGCTTTGTGAGTCTTACAAATACTGATTCTGGCAGTCCTTTTTCAGAGATCTGCTAAGTCTTGGGTTTTTTCAGCTTGGGACTTAAGGCTCTCTTCACATGACAAATTTCAGTTGAAAGGTTTGCTGGGTTTCATTAGAAATACATTCAGTAGGAGTATCTAACAGCTAAAATGGCTGGAGATTCTAGCCCTTTGCCACTTTGACTGTTGACTAGACCATCTTTCACATGTAGGATATGATTCATACTGTCCAGAGATAGTTGTTTGAAATAGATCTTGTGAATTATGCCCCAGGAGTGCTGGCTGGCTTTTCCCATCCCTTCAGGGTTGAGTGGCTAGTTCTTGTTTACTAAAATCTTCCAAAGTACGCAAACCTAGTCCCTGACACTGGAGCTGGGATTTATCTCGGCTAACTCTGGATGTCTTCCATGTAGATATCCACATCCTATCTGATTGCAGCTGTGAGCTCCTACTGTCTGCTTGGCCAAGTGCTCTGTGGGAGAAGAGTGCTGCGTTAAAACACACCGTGCAGTTTGCCATAAAAGAATTATGGGGTGTAGTGTGCAAGGTTGGTTTGTCTCATGAGTATTCATTTTGTAAAAGCAATATTAAATCAATATTCAGGATACAGTCGTAGGTATAAACATTTTGTTAAGTCATTTTATGACTGGGGCTCTGTTTTGCTAAATAACGTTATTCTCTACAGGCAAAAGTTGCCATTAGAGAGCTCCTACCCAATGGGCTGAGAGAGTCAATCAGCAAAGTGCGCTCGAGTGTGGCTTACGCAGTTTCAGCAATAGCCCACTGGGACTGGCCTGAAGCCTGGCCCGAGCTTTTCAATCTCTTGATGGAGATGCTGGTTAGCGGAGATGTGAACGCAGTGCATGGAGCCATGAGAGTGCTTACAGGTATGTGTATGCCAGAGGTTTGGCAACGAAGTGGTTTAGGCTTTTCCTTAACTTACTCCTTCCTTCCTTTTCCTTATCCTATCACTTTTCACTCCAAATTGAAGAAATGGGAATTTGCTTCTTCTCTTCTCCTGGGCGTGATGCCTGTTGGTTGAAATGCATGCTGAGTAGATGTCATGAAAGCTGAGGGAGAACTTTCTGTGTCTGGTTTATAGCTCAGAAGGGACTTTGATTGTAACACTCTCTTTTCCAGATACCCCCAATTTTTAGCGTGATATTTTTCTGCTTACCTTCAAGGATTGCCATGGGTAGGCCAGATGACACTGGCCTAATCAAGTACGAATCAATATGTTTCCCATATGCTTAATGTTTCCTAAAGATTCTGTTATTGCTGTTGCCTAAAAATTTGTTTTCTTTTAAGAACTTCCCTTCTTTTTTCACTTTCTAGAATTTACACGGGAAGTGACAGATACACAGATGCCACTTGTTGCTCCTGTTATTCTTCCGGAGATGTACAAAATTTTCACAATGGCAGAGGTATGATCTTTGCTATTAAGTTGGTACTGAATGGCATTGGTGAGAGTGTTTCTTGGAGCAGAGAAACTCCAGATTTAATGGTTAAGCTGTAGTGTAGTACAAGTTAGACTTCAAGAATTTTCTTGATGTGATAGTTGAGGGCAGCTAATGTTTCAATAGGAACGTTGGAGCCAATGGTAAAATAAGAGGATCAAGTTAAAGCAAAAAATAAATGCAATTAAAATAAATTTAAAGGAAATAAAAGCATTTTGTGTTGCTGATCTATTACTTAAACTTTTTTTCTAGGTGTATGGCATTCGCACAAGGTCGCGTGCAGTGGAGATATTTACCACCTGTGCCCATATGATCTGTAATATGGAGGAATTGGAAAAGGCAAGAGTTTAACTTACTATGCAACATACTTTGAATTCAAACTCAGCAAGATTCTAAATAGTCGTTAATATGAAAATGAAACATTGGAGAATTATATACTCTGACAACTGTAGTTCTGGGGAAGAGGGTGTCATTTAGTACATGGAAAGTGGCTAACTCCCTGCTTTACATGCATGCCTTGATACTGGGACTTGGTCTCCGTGATTAAGATTAATTTGTGACATAACAACAGACATGCTTGGAGCAGCTCAGTGGGAGGGCAGCAGCATGGGGAGGAGACAGAGTATCATCCCTTTGTTTGGAAATCCCTGAAGTAGCTTCTGGGTGAACTGTGTGACCTGATGAACTGTCAGGCCTTGGCCATCTGGGTTACGATGGGCATTTCTGGTCCTTGGGTGAGGCAGTGGGTATAAGCTCCTGTAACTTCATCAGTTGCTTTAGCGTGTGTGTTAGCCTCTTGTTCCTAAAGGGGTGGTGGAAACCAAACAAAACAAGATGCTAGAAGAACAGCTGTTAAGAATGAAGCACTGTCTGGCACTGAGCACATCTGCATTTTATATGGCCTTTGACAAGTGGGTTTCCCAGGAGTCCCCAGACATTAATTGTTCCTTTCAACTCTTTGGGGGTGAGGATAGGAAAGGATCTCAGTCCTAGTGGCTGGTCATTGCTGAGTGGCTATATCTGCTATTTCCTCCCTGTTTGCACAGGGAGAAATTCAGTACAGACTTTTGGGAAGTTCTGATAATTCACCATGTCTGTACAGCACTGACAAGGTCACTTATACATTAATAATACCATGCAGTTGGTACCAGTGTCCAAAAGATAGTAGTAGCTTCCCACTGTCTTATTTTGGAGGAGGACTGAAAGTGTCCTTTATAATGTATATAAAACTTCTTCTATTGAAATTTGACTTTAAAAAGAAAAAGAGGCAATCTTTTTATAAATTGCTAAGGTGGCATTTCATAGTTGAATTAAACATACAGCTTTGTTGTCTTATCTATGGATTTATGAGAAATATTCTCATTAAAATTATTTTTATCCAATATTACTTGCTCTGCCAAGTACTGCTTATGGAGTGCTTTGACATCTGGAAAAATAATTACTACATTTTCCTAGGAAGAATCATGATGGTAATCTTCAGGCCAGCTGTTGATTCTCATTTCACAAACGACTTGTTTGCTTTGGGGGAGGGTGGCTCAGGATGGGGATAAATGCCTTCTTCATGGCTTGGTGTAATTGCTGGTGGGGGATGTTGTCACCCCAGGTTTCTTTTATAGCCTGGGGGGGGTGCCTGGTGGCAGGGTTTGGGGCATGATTCATCTAGTCAAATGAAAGTGCCTCTTCAGGAGGATGTGTGCTGTTCCAGAAACTCTCCAGACTGGAATGTCTGGATCTCTCTGTAGAGTCTGAAGTGATGGTGTGTGAAGTTGTAGGTGTGTGATTTGTGGCACTCTGTGCTGTATAGTTTTGAAGGGTGGGATTCAGCTGAGCTTAGTTCCCAGCATGAGAAGAGAGCCAAAGGGGTGTCTGAAACAAGTATTTCATGTGACTTTGAAGCACTCCGCAGTTGTCATGAGTCTCACTTCAGTTTTGTAGCAGGAAAGTGCAATTTCTGTTGCTTCTAGTGCTTTACTTATCAGATGTGAGGGTTCTGTATCTAGTATTCACCTCTGCTTGCATTGGTTGTAACCAGGGTGCAGCCAAAGTCCTGATTTTTCCTGTGGTGCAGCAGTTCACAGAGGCCTTTGTTCAGGCCCTGCAAATACCTGATGGACCGACATCAGACAGTGGCTTTAAGATGGAAGTCTTAAAGGTAAGTGACTTCGGACTGATTAAATAAAGAATCAAATACCAGTACAGTGTCAGACGTGCCAGAAAACAGAGAAACTTGAGTGCATGTCACCTCTCCTAGTAACCCTGTTGTTATGAATAGTGAAGGTTTTTGGCTCCCAGCACCATACAACATTGAAATAAATTGTTCTACCTGCACTGAAGACACCTATGATGAGATCTATAGGGATCTGTCCGTAAACTGATCCATAGGGATTGGTCTGTCCAAAGAAAAGGGCCATCTATCCTTGTCATTTGCTGGTCTAAGATATCTTGGATGCATCTTGTTTGGACGCCGTACTCAGTGGTTAGATATCTGTCTTTTCTAAAGATGCTGCAGAATTCTGCTGCAATGGAGTTTTAAAAGCTTGTTATGTGCAGATGCTTTTCTAGAACTTGCCTGCTCTTTAATGCTAAATGATATCTGCAAAGGAGAGATGGAAAGTCTTTGTATTCTCCTGGGTTCCTGGAGAAAGAAGATTGGATTGCAGAGCTCAGTGCGTGGGCACAAGAGTGCCAGTGTAGGTGCAGAGATCCCTTCAACAGCTGGGAAAGCACTGGAGTTCTAGGCTGTGCTGCCTGCAACATGGGAGAGAAAGGAAAACTCAGAACCAGGAGTTGCAGAATCAAATCCAGATCTTTCATTTGCTTGCACATGTGCTGGGATAAGCAAGACTTGGGTCACAGTGTACAGGCTTCTGAAGATGGGTGGCTGAGGCCCTTTCAGCTGCGTTCCCTGAAGAAAACAATAAGGAAGAATTATTGAAGCAAAGCATCAATTTTTTCATAATGACCAGCTTTGTGCTGGAGCCATGAAAATAGGTGCTGGGAGGATGCCATTGTATTATACAAATGAGCAACTACTGAGTTCTGTGTTGTGGAACTTGTTTTCCTACTCCTGTTAAAGGCAGCAGTCCCCTGACTGTGGCATCCTGTCACTTCTTAGTAAGGGGTTGCAGGTATCGTAGACCAGAAATAGCCAGAGCTTGTTTCTTGCTGTGCAGCACCAAAGGGAAGAGAGTTTGGGGTAGGATGTTGGCAGGTTTTGTTCAGAGACTCTCTTGCAGGTTTTTCCTTTCCACTGACTCTGCACTGCATTCCTGGGACACTAATGTATAGGGATGCTAACGTGAAGGGGATGCTGCGGGGTACTCTGCAGGGTGTAATCTTGATTTGAACAGGCTGCAGCTCAAGAATGTCTGAATCTCTGATTCCAGATACATACACTGGGAAGTTTAATGAGTAGAAGTAGTTTTCAGCCTACATGGAAAGCAGTTGTAATTGATAGTTTCTCTCTAACCATAGACCAGTTCCTCTGTTCTTGTTATATTCATACATTCTGCAGCCTTTTTTGTTATTTACGTAACAGCGCTTACAGGAATTGGAGCTATTTGTACTTGTATGTCTGCACTGATATACAGCAGTAGTCTTTTGAAAGATGATGACAGGCTGGGAAAGCATTTGAGGAAATGTCATCGTGTTCTTGCTCTGTTCCTTAATTGTGTGTGGGCATCTGCTTTTGGCCACTGCTGGGTAGGTGCAATACAAGAGAGGATTTTGGTCTGAATACGCTATTGTGTGTTGGGTAGTGTTGATGGCAGCAGAAAATCAGTATGGATTTAAACAGTAAATTCAGGAGTTTTGTTGCTGCTGAGTGGTGTGTAGAGGCTTTTTTGAAGAGTTGAGTATTCTGGCTGTTGACTCAGGGCAATTCATGATTTTGTCACTTAGGGTTTCTAAGCTGATGATACCAATTTTCTAAGAGAAAAGCAATTCAGGTGAAAGACCCATAAATTGCCTTCCCTTCCAGAAAAGTGGATTTTATAGTCATTGTAATGCAGGAGACCTCAAGGGATTAGTTAAGCCAGCTTTACAGATGAGATCATTACAGGAACCCCTTGAAATGCTGATGCAGTGGAGGAGGGAGTTGAGACTTTCTTCATTTTCAAGCAGATGCGAACTCAATCCTGTCTTTTTTTCCTTAATGAAGTGCTATGCAGCAAATGACAGGAAGATTTTTATATTTTTTTTTTCCTTCCCTGTCTCTTGAGAGCTTTGCACTCCAAGGTTTGTGGAGTTCTTGGTGAAAATCGGAGGCAATCCTGACCTAAAATGTCTTGCCTTTCCATCTAAGAACGTTATGCAGGACAGTGTTGAAAGCTTTAAGGAGTAATACTGAAGTGTGCGCATCTGCCTGACGCGCTGGGACAGTGATCCTGAGAAGAGAGTAGGTAGGTTGGATCACATTGTGGCAAACCACTGATTTTTAATATGTCCCCAGTCTTTCCAAACGTAGTTAGGAGTGTAGAAGCAGTTTATCAGAAAGCCAGTGCCTATATCCCACGGAGGAGATGGGAGGTTTGGCCACAGCAAAAAACCCATGAGGACTAGAACAAAATACCAGTAGTGTAATGTATTGTTTTGTTGTTTGCTAGTTTAGCATGAATTCAATTAATGATATTCTTGAATCCCAATTCCAGCATTGTTGTCGAACATGCCACTATTGATTGTTTTGAGAGAAACGGTGATTAAACATGATGAGTAACAGAGTTAAGGCAGATTTCATAGCAAGAGAGTACAAATATGATGTACTTACTATGCAGTAACTGTATTAAAAGCACCAATTAACCAACAGTCTAAAGTATCTTAGAACCTTGCTGTAATGCTGCTTCACTTAATGCTTAAAATCTGCTTTTTTGACACCTGTATATTAGGTGGGTCAGAAGAGTTAAGCTTATATTTTTTTTTTCGTGTTGCAATAAATAATTAGTTAAAAAAACCAATTACTACTACCCTCTTTGTTCTTGCCTGGAAGACAAGGTGGTAGCTGTGTCCTGGGGGCAAATTTCCTAAGCAAAGTACATACCCTGCACCTGCTGCGCTCTTACTGAACTTTCAACTTTAACATGCTCTCCTGCTGCTGGCTAGCGTATTTTTTAAGCTTTTTACCCACAAATTTGGGATTTTTACTTGTGTCTTTAGACAGAGAAGGGTGTGAAGCAAGAAAAGACTTTAATACAGAGTGACTTTAAGGAGATGCTGAGCAACTAGTGGAGATGTGGTTGGATGTTTGCTGGTGTAACAGCAGGAGGACATTCGGGAGCTGTGGTGTTGCTCCCCCAGCAGTGGTTTTGGTGTGTCTGTGCGGTGACTTGGCCTACAGGTGTGGAAACAGCCAGTTAGTACCTGGCTTGGCCATTGAACATCCTGCTTAGGGAGCAGCTTGGCTTTGCGAAGAGACACGGATAAGAATTTTCTTGGAGGATTTAATAGATGGTGGAGCAGTACGTGGGGGTTGGCAGAGGAGGAGGAGGTCTGTGAAGCAGTTCTTTTAGCTCAGACAAGCAGTTGGAATTGGCAGAATGAAAGGGCAGGGGTTGAAATACAACATTTGACAGGAGAGAGTGCTCTTTTTTTAATGACTTGCACTGCGGTAAAGTGGTGAACTTGCAGCTTTCTGTTGTTAGAACTGCAGAACTATTGAATTGAAAAACTCTCCTCCCCACTCCAGCAGTGCTTCCTGCAAGGTTGTCTTGGCATGGAGTTTAGAAAAACTTGCATAGGGTTCATAAGCAGTGGCAAGTCTCTACTGTGGCCATAGTTGTGGTGTTGACTTGGCAGCAGTCCTGCAGACCAGGTTCAGATCCTCTGCCAGCACCTGCACAAACTTCTTTCCTTTTTTAAAGGCTGGTTTTTGACAACAGGTCACTTCTGTAATGCTTCTATCACCTCCCAGATTCATCCTCAATCTTTTGTGTCTGGATTATTTCTGGCTCTGCACTCTTGACAGACACAATGGCCACAATATAGATGTTAGGATGCTGGGTTGTTTTTTTTTTTTACTTGAAGGTGAATTATTCTTTTTTATTTCTATTAATATACCCAATGCTACAAACAAACCAGATGAACTGTTCGATTTAGTATTGGGTAAGTAGAAACAAACCTAGACCCATATGTCTCACAGAGGCTGCCAGTCAGGCAGTTTGAGGGGCTCTTCTGTACCCAATATAAAATAACTGGAGCTGTGCCCCTGCTGGGGGAGAACGGTGTCTGTTGGGTGGAGTGAGAGCTCTCTGACTCCTGGAGGATCCCAAAAGCAGTCAGTAAAGGCCTCCCCTCAGGGTGATCAGCTTCTTGAAACCCCAGGCAGAGTCTGCTGTAGAGCTGCTGAGCTGCTCCCAAAGCAGCCCCTGCGTTGGGCTGGCACAGCTGCCTGGATCAGCAGCTCACATGGATGAGATCGGGGTGGGTGTTTCCATATGCAGCTATTCCCTGGATGTGCAAACAGATAGTTTACATGTGTAGAAGTGTGGGAAATAGGCTGTGGTCTGGTTTCACTTGCTATTAGAGTTCATTTTCTGGGACAAGAGAGCTTCTAGGTGGTGATCGTATCCAGACAGCACTGTGCAGTGATGTACTTCTGATCGGAGTTGATAACTTACCACCGAATTATTGCATTGTCTTTGTTTCCAGAGTTGTACCTCTTGCGTTATCCCTTTGTTTCCCTGCAAAAGAGCAAATATGAAGAGGGCCTGATTGTCAATTTGTGCAAGTGAGGGGAGCCTGGTCAGGAGGGAGAGGAGGAGACCTTGGTGGCAGGAAGACATTGGATGATCTCAATTGTAAATGAAACAGCAGCGTGTGATTTGAGTGTTGATGGTTTTCCTGGTTTCACTTCTGATTGATGCTCTTTTTTGTTCCAGGCTGTGACAGCACTTGTGAAAAACTATCCAAAGCACATGGTTTCATCGATGCAGCAGATCCTGCCCATTGTCTGGAACACCCTGACAGAAAGTGCCGCCTTATATCCTTTACAGTGAATGTTTTTAACGCAACTAGAACAAGACAAAATGTCTCATACTCAGTAACGACCTGAACACAGCTGAAGAGCATGGTACATGGAGTAGTCTGTACCAGAATATAGGGTTCTGTGGTGTAGGTGTGAAGTCTTCAGGTGAAGGAGAATCTACAACATCCCTTGCTACAGCAGTACTAATGGCTGCTTACACGTGCTGCTGAAGTTGATTTGCCTTTTGAATTTTGTAACAGTCATCACTTCGCTGCACAACCTGCCATGTTAGAGGGGTTCTGTTGGTAGTTTTCCCAGTACTTGCAAACTGATAAGTCAAATCTTTCCATATCATTAGTCCAAAAGTTGCTTTTTTAGCCTTTTATAATGAGAGAGTAATTGTAGAATACTGAGCCTTCTTGTAGCTTTTTCTGAATTTTTAGTATGAACACCAGAACTGGACACTATGTTGTAATAGCATAAGGGTTGACTGAGCTTTTCCTCCCTAATTTAATGATGACTGTTTATCTAGAGATCATAGATCTGGGCATTTTTATATTAAGGCTGCTTGCATAGTCTTGTGTTTCAAAACCCTGCTACATATTGGGTGATAGGCTCTCGTAGAATAAAAATGGTCAGGGAGACCATACGCGTAGCCTTAGTCCTGGAGGAAGTAGAGGCTGTCTAGTTTCAAGGTCAGCTGTTTTTTGGGAGGTTTTTTAGACACCTCTTAAAGGTGTCTAAAATAAGTTTTTGATGGTGTATTTCTCACTCTCCTGACCTGACTCCTGCTGGCAGGTGAGCTGACAAAATAGTTTTTTGTTTGCAAAAGGGAAGAGACTTGTCCTTCCTTCCCTTCTGTTTGCTGTGGTGTTTGTTGGACTTTCAGTTCACCATCCCCAGAGAATCTCCTTAC
Organism: Tringa tobata; assembly: GCA_033628505.1. Lineage (NCBI taxonomy): Eukaryota > Metazoa > Chordata > Aves > Charadriiformes > Scolopacidae > Tringa > Tringa tobata. The sequence goes on along the minus strand of JAHREE010000325.1, from coordinate 60,599 downwards.
TCTCCACCTCCAGGTTAGTTTTCTGCCACTGCCCTGGGTTTGAGGCAGTGGAGAGGTCTGAGGAGGAGCAGAGCTGACATAAAGAAGCCCATGGAGTCACGGGGTGGCTCCTCACCCTTTCTCAGTGGTGAAGTGTTGAATTCACCCTGGAAAGAGTTCACAGAATGCTATGGGGCCCTATGGAAGGGACCTCTGGAGATCATCTAATCCAACCCCCCTGCCAGAGCAGGTTCACCCAGAGCAGGTTGCACAGGAATATGTCCAAGCAGGGTTTGAATGTCTCCAGAGACTCCACCACCTCTCTGGGCAGCCTGTTCCAGGGCTCTGCCACCCTCACAGGAAAGAATTTCCTCCTCATGTTTAGGTGGAACTTCTTATGTTGAAGTTTGTGCCCGTTTCCTCTTGTCCTGTCCCTGGGCACCACTGAAAAAAGACTGGCCCCAGTTCTGTTCTTGCAAAGTTTTAACACAAGTGAAGTTTTGGGTTAAACTGGAGGATTTGGTTTAAGTGAATCAAGGGATCTGAAGGAGGTACTGAAGCAATGTGGGCCGTGGAAGTGATCGTAGAAGTTGGGCAATGGACAAAACCAGGAGCTCTGGGGCTTGTCCTCCCTATGAAATGCAGGACTATGCATAAAGTCTAAGATGGTTTTAACAAACAAAACTTCCCTAGTTATCAGGACTTTTAAGATAGGAACAGATTAATTCCTAAATAAATGCAGTTCTTTAGAAACATGCGTATTTACTTTATTTACTTAACTCAGTCCACTTATGTGAGAACAGAAGTAAATTACACAGAAGAGGTGGAGGACCCTGTGGATTCTGATGGTAAGAACTTGTTAAACTGGACTTTTGCCTTCCCTTTTGAGGAGGAATGGACTTGCCTATTATTGCTGTCAAAACAGTGACTGAAACACTGCAGGAGTTTGTGCTTAAAGGTATGGTGTGAGAACAGTGTTGTTTGCAAGTTACATGTGATTGTGGTCAATGAAGCTGCATAATTTAAGTTTTCTAATGACTTGAGTGAGTTTTTCAACAATTTTGAGGTAAAAGTAATAGGACAAAAGAAAACCAAAGAGGTTTTAGGTTGAGCTTGATCACTTTTAATGAGGGGTGTGCAGTGAGGTGGGAAAAGAGCAAAGTGATGAGGTCAGATGTCCTCCAGGGGCTGCTGCTGCCCTTGCTAGTCCAGTAATAAACATTATCTCATCAGACAAGCTAACTGTTTGTAATTATATTTCACACCCATGTACACCTTTCTGTATGTTAGCATATTTAATCATGGGATTTGTTTTCACTTCTGCCTTTCCGTATGTTGGCATATTTGGTCATGTTGGTTTTTTTCCTTTTTTTTCCCCCACTTCTTTGTTCAGGTGAAGTATTAGGCTTTGAAAACCTAGTGTTCAGCATATTTGAATTTGTTCATGCCTTGTTGGAAAACAACAAATTTAAGAGCACAGTGAAGAAGGCTTTGCCAGAGCTGATCTATTACATCCTCCTTTATATGCAGATCACAGAGGAGCAGGTGAGCACGTTTGTCTCGTGTAGGAAGCAAATGAGATGAGAGATGTAAAGCAGCTGATGTCCTGGGGAGGGTTTCAGTTCACGGAAGCTGCTGCAATTGAGTAGGCTGTTCTGTCACTTTGTTGTGCCAGGAGTACACAGGAACATCCAGATGTTCCTGGCTGGTGTAATGTGGACAGCAAATCACAGAATCGTAGAATGGTTTGGACTGGAAGGGACCTTCAGAGAGCATCTAGTCCAACCCTCTTGCTGTCAGCAGGGACTTCTTTCTCTAGATCAGGTTGCTCAAAGCCTTGTCCGGCTTGACCTTGAACACTTCCAATGATGGGGGACTTGCAACTTCTCTGGGCAACATATTCCAGTGTCTCACCACCCTCATATTAAAGAATTTCTTCCATACATCTAATCTAAATCTGCCTTCTTTCAGTTTAAAACCATTTCCCCTTGTTCTGTCACAACAGGGCGTGGTAAAAAGTTTCTCTCCATCTTTCTTATCACCCACCTTTATATATTGAAAGGCTGCTCTAAGGTCTCCCCAGAGCCTTCTCCTCTCCAGGCTGAACAACCCCAACTCTCTCAAGCTTTCTTCCTTCATTCCTTTGTGAAATGCTGTGAATATGAGGATTATCATGCTGGATGGGGAAGCCAGGGTTCTGTGATAGTGAAAGGACTATGCTAGTGGTGTGAAATAATTCGTACTGAAATTCTACGTGGCTCCTGGCCTCTCAGGCCTGACAGATGTCATCTTTTTCTGTTGTTTAGGTAGGCATGCATAAAAATAGGCACTCTGTTAAAGATTTATCTGCTTCTCCCATTTCTCATCTATAAATAACACTGTGTAGCATTGATTCCAGGTCAGTCGTTAGTTCTGTCAAATTCTGATCTCAAGTGAGGAGCAGAAGAGCAAGATGAGCTCAGAACAGAGGGGCACTTCTTTTCAAAGGTTTCTCCAACAGAACATAAGAAAAATCAGTTGAAGATGGCAACTTCTTATGGCAGAGAAAAAAATCTGTGTTTTGCAAAACTAACATTACTGGAAATAGAGAAGCTCCCTTTTAGCCTTGGTGTTCTGAATTCTTCATTCAGCCTGTCTCCTTCTTGTCTCTTTTCTGTTTCAGATAAAAGTTTGGACTGCAAATCCACAACAGTTTGTGGAGGATGAAGATGATGATACTTTTTCCTACACAGTGAGGATTGCTGCGCAGGATCTGTTGCTGGTATGAAACATGTTCCACATTAAGTTGCAACCAAAATAATAATAACAAATAATAAACCTAGCTTCACGAATGGCATTTGGAGAGAAGATCAACTTTCAAAAGTCTATACAAATAAGCGTTACCATTTCCTCCTGTGCAGGCTGTGGCTGCTGATTTCCAGAATGAGAGTGCGACTGCTCTGGCTGCGGCAGCTACAAGACATTTACAAGAAGCTGAGCAGGCAAAAAACAATGGTGCTGAGCACTGGTAAGGAGATGGGGCAGTGGGGGATGACACTGGTGGCAAGCTCTTCTGCAACGTTGGCTACAGCACAATTGAATCGCGCTTCTTTTGTGTGTGTGTGACATTGATGGAAAAGGATGAAATTTGATAAGGAGGAAAAGGAAGTACAGCAGCTCTTGAGCCAGGTTGCATTTTTTAATGTTACTTGGGGATAGAAGGAGAAAGCTCAACTGCAGGAGTGCCCACTTGTGTTCCATAACTGTTCTCTCTTGGTTTTACAGTTTATTAATTCAGTGTTTGCATTTATTTCGAATATTATCATCAGAGTAGCCTCTCTGTATAGTGAGAAGCAACTGAATGTCAGAGAAATTGGACATTGAGTCCCAGTCTGCCTTAATTGTGTAAGTTTTAAAGTAGGTTATTTGCTTCACAAATAAAACCAAGGAGAAGTGGCATTTGCCTGTAACCCTATTTTATCATAATTAACATGCATTAATGCAAAAATAGACATTTTTAAACCTTCAGTGTACTGTGTATCACAGTGCTTCTGCACACAGAGTAATCAGGCAGGGCACAGCTGGTGATGTAAGCCTTCATAGAAAACTCATTTCTTTTTTTATTATGGGAACGAATCAGTACAAAAAGTAACAATTATTCAACAGGTATTTTAGAAAGTAATTGAGAATGCTGCTATGCTGGGGATGTTTCCAAGCCCCCAACTTGCAGAGTTTTGCAAATATTCATTTCTTTCAGTGCCTTTTTAAATTCTCCACTTTGGGTTCAAGGAAATAGTTAGACCAAAAAATTGTAATGGTTTCACTTCAGAATTTTTATTTATTAAGGTGGTGGTGGTGGAAAAACCTCTGAAAAGGCATCTGAATTCTTTTGCAGGTGGAAAATACATGAAGCCTGTATGCTGGCCCTGGGCTCTGTGAAGTCTATTATCACAGACAGTGTGAAGAATGGTAGAATCCATTTTGATATGCACGGCTTCCTGACAAACGTTGTTCTTGCAGACCTCAACCTTTCAGGTATGTTGGGCATTGTCATTAAGAGTAACTGCTGAGTGCCAGACCTTGGAAATCTCTTCCAAACACCAGTCAGGCTGCTGTATGTGTGTGGGGCTGTGAAATGCAGTTGTGCACATTGTACATGTGAAAGGGTGTAATCTTACCTTGTGAGTTCACACGTACTGCCAGGCCTAATGTACATCCTTTAAACGTGGGACACTGCTCTCAGTTGAAACTCACTGTGGGCTGGATGCTTGAACCTGGAAGGACAATTGCTTGGGGAGCTTGGTGGAAAAGAGCTGCTCTGTTGTCTGGTACCTGTTTCTGGGAAAGACACCAGCAGTGTTTAACAGGCTTCAGGATTCCTGCAGCCCCAGACCGTCCCATTTTCTTTACCCTGAGGCTGACACTGGTTGTAGCACACGAGTTCAGGTAATACTCCTGGCTGAGTGGGATCTCTTACTGGGAACTCTGCAGGCTTCTGCTTTCTGTGTTATCTGACATCAGCGCGCAAGGAAGTCAAAGGAGTTATTGAAAGTCAGACCTTAAAAGTTCTTGCAAATAATGAAAATTTGAGAAGTTTAAGGCAATGTGAGCATTATTGATGAGTCCACGTTAAGTTGTGTCAGTGCAGAAAAACAAATTGCTGGATGCTTTCATCAAAGAAGCATTTATTTAGGCTGTTACAAAGAAGATTTTTTCTTTTTTTGATTAAATTTTGAATGAAGAACCAGTTTGCAAAGTGCATAGCATGTAGTGTGTGTAAAAACAAACCAAACAAAACCAACCTCAGCTATTTACATACATTTACACACACTTACATATGTGGTATTGGTTTGTAAATGAGCTGTTATACTCTAGAAATTGCTCCTGGACTCATTATATCGATAGTTCTCACGGGATGCCCATTTAATGCTCAATAATGGTAATAAGACAATGGAATCCTGCTTTTTATAATGCTTAGAAAAGAAAGCTTTTATCTTGCTGTACATCTTGCATGGAGTTTTTTATGTCCTCATCTTAAAATTAATACTTGCAGGAGTATAAATAATGGCAGTAAAGATGCTGAGAGCTAAAGAGCATTATCTGTTTGAGGATAGCCTAAATAGATAAGGATACCTTTAGCCTGAAAAGGCAGAAGGGTTAAGTGCCATAAAGATACCTCATACCTTGAGAAGTGTAAACAGGTGAGTAGATAATGAGTATTCAGTGGTTCTCTGGTGCTCTTGAACATTATGTTCTGTAATTACAAGGTGATGGCTAGAAACTAGAAAAGTAAGCTGTAGAAGATCTGTGTATACACGCTGTTTCTTTAATTCTTTCCCTGAAGCTTCTCCTCTCTGCTGCTGTCAGGGACAGAATATTGAGTTGGGTGAACAGGAATTAACTGCAAAAGCCTTCATGATCACTAAAGCATGAATTGCTGTATTGATGAAAGAATTCAAGTGTAACTGCTTGAGGGGAAAAAGTTTGTTTTGTTTTTTTTTTTTTCTTTAAACAAATGAGAAATTATTTTTTGAAATAACTAAGAAAATAAACTGGATTCTGCCCATCAATAAAAATTCTTTGTATGCCTGCATGCTGGCCTTCTGTGTCATATCTTACCATTTTCCTCCTGGGATGACAAATTTTGGATAATGGATGGAAGCGGCTGTAATTTCAAATGCATAAAACTTACTCTAGCACCCTTGGGGTTTTTTGTTCTGCTTCAGTGTCTCCTTTTCTCCTGGGCCGTGCTCTGTGGGCTGCCAGCCGTTTCACAGTGGCCATGTCTCCTGAGCTCATCCAGCAGTTCCTGCAGGCTACTGTCAGTGGTCTGCATGAAACCCAGCCTCCTTCTGTCCGGATCTCTGCGGTCAGAGCTATCTGGGGGTAAGGAAACTCTAAGATATTCCAAAGGGATAGGTGGTATAAATTACACTTAAAAACGGATGTGTTAAAATATCGATAATATTTCTGTATAGACTGTGGAAGAATTTGCTTTGAATGAAATAGATGTCAACTGAAAAAGTGTAAGCAAGCAGGCTCAGAATAACTGATGAGGGATATGAAATTGAGATTCCAGGTTGGCTAAAATAAAATGTTATAATGGATACAGTCCCAAAGAGAAGCAGAACTAGATTGCGATGGAAGGCATAACAATGAAATCAAGATTACTCCTGTGCAGTCACAAAGGTGGCTGAATGACTTAATACAGGCTTGTGGAGCAAATCACAACAATAAGGAATGTGATGTGGTGTTGGCATTGTGTTTTTGTAAATAAGTTTCAAGAAGAAAAAGGGGAAGATCTACTGTATTGACCCTAATGTGAAAATTAAACATTGGTTTAAAAACATACACACAAAAGAACTACTCTCCCTGACTCCCTAAAACCAACTTGCCTTGTGTTTGCACTGAAATGATGGTGAATAAACTTAGCTATTCCTGCAATTGTTCTTTTTCCTTCCCTAGCTCACTTGTAGAACATGGTGATTAAAGACATTGTAAGCAGTGAGTCTCAGACTATTTTTGCCCCTCAAGGTTTATTTCTCCATCGCTGAGCAGTTCTTAAGAGAATTCGTGCTAGAAGACGGTGGAAGCTTTTAACATCACTTGGGTCAACTCTGCTCCTGCGAACTGTTGGGGATGGAGTGAGGAGGAAGGATAGTTGAGATCAAGGAAGAGTAGTGGACTGATGGGAAAAAGTTCTAGGGAGTGAACTGAAGGAAAAAGAATAGGTGGGGTGAAGTAACCCCTTCTATATCATCTAGTGTTAAATGTATAAATCACTTTAATATATTCAGTGTGTATTTTTGTGTCACAAATTTCTCGCCCAGCTACTGTGACCAGCTGAAGATCTCTGAGAGCACCCATGTGTTGCAGCCTTTCCTTCCCAGTATCCTGGATGGACTGATCCACTTGGCAACTCAGTTCAGTTCAGAGGTCCTGAACCTCGTGATGGAGACGCTCTGTATCGTCTGTACGGTCGATCCAGCATTTACAGCAAGTGTGGAGAACAAAATCTGCCCCTTCACGATTGCAATATTTCTGAAGTACAGCAATGGTACGTGTTCAACTTACATTCTCAAAGTATGGTTGTTTTTGCTACTGAATCCTGCTGAAAACTTAATAAATGATAATTTGAATGAATATTGATTCATTCAAAGGTAAAGCTAGAAGGGAAACCTGCCCCTTTGCCTGTTTGAAATAGTGGTAGCAAAAACTGAGGTGTGTTTCTAAGTATGTTTTAGTAAATGGTGCTTTTTCTGTCCAGATCCAGTTGTTGCTTCTCTTGCCCAAGATATCTTTAAGGAGCTTGCTCAGATCGAAGCCTGCCAGGGTCCGATGCAGATGAGGCTCATACCAACTCTGGTCAGCATCATGCAGGCCCCTGCAGACAAGATCCCAGCAGGACTTTGTGCAGTAAGTGCTACATGGTCTCAGCTGGAGAAGATTCCCTGTGCTTTGTCATGTAGGAGGGCTGCTTTTAAACTACTTTGGCACAATGACTTTGATCATTGGTAGAAGTTTCTTTGTGGAGAGGAGGCAAAGTGCAGGTGCGGGGAGATGCTTCCAAAGTTAAATTTGAACTGCCCTTCTTCAGTCTGCTGTGTATCCCTGGTCATTGTGCTTTGACATAGCCATCTTTTGGTGGAATGTTTTCCAGCAGGGTATGTGACTATTCCTTGTACTTTTTTCTAAGGCTTTTTCTGATTTGTATGTCACATATGTATGAATTGCTGGAGATAAATTGTACAGGTTTGTCCTTTCTATAAAAAGCTGGTTTAGGAAAGATTAAGCATTTATTATATAGAATGATTGTACAGACTTAAACCCATAAACATCTTTATCAATATGCCTATAATCTGCCTATTGATTGGTCTGACTGTAACAATCATTCATGGGTAATTAAATAAATTTAAATCAATATAAACAAAATGGAACAAGTCAGCTAGAACAGTTCTCTGGCTGCAATGATTAGCATCAGGGTACCGTGAAACTGTTTGCAGTGTTTAAGTGGTTACACTGCTTTTAATGTTTGAACTGCCTTGGGAACTCTTACAGCGCACACCACATGTCCATGTCAAATACAGTGATGCTGTGGGTGCATGACTCCGGGGTCCTCTGATTGTAAAAATATTCTCAAGTGTAAAATCAGGATGTGATCGCGGTGCTGGCTCACATCCCTCCAGCTTACGCCTTTCATGCTGGGTGGGTAGTGCTGACTTGGTGTTCTCTGGCTGCTGCTGTAACAGTGCTTCTCTCTGTGTTCCTTTCAGACTTCTATTGATATCTTGACCACAGTTGTGAGGAATACAAAACCTCCTCTGTCCCAGCTCCTCATCTGCCAAGCATTCCCTGCCGTGGCTCAGTGCAGCTTGAACACAGATGACAATGCCACTATGCAGGTAACAATGGGGAGCGGTGAGGATTGAAGGGCTACGTAGGTCCAGGAGAGGTGACCAAGCAAGACAGGTGACATAGCGTAGTCTTTAAGGGAGCCCAGGCACCTCTCCACGAGTCTCTGCCACCTTCAGTTTATCATGAAAGTAGTGCTGTTCAAGGGCCTGCAATTACTTTTACTGATCATTCCTTAATTTGGAAGATCGGAGTAAAGCAGAAGCCTTGAATTTTTTTCTATTTTAGGACTCTGGAGCACATTAAAAAAATCCCCCATAATAACTTCCATCACACCTAAGAATGGCAGAGACTGTCTTCAGACACAGGGAAGCAAGAGATGTCCTGCACAGGAGACCTCCTAGACCTCCCCATTCTAGCACTTTTTTCCTGTACTCATTTGGGTGGGCAGGAGAGGGCAAACTTCTTTGCTGTGTTACCTCCCGCTTGTTAGAATGTCTTGGAATTTCTCTGAGTAACAAGCCTGGCACCAAACTACAGCTACTTCAGGTTGTCTTTGTATTAATATAGATAATCTTCTTGAGAGCTGCCTGGGCAGTGAAGAGTTTTGTACTTGATAATGAACTCAAGTCTGTAGAAATTATTTTTAAACTTAGACACTCGTTTTACTGCACATTAGAGAGCTTGGATCTTTTACAGATACCACTACTTTGCCCATTGTTTTCATGTCAGTTAAGGGTCTTTTTGGGGTGATGAAAGGAGATGTCTTTCCACACCTTCCTGTTCTCTTGCCTAGAAAGGGTAATTCTAACATGATGATTTTCTTGTTTAGAATGGTGGGGAGTGTCTGCGCGCATACGTCTCGGTGGCGCTGGAGCAAATCGCACAATGGCATGATGAGCAGGGCCACAATGGACTGTGGTATGTGATGCAGGTGGTGAGCCAGCTTCTAGATCCAAGGACCTCAGAATTCACCGCTGCCTTTGTGGGCAGGCTGGTCTCCACTTTAATTTCAAAAGCAGGAAGCGAGCTGGGAGAGAATCTGGACCAGATCCTGAGAGCTATCCTGAGCAAAATGCAACAAGCGGAGACGCTCAGTGTGATGCAGGTGAGCAAGCTGGGCACCCAGGAGAATAAGCAGAGGTGTCAGGACAAAAAATTGTTCTGTGGTGTTTTTTTTTTTAATTGTGTGCCTGATTATTTATGGCTACTGCAATTGGAGATCACAGAATCACAGAATCTTCATGGTTGGAAGGGACCTTTGAGATTGAGTCCAACCAGACACACACACAAGAAAAAAAAACCACCAAAAAACCAAAACACCCAACCCAACAATCCCAGGCACTAGAGCATGCCCTGAAGTGCCACATCTACACGTTTCTTAAATACTTCCAGGGATGGTGACTCTACCACCTCCCTGCGCAGTCCGTTCCAATTCCTCTGGTCCTGTTTCTCCGTATCTTCTTGAAGTAATCAGGAAAATGCCTGCATAGAGCAGTCCGCATTAGAGGGTAAGCCAGGTCCTTGTGGGTAAGCTTTAACACATCTTGAATGCATTATGACCTTGTGCTTGCAAGCAGTGAACCTTTAGAAGGGGACAGGAGTTGCCCAAGCATGGATGTTGTGACAAAGGCAGCACGTTTTTTAAATGGTTTTGTCCTGTATTTGGAGGATAAATGCCTGGGAGTTGAGACAAAGTAAACTTTTGGTGGCTGGGAGGAGTAGTTAGCCTGCATCAGATGAGAGGCCAGGGAAGAGCATCACCATCTTTTCTAGCCTTGACTACTTCTAGTGGCACACTTCTATGGAATGTTTTTATCCCAGTGGTGGTTGGTCTTGTCACTGTCATGCTTGGCTGAGGCTCGCTCTGCTGTAACCCTTTTATCCTGAGTATTTCTCTGATTTTTGTATGTGTGTTTTTCAAGGCAGCGCATGGTGAATCAAGAAGGCTGTTCGGATGTCAGCACAGATTCCGTCTTAAAGCCTTGATTTATTTTTTTTTTCCCCTTGGAAACACTGTTGATTCTTAAATGTTCAGAATGGCTCTTGCTTTGCCTATTTTTGGATTTAAAAGATGTGGAAACTTAAATCTGAAGCAGTCATGTGAAGCCCCTGTAGCCAGGGGAAGAGAAATGAGCCTTTCACGGTGCTGAATCTCTTCCCTGCGTTAGCCTGAAGGCTGGACCTCTGGAGATGGGCAGCTTTTCCCCAAGGAAGCCTCTGGGGATGCCCTCAGACTTGGAGAATGACATTTAGACATACGCAGCGTATGAGGTCTAATTCTGGTCTTTAAGACTCAGACTGTAAAGCTGTATCTTCTGAAAAAAGCCATTCTAAAACTTGCAGTTCTTTGCCTAAAACTTGTGATCGAAGTGCACTCAGAATTAGTGCTCCTGAATGATGATGTGATGGTTGGGAGAAGAGTGGTCCTGTGGTGGAGGTGATGATGGGAAGTCCCTGGGGTGAAAGGGGAAGAGAATATTGGTTCTGACTCTGGGCCAATAACTTCTGGTTTTAGCTCAATAATGAGACACGTTTCTGCTGGTGGCGAGCAGATTCAGAGCTCTGTGTGTAGAACCGTGTGTACGGCGTCTGGTCCATCGAGCAAACTCGGGCAGTTGCAGTGTCTGAGTGTTGCCATGTGATATTTTTGCTAATCAAAAGTCAACTGCAACTTCTGATTTTTTTTTTAAATAGGTTTTTAATCTTCGCTTCAGGATGGTTTGTTAGTTTAGGGTATGGGTGTGAGTAAACTTATTCCTGCTGTGGTTTTCTGGTGCTGTTGGCTATAGCTTGTATTGTACAGAGCGTCTCGCAGAGGGTTGTACTTTCCTCTTCCTCCTGGGGTTGGTAAGCACAGTCTCTACTCTTGCAGAAAACTCAGTTACTTGAATATTTGATAAAGCATTTTCAGCTGTTAAATTATGTACAGCTAACATTTCCTTTCTCCTCTTGTAGTCTTTGATTATGGTGTTTGCTCACTTGGTTCACTCACAACTGGAACCACTCCTGGAGTTCCTGTGTAGTCTCCCCGGACCGACAGGCAAACCTGCCCTGGAATTCGTCATGGCCGAGTGGATGAGCCGACAGCACTTGTTCTATGGGCAGTATGAAGGCAAAGTCAGGTGGGATGTTTTCACAAGCAGGATCTGTGCATTAGCTGACTGATCGTCCCAGTGCAATTAAATGCACTGGATGCGAGGAAAGGGGGAGCTGGTTCAGACTGGGATTACTGTGTGCCAGTGTTGGACAGAATTCATTTTTCCCTGCACTGTCAGTTTGGCTCAGGAGAGCCATGGGAACTGGAGCAATCGCTGATCTTCCTCTAAGTGCTCCTCTTGCTGTCTGGTGTCTCTGCGTTGTGGAACAGAGGGTCTTAGGGAGAAGGGGGTGTCTCCTGCAGGGATGGGAGTGCTTTTGAGACTGAACTTATGTAAATGGGATGAGAATAGCTTCCACACATGAAATTGCCTTTATTCCTGTAGAGTTTCAGGGCATTGTAGAGGGTTTCCTAAGAGAATCTGATGATTTCTTGTTGACTTACTGGTCTCTTAAAAGTCAATAAAGAAATCAACTGAAACAGTTTTCTCTCCCTTTTGCTGTAGGAGCACATTTGTGTTCTGGTCGAGGCTGAATACTATATTCCAAAGCATGAAATGCTCTGTATTAATTTAAATTTTGCTGCAGCTGCTGCCTTTGATTTTTCTGAAAATATGAAGCCTATCGGACCACTCTTAGGGATCTCACCAGCTGTTAACTCACTTCTTAGGATGTGTTGGTGTGTTATGGTTATAAGATGGTCAGCCTGTGAAATAAATAAGAAAAAACATGTTTAAAGTGGAAGTCTGTGAATGATCATGCAGAACAAGAGACAGTCTGATGTGGGGATCTGATGCTGGTTTTGGTCGTCCCTAAGAGCAGTGGTTTATCCCCATTTTGACAGGGCAGGGTTGTCTGCAGGATCCCCTGAGACCACATGGCCACAGGGAAAAGCCGGGGCTGACGCTGACAGGGAGAACAAGGTTAAACTTTGTTGGTTGGTGCTGTCCCCATATTGTCCAAGACAACAACCATTTATGTACAGATGACTTGGCAGGGCTCCACACTATGTTAAACGCTCGGATTTGGTTATTTCCAGCAATACTTACCGTGCACTGGAAAATGCTCAGTGTTTTCTGCACACTGAAGAAAAGCAATGCCTGCTCAGGGGACCATCTTGTTTACAGTTAGTAAAAGGAACGTGAAGATCGCTGACACCTTCCATGTGCCGCAGTCCCCATCCCTGTGAGTGACAGGTTGAAGACGTGGCTCTTTGCTCTTGACTTGTGTGATGAAACAATGGGGAAACTTTAGGCAACTCGAGGGGAGCATGTGAGATCTGGGTCCAAACCAACAGTATGAGAACTGAGAGCCCGTGGTGTGGGAGAGAAAGAGGGTTTGAAATGAAAGCACAAAACCAGCAAGTTCCATGGAACTCTGAAACTTTGGTTTGTGAAGCCAAGAGAGAGGTTTGTGAGTGCTGAGCCTTAAGTGGTGGTGGCCTTAACCTGGAGTCAAAGTCATCCTCAGTATGGCTTGAAAACAGCCTGGAACTGGAAAAGGTTTGAAAGTGTGGCATAGAAATCTGAGCAGCAGAGATGGAAAGAGCACATAAAAATACCAAGGGAGCAAGCTACAAGGTCTGAGTGTAGCTGAGTGTGAAGGACCAAACATGAAAAAGAGCTTTGAGACTGGAGAAAAGTAGAAGAGATGTTCATGCCTACGAATCAGGCAAATTACTACTTTCTTGTCACTGCTTTCCTCTTAATTCCATCTTCATCTGCATGTGATGCTTCAGGAGTTTGTTTAACCTCGTGGCCCTCTGAACTGGAGAATTCTTCAATGTACATAAACTGTTTGGTGGTGCTTAATCCAAAGCTGTGTCAGTTTTTTGCTTGTTATGCAGGTCAGGAGATGAGTCCAGTTTTGGGTGCTGACATAAAGCAGGAGAAATAGGAAAATTCTGTAATGCTTGTTCTTGGGAAAAGTGTGGACAAAAGGGTATCTGAATGTCTGTTCTGGACACGTGTTCCTTATTAAGAGTTCACTGGGGAAGCCAGGCAGTTTGGAGACATTCTCATCTGTAATTTTCCTGTTCCCTGCTCCCCAGCTCTGTAGCGTTGTGTAAACTTCTTCAGTATGGCATCAACACAGATGACAAGCGACTTCAGGACATTAGGGTAAAGGGAGAAGAAATATTTAATATGGATGAGGGAATACGGACACGATCAAAGTCAGCCAAAAGTAAGTAATCATTTTACTGTTTTTAACAGGGTGGGTTTTTTTTTCCCATTAATAGATGCTATGAAAAGCTGTAAAATAGATCTTGCAGATCACACAAAGCTGTGGGAGATTTCCTACAGAAGGTGCACATTGTTTTTTAGCACTAATTCATATATCATGTACTTAATGTGTCCATTATTTGCTTTAATTCTGTCACAGACTGATTTGGAAGACTCCTGATGTCTCTGATTTAATATACAAGTGGGTGAGGTGATTATGGGATAGGGTTCATGGCTATTTTGCATCATCCCATTCCCTCTAATGCGATAGGATTGGTAATTTCATGATGCCTAGTAGCTTCTCTGAGAAGGTGTGTTTACTGAATGCAGAGATTTTAAAAATAAAAGTGGGTTTTTTTTGACGAGACACTTTCGCAAATATCAGCAATGATTTCAACAAGTTAGAGATCGCTTTTAAGGAAAGCTTGGCCTGTCTCCTACATAAGAGTTGTCTTAATTTTCATTGGCTCAACCCCAAATCCTTGGTTGGAGATTCCTGTGTAGTGATTTAGATGTTACATCAGAGAGTGCACTGGGCAGGTTTTTTTTCTGTGGACTGAGCCCCAGTGGGGAAGACACTGGGAGTCCTCAAAACAGCACAAACCAAACAAACTCAGCTATTGTTGAGTCAGATAGAAGAACAGTAATTGCTAGCATTTGAGCAGCTAAAGAGTTAAAACTAGTGTTCCCAGTTTCTTTATTTGATAGGATCCTTACTTTTGCAATAATTGGGCCTTGCGAGGGCCTTGGTGAGGGAAAGTTGGAGCTTGCAGTGTCTCAGAACCAGCAGAGCCAGGCGTGGGAGAGCTGTGCTGCTCGTTTATGTGAAAGCACTGCTAGATGTGCAACAAGAGCTTTAGAGCAGAGTGCTTAATGAAGTCATCTGTAACTGTTTTCATTGAGTAGGACTCACAAATTAATTGAGCTATGAAGATTTTATGTCTTCATTCAAAATATGCAAGACTTGATATTGCAGTTAAGATCTTTGGAAATCTGGCTGTAAAGGTACATGGAAGGGCCATTTGGGGTTTTTTGTCAGTCTCTTTTTCCTCCCAACCTGGAAGTTTCTGCTCATCTGTGAGCATTTTAAATGTATGGTAAAATTAAAACCAAAACACCACAAAAAAGGCAGGTTTTAAAGAACTTTTTATTAGAAGCAGTATGAATACATAGATGTATGTATTCTCTTATAGATCCTGAACGCTGGACAAACATTCCTTTGTTAGTAAAAATCTTAAAGTTAATAATAAATGAACTCTCTAATGCGATGGAAGCAAATGCATCTAGACAGACAACTGCAGATTGGAGCCAAGGTAAAATACTGGGTTTGCTTTTCCTCTTTGTGTGGCTTAAATCTACTTTGTTATCCCTTTAGAAGCATTTCTAGTAATACGAAACTCACAGTAGAGCATAGTGTATCTGTAATTGCAAAGGCTTAAATAGTGATCCAAAGACTAAAATCAGTCTATGCATTCTTAAACCTCAAAATCGTTTTGGACCAGTTTGGAAGATGAGATCTGATGATATGCCAATAAAATATTCTTGGTGTATCTGGTTTGCCTTTTCTTCCTCCCCTACTTTGGGCGTCCATTCTTGTGGCTGCTTTTTGCTTATCTCAGTTCCTGAGTCACTCGTTCCAGAGGGCTGGTAAAGTTGCAGGTTTCCCTTCAGGCACCTACTCGAGCAGAGATGTTTGCCTGAAAACTACACAGTCCCCTGTAGAGTGATGGACAGAGTGGACCTCTTAGATTTTATTTATTTATAGAAATTTTTGTTATCTAAACAGATGATTCGAATGATATGTGGGAGGATCAGGAAGAGGATGAGGATGAAGATGAAGGCTTAGCAGGACAGTTCTTATCAGATATTCTTTCCACTAACAAGTATGGTGAGTAACACCTTTAAAGCCCATACTCAAAGTGAAAATAGAGTAAATGACATCCTAGTCAAAGTTTTCTTTCTGTGACAGCAGGCCAGGGGAAGGAAGTATCACACTGGGATTTTTAATAAGGACTTTTTTTCTGTAAAAGGGAGACACGTCTTTGAATAACTTAAATAACTGCATTTTTCACCTGAGAGTTCAAATGCTGTGTAGGCTTCATGTTGCTGTGAGGTTCATGCAGGTATTTCTTCTAAAGAGAAAATTGATGCTTAAAGATGTAGTCATGACCTTGGAATGACAATGTAGCAGTGGATGAGCTTGTTTATGGACTGACCTTGAGAAATAATAGCTGCATAAAGATGGATTGGATATAATATCTCCTTTCCTCTGCTCTCCAGTTTGCATATAGTCTTAGAAGAGAGAACCTTACAGGCAAATAGAATATGGGAGACTTCTTACACTAGCAAAGAATCGGAAATGTGTTGCCCTGACACAAGGTTAAGGCATAAGCTAATAGAGCAGGTAACTAACAAACCTGCTTGCCCAGTGCCCCGTGTGTGCTCGTCTTGCCTACATGTCCCTTGAGACTCCCACTATGACCCTCCTTCTTCTGGGTGTTGTGTTTTCTGATCAGCTGAACTTCAGGAGCGAATATTCTAGATGCCAGTTTTTTTACCCAGCAGCACTGAAACTATTTCTTTATGGATCCTTGGATTTCAACAGTAGTCTGATAGAATACTTCCTGAGATACTTTGCTCTGTTTCATGTTAAAACCTGCTGATTTGCCTCTGACAGATGAGGATTACTATGAAGATGATGAAGAGGATGATCCAGATGCATTAAAGGACCCTCTTTACCAAATAGATCTCCAGGTAATGCTCTAGAATGAGATTTTTAAATGAGATTCCTATCATTCTTTAAAAACTTAATTTTTCTATGTTGTACTGTAACAAAACTGTAAACACCAGTTACTGATTGTTGTCCCAAAGGTACTCAGTTCATTGAAGTTACTTTGGAAAGTGCTGAGTATCTCAAGAATGCCTGGAGCTATTTTTCCTTATTGGATCGATATCTATAACTTGAAAATGTGAATGAACTTTTTGAACAGAGGGAGATGAGACTTTTCTACCCATGAGCTTGTCAGCCATTTGCTGAAGTCAGCCAGGACAGAATGTCATGCTCCACTGGGGGATGCTCCCATCCAGTCTCAGCCCCTGTCTGGTACTTTGCTCCTGCTTTTTACCGCCACCTGGCAGCCTTTACCAGCCCTTCCCCTCCTGCCACCTTCCTTCTGCATCGCTCTTCTCTTCCCTGCAATCCCTGTGTCTGTCTTGGTGCACGTTGATGTTTATCTTTTGCTATGTGAAAGACAGAGAATTTCTGAAGTGAGGTGATGCTGACTGGGTCTCTCTCTCTCTTCCTTTCAGGCCTATCTCACTGACTTCCTCTGCCAGTTTGCGCAGCAGCCCTGCTATGCAATGTTCTCAGACCACCTCAACGAGAATGAGAAGCGAGTGTTACAGGCCATCGGTATATAAACCCACTTGAGAGACCACCCCGATCATATCTGAACAATATTTTTTTGGCTTATTCCACGTTTTATGATTAAACATAAAACATTTCCCAGTGTCTACCTGCTTGTTACAGGTGGGTGATGGCCTTGTTGCAATGTATTGAGCCTCATCTTAACATGAATTTGCGAAGGGAAGGAATACTAAGAAAGCAGCAAGGACAGAAGTCTGTAGAGCTTTGCACATTGGTCTCACCATGGGAGCACTTTCATTTTTCACAGTAACTTTCCAGGAAGTTCTTAAAGATAAAAAAAAAAAGATGTGTCCTTAATATTTTTAAAAACAAATTGTCTCTACCTGTGAAGAGGCATTTAACTGAGTTTCCCACAGCACAGTTGGACAGGGAAAGGAACTGGGTCACTTGCAGGTTGCGTGGATGTATCTTGAGAAATTGGAAGGTTGTTCCTCTGTGTGCTCACATAACACATACAGGGTAAATATCTTGATCTTACCACGTGACTTCTTTTTATAGAACTATAGACTCTTTTATCAGAGATGCCTGAATGGTATGGAACCTCTTTCCAGGAGTTTGGATGGGAAGCTGAGACAATAAAACGGAATGCATATCCTCTTTCCTGTTGTGGATGGAGCTTTGTCGCTCACATCTGCCGTCTGGTCCCATGGGAGCAGTTCTTTACTAATGCTTTTGTGTGCACACGCTTGAAGGAAGCTACCACTTCAGTTTCTGTTCCTGTGGCATGTGGCTGCTAGGGACTTCGGGTTTTTGGAACACAAGGAGCCACAATTTTTAGGGGAAAAAAACCTGATTGTATTTAACGTATTTGTTCCATGACAGCCACTCTGAAGTACTTTGCTTCCTTCACACTCCTGTGTGTATTTTTATAGAGTGGTAAAATAACATTTGCAAATCGATTTACCCATAAGAACAGCACGATGTATCTTACACCACCTCTCTGCCTTTGGTTCCCCCTTGGGGAAAATGAAAATAAAACTATTAAAATGTACATTGGTATCATTCTTATAAAACAGATTTAAAAGGAACTTGCACTTGTTTCCTGAAGTCACTTTTTGAAGACATATTTCTCCTTAGGAAACTTTCTCTGTGTGCTGCCCAGAGGACATTAGGGTATTTCACAGGAGTCATCTGGACAGAAAGGGAGTCCTGTAACTGGCACATCTTCTCCTGCTTAAAAGAAAAAGACTCACCCATTATAGAGTTTCCTTTCTTAAGAAAGGTACTTGCTGTTCCTGTGTGGAATAATGTGCTTCGAAGTTGTATCTTAAAAACTTCAAAAGAGTTTCTGTATCTTACTGGTCTAACAGAGTTAGAGCTTTTCACTTTTTTTTACCAGGAGGGGATAATAAATTAACTTTTTAACAGACAGAGATGGCACAATATGTTCAGCATTTGGGGGAAAATGATAAAGTAAGTCTAACACAACCCTCGCTCCCCTCTCCTACCCCAGCCCTCCCCTTGTGCCCAAGAGGGGTCAGGACATGGGGAATCCCCACCGTTGCCTGCTGAGGGATCTGGCCCGTCCCCAAGTTCTCAAGGATTTGGTGTGAATTGCTCTGTGAGAAGCTGAATTTGGAGCCCGATTTGTGTTTGTGTGTCTGAGGCATAGACTGATCAAAAGTTTCCATGCAGCTGTGTCGCGGTATCTTTCTTCCCTGTTGATTCTCTGGTGTATAAGAATATATAATTAAACTTTGCACCATGGCCTCTTCAGTGGGAATGCTGTGGTTCTGTCTTCTGCCTAGACATTTCTTATTTCTTTAAAAATCTATTAGGAATTTTTCTTTTGAGGCATCTGTCTCTCGCAGCTTTCACTGAGAAGGGCCAAGAAGTTAAACTAAACAGTGCAGTCTCTTGAGGAAACCACCCTGGAAATTGGGTGGTGTGTCCTGATGGCTGCGCAGGAGGGATCAAGAGAGTGTCCCCAGGGTCACTGGTCCCAGCCCTGGGAAGAGGTAGCACCGTCTTTTTTTTTGCCCCATGTGAGAGAGGCTCAAAACCAGTCATTCCATTCTTGGAGGTAAGTGAATACAAAATGTCTAGGTGTGTTTTAGGGTGTTGGTTGTAAATGGGGCAGGTTCAGGTCTGGGTAGGGTTCACGGAGAGGTGCTGGTGGGACAGAGAGGTGTGTGCCTTAGCAAACCTGGATGGTGGGTTTAAACAAGAACATGAAAATTGAGAGCAGCCTGGTGCTGGGGATGCCATTCCTCAGCCTGAACTGAGAGATCAAAGGATTTCTTTGCGTTGCAAAGTCCCAAAAGTAGATGGGCCAGTGTCTTGTGGGTTCCTGCTGCAGCTCTGCAGTGTAATGGCTGGAAACTGCTCTTTGGTTTGCAGTTATTGATGGCTTTTTCAGGAGTGTTGGTGGTGAGATGGGAAAGTTTGGGGGATATGTGGCTTTTGGGGACTCTGCCCTCTCCCTCCTGCAGCAGCCCGAGCTGGCCGGGCACAGGGCTGAGAGGAGCTGGGGTCTCGGTGTGGAGTTTGGGACCAGCCCTGGAGATGGTGGCACAGGAACCCTGTGGCTGTGCAGCATGCTCTACTGCCAGGAAACTCCTGGTGTGCAGGGGGATTCGGAGCAAGAAACGCTGTGACAGGAGCTTCCCTGGAAAGAGGCCAAATAGGATGTGAGAGTGACAGGGCCCAAGGGACATCGTTTGAAGGACCTGGTTCTGCTGGTGCTTGTAACTCCTGTGCCCTTACGCTTTCTCACTCAAGGGCGGTCATTCTCCCCCTCTGCTCTGCACTGGGGAGGCCACAACTGGAATCCTGCGTCCAGTTCTGGGCTCCCCAGTTCAAGAGAGACAGGGAACTGCTGGACAGGGTACAGCAGAGGGCGAGAGAGATGATGGAGGGAGTGGAGCATCTCCCTGATGAGAGTGGGGCTCTTCAGCCTGGAGAAGAGAAGGCTGAGGGGAGACCTCATTAATGCTGACAGGGATCTAAAGGGTGGGTTGAAGGATGGAGCCGGACTCTTTTCAGTGGTTCCCAGGGACAGGACGAGGGGCAACGGGCACAAGCTGGAACATGGGAAGTTCCACTCCAATCTGAGGAAGAACTTCTTTGGGGTGAGGGTGGCAGAGCCCTGGAAGAGGCTGCCCAGGGAGGGTGTGGAGTCCCCTTCTCTGGAGATCTTC
>JAHREE010000325.1:0-26144 GCA_033628505.1 Tringa tobata | reverse complement strand
GGGCTGGGGATGCAGCCCAGGGGATGGGGGGCTTTCTGGGCTGCCAGCACATGGTGCTGGGGCCTGTGGAGCTTCTCATCCACCAACACCCCCAAGTCCTTCTCCTCAGGGCTGCTCTCCAGCCATTCTTCGCCCAGCCTGGATTTGTGCTGGGGTTGCCCTGACCCATGTGCGGGACCTTGCACTTGGTCTGATTGAACTCCATTGAGGTTGGCACAGGACCACCTTTCCAGCCTTTCCAGGTCCCTCTGGATGCCATCCCTTCCCTCCAGTGTGTCAAACAGCATTGGCTGTTCTCTCTGGTGTTTAAATAAGACCACGTAACTCCAACCCTCCAGGGCTGGACTGCTGAATTTGGCATGCAGGACATGGTCTCTGGTTTTGTGAATTCTCTCGTGGACTCTTTTCCTCTGCAGAATCCCATGCTGGGAGGATTCTTTTGTATCTGTTCCTTATAAACTCTACCTGGGCTGAGTGTGTTCAGCAGCTGGATTTGGCAGCTTGGAAGGTCTCCTGACAAAAAATTCAAGATAAGACAGGGTTTTGGCTTCTGGCATTGGTGGATGAGGGACGTGGAGCCCAGGGTGTCTCTCCAGCTGTTTATGTCTCTCCAGCTGTTTATGCTCCTGAGCTCTATTAACTTTTTTGCCTTGAATATTTTCTTCTTGAGGACCCAGCTCCCCTGGTTTGCACTGGGCTAAATATTTCCTCTGGCCAAAGCCTTGGTCCTGGGAGGGCAGAGCGTTGTTCTTGAAGGTGGCATCAGCGTCTCACCGTGTGGCAGGGCCGGTGTCACCCCGCCAGGACTTGGGCTGGCTTGAATTCTGCTCTTCTGATTCAGCAAAACAAATATGCTGAAACCCTCAGCTGCACAATGTTTTGATGAACTCTGTATGGCCTTCCTTTTTCTGGGCTATTCTTTCATATTTTACATTTCTTTACATATATTTAAAAATGAGGGTGGTTTGATTGCTTAAGTTACAAGTAAGTCACAAAGCTCTGGTTCCTTGACCACTCTGGGACCAAATATTGCAAATTAAAAATCACTGTTATGGTGTTCCTTACAGATTGTTTGAGTTAAATCTGATGTGACCAGCCAGTATGGTGTTACTTGGTTAAATATTCAGATGATTCATGTTTCCTTTCTGGCACCAATTGTGAAAATGCTGTAAGTTTTTTTGATTGAAAAAAAATGTGGTTGTTGAATATAATGGCTGCTTTATGAAAGCAACTACTAGAGAATATTGACAATTATTTAAATTAAAAGCAAAGCTAAAATATTATGTATTAAAAAAAAAAAGGCAGGGAAAATGACCCAAATAAGTATAAAGTAGATGGCCTGCATTTGATATCTGGCAGAATGGTTCTTTTTTTTTCCAGTTTTTGGTTGGAGAGCTAGTTGTAAGAATGATATTATAATACAGCTAATGTCAGCCCATCTGATTGTTATGCCCCATCCCTGGAGGGGTTCAAGGCCAGGCTGGATGGGGCTTTGAGCAACCTGCTCTGGTGGGAGGTGTCCCTGCCCAGGGTAGGGGGGCTGGAACTCGATGATCTTTACGGTCCCTTCCAACTCTGACCATTCTGTGATTCTATGATTCTATGAAATAGGTCTTGGTGAGCAAACTTCATATTTTGGGATGAGGCTGGAGGTCCAGTGGATAAAAGTCACTGATGTATTTTTAGCTACAGTAATATCTAGGACATCACTATTATTTCATAATCTTCCCATGACAGTATTTATTAGCACAAACTTTAAAGTTTCTTTGATAAAGTCTCTGTGAATTTTGCTGGAGACAGAAGATGTGTTGTTTATCCAGAGGAATGGAGATGGTTGTTGAACTGGCACAGGCAAACGTGTGTTTTAAGGTGACCAAATCTGTGGTTTGTACATCTGGGGGAAATAAACCCCAACAGGTCCTAGTTACTGCGGGGGGGAGTGTAGCCTTCAAAGTTATAGTTTGAAGAAAAGAAAAATTCAAGGAAAGTCTGGGGAGTAACAAGCTGAATGTGACCGTTGTGTGATGCTGTGGTAAAAGGGATAATTCGGTGGTAATGAGAAATGCCAGTCAGCATGGTTTCCTGGAAAATATGTCTCTCCCAGATAAACATAATGTTGTTTCGTGTCTGAATTTACTTGAGTTGTGTCTATAAATATGCACGAGAAGAGAAGATTTCTTATACCAGAGGGCTTTTTATTTCATAGGCAAAGATTTAATGAGATTTGCTGCCTGGAAGACAAAACAAGCCTGAATCAAACTAGGAAAAAATGAAGTTACTGTCACCACTCGAAGACTTTACGTGAGATATCTCAGCAAGATGTGCTAATTTGATCAGATACCTTTTGTGTAACCTTGGAAGAAATGGTTAAAAACAATGTGGTCTGTCCCGTGCAGGAGGGTTGTGGCAGCTTGGACTCCTTCCCGCTTCAAAAATCATCCAATTTTGCAATTCCAAGGCGAACTGTGTGCTGTGGGGAACGGTGCAGTCCCTCGGTCCTGTCAATGGCGGGGGCTTTGTGTGGTGTGGGGTGGCTTTATTTCCCGTGGCCCTGGTGTGACGGAGAACGGAGACTTGACTCTGTAAAATCTCCAACTCTGGGCTTCGGTGCAGAACCGGGCGTTGCTGGAGGAGTTTGTTATCAGATGGGTCACCCCGGTGGGCTGCCGGGAGGGTGGGCATTTACAAGCCTGGAGTTCCGTGTCCTGCTGGGGTGGGGGGTCATTTACCTTTCAAGTTCCTGACAATATTCAGAATGAGCTCTGAGTTTGCGGAGCGATCGCACGTGCAGAATCTGTTTGTTTCTAGAAGCGTGTGTTATTTTTCCCAGCATGGTGTCCGAGTTTGGTTAATGATATATTTTGTAACTCTAATGATATGTAGGGCCCTGTGTATGTACCGTTCTGATTAGAAGGTGCAATAATAGGTGTTTTTAAATGTGACTGGAAAGTATATTTTAAATACACTAGGAAACAATCCTGAAATATAATAGATGTCAATCTTTGGATGCAGTTCACTTCGGAATACATTCACCTTCCCTCCTCACAATTGATCTGTTGCAGGTCCTTTTTCTTGGGATTAAAAAAAAAAAAGGCTCTTATTTATGCCCTCACCTATTTTGTCCTTTTCTTTTCCTAGTTACCCAGTGGGAGACTCTTCCACGCTGCAGCTGTTATCTCAGACGCTATGTACATCTTTGGTGGCACAGTGGATAATAACATTAGAAGTGGAGAAATGTACCGGTTCCAGGTAATTCCCTGATAAACACCCTTACAAATCCCCACCAGTTCTGCCTCAATCCTTCTGGCTTTGGCAGAGTTTCTGGTTTTGCTCGTGGTGAGCCTGATGTGAAGGCTTTCGTTTCGCAGCCTTCCCGCAGACAGCCCTTGCATTTCAGGTTCAGCTGCCACAGGTTAATGTATATCTTTAAAATCTCTTGAGAAACGTTATCTGGACAGACACTGTGGTAAGGCCAAGCTCTCCAGTGCCTTCTGAAGTCCTAACAGAGATCGTTACAAGTTATTTTGACAAATTATTGCTCAGTGTATCAGGCTGGATTTACCAGGATGTTAAACTGAAAACTGACAGTTCCTCTTCCTGAATGGTCAGGTTCAGGGGTTCCTGAGTCAGAGCATTTTATCTTCATGCAGCACTCTCACCCCCACCACCCAGTAACTATGGGAATTTTAAATTGGAAATTTCAAGTTACTCACACCAGGTCAAATCCTCCCTACACTCTTGTGTGGAACCCTCAGACATGTCCTGGCCACCAACTCCTGATACCTGCAAGTTGCCATGAGACACAATTCTCCCATGTTACCCCGTTACTTTCCATTGCCCTCACCCCAGAGGCAGCCCTGGCACATGGGTTTGCTTGTTATTTTCTACTTTATATACTAGATTGAGGCCAAGTTAATAAGAAAATCCAGGGATAGTGTATGTAACTACGGTACTTTTGGATACAGCCATTTGAAATGAATTCTCTCTTCTGTGGGGTTTTATTTTTTTAGTTTTCTTGTTACCCTAAATGCACTCTACATGAAGATTATGGACGGCTGTGGGAAAACAGGCAGTTCAGTGACTTGGAGTTTGTTTTGGGAGAGGTGAGTAGAATTTATTGAAAAGGTGCCAACGGGGGTGTTACTGCCCGTGGAGCACATTTTATTGGGAAAAAGCAAATTGCACGATGATTGTGCCAAAACCCCTGGGAATGAAGTTTTAAGGGCAGCATCACTGGTGAAAATGATGTGTGTCTGCTTTACTAAGTTACACTAATCCAGACAAATTTCTAAAGCTGCAAAGGAGGAGGAACTTTTACACTGAGAAGATCTGTGAGTCACTGAAACATAACCTGAATTTATCAGAGCACGTTATATATGGTTCCAATATGAGGATACTAAGAGCGCTGTACTCTGAGATCCCAACCGTCCCCTAGAAGGAGTGGGTCAGGGTTTGCAGATCCGTGTATTGTTTCAGGAGCCATTTTTAATTACGGAAATAAAGTAGAATGAGAAAGAGCAGCACAGGGGAATAATTTTCTAGTAATGAAAATAATTGTAAAATTTTAAAAAGAACATATTTTCTCAAGAAAAACATGAAAAATTTGAACTTACTTGCATTCCTGTTGCAAAAAAAAAATATTATAAAACACTTTGCAGAGGTCAGATAACAGATCCTCAACAACAGATGAAGCAGATGATAAAGAACAATAGCAAAAAACATACTGTTGTTTGGAAAAGGGAAAATCAAGCTGAAAATCAGATGCAATGCTAAGAAGCAATATCTGTGATACTGAACCTATGCAACAGCTTCCTCTCAGTGAATGTAACAAAGGCTTCCTCCAAATGGTGTTTGCTGTTAACCTTTAGGGAAAGTAGGTGTAGAATTTCATCTGGATGTGCAGAGCAGATGCAAGGTTGCCTTTGATTCTAACTTAAACTAAATGTATAGTAACCTGGAGTTCAGCCATCTGCCGTCACCATGTGGTTTGGGAATAAAAGTTGAGTATGTGTTACTGCTTTGCCTTTGACAGAAGGAGGAACGAGTGCGAGGGCACACCGCAATCGTTACAGCTCGCTGCAAGTGGCTGAAAAAGAAAATCATACAGGCAAGGGAGAGGTTGAAACAGGTGAGTATTTTAGAAAAGTAATCTTGTGGCAAAATAGTGTTTATTCTGCCCAATTTTGGGAATAAGGTTGTCAGGGAAAAAAGTTACTATCTGCTGAGTCAGATGTAGGACTGGAGCAGCATCTGGTGCTAAGGTGCTCTTGAGCAAGTAAAATAAAGAGGATAATTAGTATTAACATTGGCTGCAGGACGTGTATCGGGCCAGACGAGGAGTGTAACGTGGAACAGCCAAAGTTAATCCAGTTATCTGGATTTGGTGGTGCGATTCCTGGGAGCTCTTGTAGCTGTCTAAATTTTAATCTTGTGGAATA
Organism: Tringa tobata; assembly: GCA_033628505.1. Classification (NCBI taxonomy): domain Eukaryota; kingdom Metazoa; phylum Chordata; class Aves; order Charadriiformes; family Scolopacidae; genus Tringa; species Tringa tobata. The sequence goes on along the minus strand of JAHREE010000325.1, from coordinate 20,706 downwards.
TCCCAAGGGAGGAGCGTGTACCCTTCACTCTGGGGAAGGTAAAAGCTGTGTGACATCAGGGATGGCCTGCATGATGAGGCAGATTAGGGGGAAGGTGGTGTTAAGGTTTTAAGGCTGACTCTGTTAGTATTTCCTGATTGTTTCCAGAGTTGAAGGTCTGGTGCTTATGGTTCATTGTCTGTTAATTTTAACTACTTACAGCTTTTCAGCAGCAAACATTTTATTGATCTCAAGGAAGTGGTAGCACACAACCTGCAGTAAGACACATGGATACCTCATTGCACCTTAGTTAATTCCTTTGCCACCCCACAGCCCTCCATCTTCATTGGAAAAGGCTGTAGAGAAAGGCTGTCAAAGTGGAATTTGAAAGTAACAAAGTGGCTTAAAATACTTCTGTGCAGCACTTTGAGCTCTGACTTTGCAAGGCTGGGTCTGTGGAACATGCATCTCCCTTCTCCAGGGAGAGATGCTGTTCCTGCTGAGGGCAGAAATATGAGCTCAGTGGAATTCATTCCTCCTGATTTCTGAGGTCCTGCTTTTGGGCTATAACCAGGAGCTCACATTGGTTCTGATCCATGTTTGTCACGGGATATGGAGCAGTAAGTCTAAGACATATGAACTCCTTGTTATCTTGAAGATAAAGAGATCTTGGGTTTTGAAGACTGTGCAGTCATGAGAAGGATCCTTTTTCTGGTTTGACAGTAATGCGTGTGGGTTGACACAGCCTTGATGCCATGTCTGACTGTTTTTTTCTGTGTCATTAGAAATCAAAGCAAGATATTGAAGACGAGGGACATGTGACATGTCAGAAGGATGGGATTGGTGGGAATGTCAAGTTGTGCCGCCTGCAGCCGCTGCTGGAAGTGCCCATAAGAGAGGCTGAGGCTCAGCCCTTCGAGGTGCTCATGCAGTTTCTGTATACGGATAAAATAAAATACCCTCGCAAAGGTAGGACAGCAGGATAAAAAAAATACTAGCAACTGGGGAGCAAACATTTATTTTGATACAGAGCAGGATTGAGCATTTGCAGATGATCAGTCCTGCTCTAAGCTCTTAATTACTTACCTAAAATGAAAAAACCAGCAGATTTCTATCAAAGCGTACTTAACAGTGCTTTGTTTTTTCCTATTCTTTCCAAACAGCAAGGAGAAGCAGGTTCTTGATCTTTCCAAATGGTGTAAAAAAAAAATAAAATAGTATTTTGAACATTGCAGCAGCCTGCCTGGAAGCACCACGTATCCCGAGTTGGCTTATTTCCTTTTTCTGGTATTGTTTCGATCTGTTGCAAACTGAGCCCCCACAGAAAGGCAGAGCACGCCAGTATTTATCATCTCCTCAAACTGCCAATCCAAAGGAATGCCTCAAAAAAGGAGAAATCCATTTCATGCATTCACTGAAAATCCTGAGTTAAAACCACTTGCTGGCTGGGAGGCAGTAGCCAGAGATCCCTCGGCTCCCACGCAGCGAGTCTCACTCAGGGCTGTGTGAGTGACAGGGTCTGTCGGGCTGGGGGGGTCAGACCTGATTCCTGGGGAGCTCCAGTGGTGGGGGCTGGGAAGGCTGCAGCCCCTGGTGAAGTGAGGTGCATCTGTCCTGGTGCTGGAAGCTTGGCTTCAGTTTCAGTCCTGGAGCTTTCCTGTCTGTAAAAGGTAATTCTCAGAAAAAGAATGATTTGTGTGCAGTTGTCCCAAGGCTTTCCCTGTGAGGTGGCCTGTTTGAGAGCAAGCCTAATTAATGGGGATGAGAGAACCTTCTTGTTAGTGTCTGCTGACATTGCCAGATTGTCTGCTGTCAGCCAGTGCACGGATCCTCAGCGTGCTCACTGCAGGGCAGGATCACACCACGGGAAGAGTTATACTGAGCTCTTCCCTTTGGTACAGGCTTCCCAGGCAGCCTCTTACCCTTCCCCAGCCCATCAAACCTTCTCCCTGGTGCTTACCTTTCTGCTGGGATCCTCCAAGGGCCCTGTCCTGCCCATTTGTATTCCTGGTTGCTCCTCTGGGTTCAGAGAGCAGCACCCTGGGGATCCCTCTGGAGCTGAGCTAACAGAATTGGGCATGCTCATCAAATGGGATTTTCCAGTTAGACACAGGGAAGGCACGTGACTTGCAAGAAGGCTTTTCTCTATCAAAAAGTAGTTACAGCAGATGGCCAGAGATCTCCTGTGAGGAAAGCAAAGGCTGTGGAGGATTATTCCTTGAGTTGGTGTCCCAGTAGCCCCAGTAGCAGTGGCCTAGGAGGGTCCCTGCTGCCCCTCAGCCCTCTCTGCTGGACCAGGCTCAGATGTGTACACACACGAGCACAAAGTGCCTTGATAAGGGTCAGTCAAACTCAGGGACCTGCCTGTGGATGCTGCATGAGGCCCAGGGACTTCAGCAGAGCTGGAGCAGCTCTGAGCGTTTTGGGAAGCTGGGCTGCTGGCTTTGGAGCTTGTTGGTGTTTTTAGAGACTTCGCTTTGTTTTCAGGATTTTAAAAAATTGTGATCCAGATTGTCAAAAATCTTTGTCCAAAAAAATCTTTCAGTGTGTCTCTCTCATGCCTCAGTTTTGAAACTCCTTTGTTAGTATCAATTCATGTTTTGTCTAACCATCAGTGGAGTTTTTTTCTCCATAAAAATACTTCAGTCGTTGCCCATTCTACCATTCTGAATGCTCAGGTTGATGTAAAAAGAAATATTTTGAGAAAGGGTCCTCTTTTTATTGTGTGAGCTCTCCAGCATTTTCACCACTTGTAATTTCAGGTCATGTGCAGGATGTGTTGCTTATTATGGATGTGTACAAACTAGCCTTAAACTTCAAGCTCTCTCGACTGGAACAGCTCTGCCTTCAATATATCGAAGCATCCGTAGATCTGCAGAACGTGCTCATTGTGTGTGAAAATGCTAACAAGCTTCAGCTGGATCAGCTAAAGGTAATCACATTTTGCATACAAAGCAACTGATAAGAAATTGAAAAAAAAATAAAATTTATGTAACTGACGTTTTGCAAAAGCTACCAGCTTTTGAAAATTCAGTTCTTTCCTATAATTAGAGTTGCTTGAGTATATGTTAGTGTGGATTGTCCTGCAGTTGCTTGTGAATATTATGTAGGGTTTTTTCACTAAGTGTTTGATATTTTTGCATATCTGCCCCGTAGGATGTGAAGGGCAGAGCGACTTTGGCTTTTCATCAATTCACTCTCACTGCAGCAAGATGCATTTTCTGGTCCCACCGTTTTATACAGAGACTACAAACAGCTTCTTTGACCTGGTCTGATGAAAAACCAAAATTCTGTTCTCATCCCTTTGATCTGAAAAACACTCTATTGAAAAATCAAATGTGTCTGTGATTCTCTGTCTCAGTAATGGGTCAAGGGCTTTTAGGCATTTGCTGAAAGTCATGACAGAGTCGATACCCCTCAGGCTTTGTAATTTGCTGTGATGGTCTGGTTCCCACCAACAGTGGCCAGAGCTGATTCTGCTGAAAGCTGCAGAGAAGCAGCTCCTCCACTCATGTCAAGAGTCAGTGCAGGATTGTGCAGTGCCTGCTGGAGCAGCCTGTGCACATCAGTGGGCCGTAGCGCTGACGGCTGCAGACGGAGCGAGGCTGGAGACACCAGTACACACCAGCGCTTCCTCAGGCACTCTGCGCTGGATTTGGGCAAAGGGAAGGCATCCAGGAGGACAGCAGCAGAGTTAGCAGCAAGCATAGAAATGCTGGCACAGCCTTGGGTGCTGTGAGGACCGTGATGCCATTAGGTGCCCAGAGCTCAAGCGAGTATCTCAGCATTGGTGGATCTAGTACCAGTAATTTCAGATCAGCCGGCTCCCTCCACCAGCCTGAGCTGCAGCGGGGTGAAGGGGCTCTTCCACACAGCTCCGTTTGCTCAGAACCACCTTGATTGGCATCTTGTCTCCTCAAGTGCATGTTAATCCTCATGGGTAGGTGCCATATGCAGAAGGCTGCTCTTTCTGGCATCCTAGTTGTTGTTTAAAACATGTTACAGATGGGTCCTGGACGGATCCCTTTGGATCCCGGGTGAAATACCTTGGGAGAAGATGGACAGTAGTAATCACTTTTTGAGTGAATTTTGGGGATTTTGTACTCACCTTATGGTGAGCTGCTATAAATTATATTTTTGGCTTATTAAATTGTCCTGGAGGAAAGCCTTGTTTCACACTGGGAAATGAAGTGCCGTGTTTTGTCCCTGTAACTGTTTAGCACTGGGTCTGGTCCGTTTGTCACCTTTCCAGCACGTGGATGAGCAGGTTTGTCGTACAGGAGCCTACAGGAGCTCCTGCAGTCTGTTTGCAACCTTTATGGAAAAGGTTAAGGCAAAATCCACACAAGGAAATCCTGCAAATTATTTGCACCCTTAATGGATACTGTTTAAGAGTTAAGATCTCTCCACCCTTCTAATTAATTTTTGCTACCTAATTGTATAAAGAATTATTATGAGATAGCAACCAATCTTAGCTCTGTGAGGTTTTTGGTGTCTCCTGAGATTCTTATTTTAGAAAGCTTCAGAGCAGCTGGATGGGACACCATTAATCTTTTCCTTGTTATTATTTCTTAGTCAGGTTTTTCTCGATGCTTAGAATTGTCCTGAATTTCCTGTTCAAGCAGGAGCCCAAGTGGTTGCTTTGATCATTGTTTGGTAGTTCCAGCTGCAGGATCCACGTGGAGGGTCATAAGAAAAGGATGGCTGTTTGCACGTGTAACGTGGTGACATTTATGTGATGTTGTAGGATGACTTCATACAGTAAACCATAATTTTCCCATTAATATTGTTTTTTATTTAAGGAACATTGCCTGAACTTTGTGGTGAAGGAATCACATTTTAATCAAGTAATAATGATGAAGGAGTTTGAGCATCTTTCTTCATCCCTCATCGTGGAGATTGTACGGAGAAAACAGCAGCCTCCTGTTCGAACACATTCCGATCAGCCACTTGACATCGGTAACTTTTATGTTGTGTAGAGTAATTAGTTGTGCTGGTTTTGCATTGCTAATGGTTTGTGTAGTCTAGGAAACAGCCTAGGAATTAGACCACTGCAGACCACCGATTCTCTGCTTGGTGTAACTGTTGCCCAGACTGACGTGCCATGATGTTCTTTCTCCAGTGAGCTTCAATCGGAATATCCCTGACAAAATACATGAGAGGTCAGGTTAAATATAGTCGTGTTCTTCTTGCAGTAAAATATCCTGATTCTGTTCAGAGAGAGATGAGACAGAAGGAACAGAAGGGTATAAAGAATGATTCGACAAAAAGGCAGTGGACATTCAGTTTAAGTGGACTTGGAGGTAACAAAGCTCGTGGGGGGATTGCCCGCTCATGGGTTTTCACCGAAGAAGCAACGAGAGTGAGGAAAAAAGAGTTAATGGAAGAAAGGAAGAGAAGATAAGGAGAAGACTTTGAGAAGATAAATAACCTGTACTAACGGTCATGCCTTTAATTTCCATTTTGTGGTTCTTCTGGAAGAAGATTTGATTTACAATTCTGTTACGGAATTCATCAAGGACTGACTTGGGACTAGTCTTATTCAAGATTTTATCATCCTGACACACGGAAAAGGGAATGTGTACTGAGGCCACAAAGTTCAGAGGGATTGCCAGTATTGATTTGGAATGCTGCCCAAACAGAATTGGGGACTGGCAAGAAAGATGGAGAAGCCAACCCTGAAGGAGCCTTAGGCTGGCATTTGTCCCAGGGAGGAGAGGTGCACCCTCCGGGGGGGTGACACATCCAGCTTCTATAGCCAGAGCTGGAACGGTGCGAGAGACGCAAACACCAAAAAAAATGAAAGGTGAACTTTGAAAATATGAGTGAATTTGCATCAGATTTGAATGTGCTCTATTTCTCAGTTATTGTGCATTCTCAAAGGTTAATTGGCTAAAAGGAGCCTTTATTGGGGATTTTGGAAAGCTTTTCCATTAAGAGACAAAGTATTGTATTTCTTGTGTTTGGAAATAATGAAAAGACTGGGGAAAAATCAGATTTCTTTATCTGTAGAGAACACCTTTCAGTTTGGCCACTGCTGGTGTTTGCTGTCAGCAGGTTGAAAGCAGAGCTGATGGGTTTGTTTCTGGGATGGGCAGTAGTGGACTGCAGCGGGGAAGGATGAAGCTCATTTTGCTCCAAGATTATGGGAAAGGTCCTGCCTCCACTCACTCCAGAGGGACAGCGGGGCTGGAGCTATTGCTCAGCCAGGTTTGATAGCACCTGGTCACCTGGAACTGTCACTCCTTTAACGGTTTCACTGTGTTAACTTTCAGGAACGTCCTTAATTCAGGACATGAAGGCTTACCTAGAAGGAGCTGGCACCGAGTTCTGTGATATCATCCTTCTCCTGGACGGCCACCCCCGGCCAGCCCATAAAGCCATCCTTGCAGCCCGCTCCAGGTGAGTCCGTCTGCACTAAAAGTACACTAAAAGTTCACAAGTGCTGTAGGTGTGAAGGCAGGGCTGTGCCATCTGCGGGTCAGCGGGCATTTTTCAGAAGACAGGGAGGAACTTGGTGTCCACATAAAGTGTAAGATGCAGCTTTGCTCAGTGAGTGTAATAAGCCTTTAAGCAACAGCGATTAAATATTTTTTTCAGTGTGATACCCAGCAGGGAGAGACAGGAGGAAATTAAAACTGTAGAGGTGCTCTAGAGGATGTGTAAGAAGCTGCACTGCGAGACAAGGAATCTGTGAAATCACAGGAAGGGGAAAAGCGTGTAAAACGTCAGGGGTTTCAGTGAAGTGAAAAGCAACAGATGTCCACTGGGGTCAGCAGGAGCCTTCTGACGGTGAACATCTCTTCTGAATCGTGTGGAACTTGAATCTCTTTCTGACTTGCTGATATCTAAGACTGGATATGAATAAGCATAACAAACAGTGGTGCGGAACAGAGACTAGATTGTTCCGTACTTTGTCGCAGAGGCAAGTGCTTCACCCTTCTGAAGACAGGAGCTGCTCTTTCTCCTCAGTACGTGGGTGACGTGGGTATGTCCTCCACTTGTGTGCTCTGTGGACCTGCACCTTTATGTTCTGCCAAATATTAAGTGTTCGCATAAAATTTCTGTTTCAGATATTAACATTTTTTTCCAGTCCCAGTAATAATATTCAGTCTTAGTTACTGTGGTATTTTACCAGAAGCATCTCACAGGTCTTGAAACAGCCCTGCATGATTGGCAGCCTGTAGATACCAAGGAAATTCATAATGCTTTAAGCTCTCTACTGGGTCTTATGCAAATTGGATGAAAATCAAAGCACCATGTGTCCTAATTTTCAAGAAACAGAGATAAATTGCAGGTAGTGCTGATGGAAATTAGGGGGATTATATTTGAAGTTCTCTCACAGGCAGACATATATGAAACACCAATTTAGCAGTGGTTTTGCCCAGATTGTCACCTGAATTTACTTCTATGGGACCTGCAGTGCTTAACAGCAGCCTTTGAACAATACTGGGTTAAACCGTCTGTCTGCAGAATGTGTTGCATCAGTTTTATTTCCTTTTCCAGTTACTTTGAAGCCATGTTCCGTTCCTTCATGCCAGAAGATGGGCAAGTGAACATTTCCATAGGTGAAATGGTTCCCAGCAAGCAAGCGTTTGAATCTATGCTTAGATACATTTATTATGGAGAAGTAAACATGCCTCCTGAAGACTCCCTGTATCCTTAAATCTAAAATAACTGAAATACCTGTCTAAAGTGCAGGTCCAGCAGCTCAGCTTCCTGTGGCTGGAGACCAGCAGGCCCAGGCTGGGAGGGTTATTTGTCTGGATTGCATTAACATTTAACTTCTGCCATGGATTTGTATTTACAGTCAGTGCTGTTACCTTTGCTTTACCTTTTTTTTTCCTTAATGAGATTAACAGCTACCTCTTCGCTGCACCTTACTATTACGGCTTCTCCAACAACAGACTGCAAGCCTATTGCAAGCAGAATCTGGAGATGAATGTCACAGTGGAGAACGTGCTCCAGGTAATTGTCCCCAAGCAGCTTTAATTAGTCACTTGACTTAGATACGGGAAAGCCAAAGGGTCCAGTCAAATGGGTGCCCCCAGTGCCAGGTTCACTGAGGCACTTCCCAAGTGACATCGCTGAGACTGCACAAACCCCTCCGGTGACGGTGGCCCTGCGTGGGTGACACGTGTGGGAGAGCACAGCAGCCTTCAGCAGCTTTGGTTCCTTGTCTGCTCGTTGTGCCACTGGTGCTCCTGTGCTGAAGCGTCGCAGATACTGCTCCACAGTATGTTGGGCTGTCAACAGTATGGCCAACAACATGTTCCTCTTGAGCTCCTCATCCCCCCTTGTAGAGCAGTGTTTCTAAAGGGCTTGTTAGGATGTACCATGTGCTCAGCTCCAAACCCTTTTCAGCAGACATTTGTACCAGGGCAAATGGTGACGTGCAGGTGACGTGAGTCTTGTTTTATCACTAACGCTGACAGGACCTGGCAATGAAGTAAATTAAGCCAACAAAAGATATTCTGTGATAAGAAAGCTTACAAAGGTATCTCCGAGGTAGGCAGACCGAACCCACTGCATCACGAGCAGAATCAGTTCCATTAACTGCTTCTGGCTCTTGCTCATGCCAGTCTCACTGGGGACTTCAGGGAACCTGACTCTGAAACAGGTCTGCAGTTTCTTGCTCATTATCTCCAGAGGACTCCATACATGTTAAATCCAAAGCTTATTTTTGAATAGTTCAGAAAAGACTCGGGTTTGAAATGAGCTGTTTCCCTAGCTCAGAGGAATTGCCTTCTCAGGGTGGGAGCAGTGTTTGTGCCCTGTGTGCTGAGCCGTGCAGGAGGAAGATGACGTGGTTGCTTTTGCTCTAGATTTTAGAGGCAGCTGACAAGACCCAGGCCCTGGACATGAAGAGGCACTGCCTGCACATCATCGTTCACCAGTTCATTAAGGTTGGTTGCATCTTTTCTGGGGCTTTTGAGAGCTGCTGTCCTCTGTCACTGTGTTGGTTAAAGACACATTAATACAGGAATCCGTTTCATTCTTTCTCGTGTGAGACAGCTGAGAGCTGGCTGCGGGTCACTGACACTGACAGTCCCTGTCTGCTAGGCACACTTCTCACACTAAAGATAAAGGAAAGGCTAGAACAGCCTGGTCTGGAAATGTGAAGACCTTCCAAAACAGAAGTTACACAGAAATGCTTCCATTTCCACTTGTTCCAGCTGTTGATTTTGTGCCGTGCCATCGTTGCGGTCTCATGTGTATTGCAAGATAAATTTGTTATGTATTGAGAGCACAAATCTCTCTTTCACAAGCAGTTACGAGTGTGCGGTTCATATTTCTCTTGAAGTATTCTCTGTCATAGATGTTACATTGTCCTGTGCTCAAAAGCCAAATTACCCTGTCCTGATACGTGGGATGATGCATTAGTGATAGGAGAGGTCAGAGCCTGATGAGCTGATATTCCTGACCTCACTCGAGAGAATCAGGGTATTGTCATTTAGTTGTTCCTATGAGATAGGGGATACAATCCCTCCGTGAGAGTTTCCAGCATGTCACCAGTTCAGTGCACAACTTATTAGCATTGTTGAAATGGGTAGATAAATCATAGGAATTGGGATTTCTGGAAGCAGCACACTTACTGATAATAATTCCCTGGTTGGTACTCAATTAGCTCCCTCTTTTTTGTGTATTTAAACTCACAATCGCCGCTGCCCGTGGGGAAGGAGAGTCCTGCTGGGTCACTTTGTGTCTAGAGATGAGACAGAGAGGGGTGTTCAGGCTGGTCATTAGATGCCTGAGTTGCCCAAGAGTGGTGTGTTCTGCATTCAGAAAGGACTGAAAAAGCATAAAAAGCTTTGTGAGGGGAGCCAGTGTCCAGGATCCACCCTCCCAATGGAGCGTCCTCAGCACAGCCCACAGCCCCCACCGGCATCTGCCTCTTTTCCTCTGGAGTGGCCCAGCTCCAGCAGGGGATGGGGACGGGTCCCACGGTGGGTCACAGGGCAGCCTGGTGTTGGGGGGTCAGTGCCTTACGGTCCCTGAGAGCTGAAATCCCACCACCCCAGCAGTGGAGGCCGCAGGAAGACACACAGGTTGGTGTGACTCTCCCCGGAGCGCACTGGGGGGACGTGGACACTGTGACATGGCAGAGACAGAGCTTGGAGCTGAAGGGCCTCACTCGGTTGTACTCCACTAACCAGAGTGTGGGGAAGTGGTTGATATTTAAATTGTTGACTGCTAGAACAGTTTTCATCAAAATGTGGCTGGAAGACTGTCGAGCAGATGTGCACGAAGAAATGTTAATTATGCAATGTTTTTCTTTGGCCTGAGAGGCTTTGGTGTGTGATTTTTGGCCCGGTGCTGGGTGACTCTGTGTGTGGCTGGGCACGAGTGCTTGCCATTCTGCTGCCTGGCGAGCCACAGGCTCTGAAGGGCTGTGCAAGCCCTTGGGTCACCAGGACTGGGGCAGGCCAGGCGTGTGGCCACTGGGATCTCCTGTTCTTCTACCGCTCTTCTCCATTCGGATTGTTAAGGAGTTTTCCCTGCGGTAAGAATGTTGATGGAAGACCTGTGTCCCAGAGGGTTGTTAGTTTGGGCAATGTGTTTTTAGGCTCTTGTGTGTCAGTGTTGTGCAAAAAGCCCTAATAAAACTGCTGTTCTGAAGTGTTTGTACGGACACCCTGGTCTGTTCCTCCGCAGTGCGTGGCTCCATGCTGGGGCAGGATTCCCCCCTGTGTCGGGGGGGTCTCTTCCCATCCCTGTCCTCGGAGACCCCTGATTTAGGGATGTTACTTCAAGCACATTTGAGCTCCTGAGCTCTTTCTGAAAGCAGACTCAGCCCTGTCCTTCCTGGGTTTCAAAAGATGCTCAGGACATCTTTATTCTTTATCACAGTGGAGCTTCTTTGAGTGAGGTGGTACCTTTTATTGGCTCAGTTAATAGAGGGGGGGAAGAGGACAGGCTTTTAGGCAGAGTCTGCCTCCCAGGCTGGGCACGTGCCGTAGTAACGCCAGAAAAGAGGGAGTACTGCCTCGTTACTGGGAGGTTGTAGGGAAGGCAGGAATGTGCAGAGCTCCTTTTTGATAACAGTTGAGCTTCTGAACAGCCTTAGAGCAGAAAGTTTGTTGTAGATTCTCATATATCTGACGGGGTGGAGGTTTTTGTTGGCTAGTGCTCCCGTCACCTGCTTTGCCTGCGGGAGACAGGCCAGCAAATCCACGACCGACCGCTCCTTGGGAGCACAGAGGAGCAGAGGGATCCGGTCCCGAGTCACGCTCTCCGTAGCAGCACAGGGACCGTGAGGTTCAGGGCTGTGCTGGTGCCCAGCTTTGCTTTTAGGAGAGTGCTTACTTGGCATCCATTAGCAGTAGAGTCATCAATATAAACAGTAATTACGCTCTTTTCTCAGAGAGGTGGTGCTGGGGTCAGCATTTCTGCCGCCTCCGTTCCCATCCCTCCGTGCCGCCCTCTGAAATGGGGTTGTAGGTGCAGGAAGCCGTGATGGGAGCCCCCGTGGCTGCTCCCCTGCAGCCCAGCTCCACCGCTCAGATCTCAGGCCTGTGACTTGCCCCATGGGCCTGTTTCGCGTGGGGTGGCAGGGGTGAATCGGGGATATGTTTGGTTTGGGGAGGGGTTTAATTTTCTTTCTGGTTTTTTTTTTTTCTGTTCTGTTTTTCTTTTCCTTGAAGGTCTCCAAGTTGCCAAATCTCCGCTCCCTGAGTCAGCTACTCCTCCTTGACATCATAGAGTCGTTAGCTAACCACATCTCAGACAAGCAGTGCGCGGAGCTGGGCTCAGACATATGACACGCTTTGGTAACGGGACTTCTTATTTGTTCCTCAAAAAAACTAGCACTTTACGGCTGACTTTCTTTTTTGCCATTCCATACGGAGCTGCTCGGTGTCTGCAGGACAGCGCAGGCTCCAGAGGAGCGTGGAGGGCTGCCCGGCTCTCCCGCGGATTTGCTTGGTTTGTACCTTTCTGGAGAAGGGCTTGGTCTCTGTTACGCAAATATAAAATTGAAACCATTGCAGAAATGAATTAATTCCACGTGGTTTTGGGAGGAACTAAGTTCAGAATCAAGCTCATTATTACTTTTATGCTGTAAAGCAAAGCAGTCATGAGTATAAGAGAGTCATTAATACTTTGAAACACAATATTTAAAGAATACTATTTAAAGAACTTCAGCTGACGGGGCCAGGGGCTCTAGGGGGAAGTCAGATGTAACAGAACTGGAAACAGGGAGCGTGGTGTTGGCAGGGAGGCTGACTGTTGGACCGGTGTGTAGTGACTTTTCGGAGACTCTCCATGGCGTGGATTAAGATAAACCCTTTTGCAGCTGCCTGGCTGGGCTGCAGCGCGGCCAGACCTGTGCTCTGCCGCAGGTCAGGCGAGAAGATTACAGCAGTCCTTTCTGAGCATCAGATCCATTTATCCTGTCTCACTAAGCCTTTCTAAATCAATTTATTAATAAAGAGTTAACATCTTCTGCTGGCATTTCATGATTGACTTTGCTTTCATTTGGGGAAAAATTAAGCAAAAAGAGCTCCGAGCTTGATGAAGGTCACTTTGTTAAAAATAAGTGTGCTACATCTTGTTACTAATTTTATGCTGAAGTGTCTTCGTTAGTCATTGCCTTTGCAGGAAGGTGAATGAAGGCAGAGTGCCCTTCCCAGCCGCTTCCGAAGCTGCTGCGGGTCCCTCGCAGCTCCAGCTCCCCGCTTCCAGGCCCTGCCGGACGCTTCCCGCGCTGCAGGGGGGAGAGGAGCGTTGCCCCCGCCCCGGCTGGGCTGGGGAGTGCCAGAGATGGGCCAGTGTCGGTGCAACACCTGCAGAGAAAACTGCTCCCCAGCCCGAGAGCCACCACGGCAGCCCTGAGGAGGGGGGTGACACAGAAGCTGGGAACCAAACTCTTGTCCTGCGGCAGAGGTGCCCTGGGGCTGCTCTCTGCTTGGCTCTTCCAAAGGGCCAGAGTTGGGTTGAGCTGGAGCGATGGAAGATCCCTTCTGGGAAGTGCAGCCGCCCAGCCCCTGTGTTCCCACCCTGTAATTTTTAGTGCAGTTTGGTGAAGTGTTCCTGGTGTGAGCTGGTGTCCAGCATCTCGTCGCGGGGCGTGCACGTGCTGAGGGCGCTGCAGGCTGGGGTGGAGAACGCATCATTTCAGCTCATCCAGGGGAAGGGCTTTTCGGGGAGCACTGGAGCTGTCTCCGGCTGCGCGGGTGACAGACCAGAGGTGACAGCTGCAGCTGAGAGCCAAGGGCTCATTTTCAACTGGTGGGATTGTTTCCAGGTGCCTCATAGGTAATGAAGTCTCTTATCAGAGGTCGTGTTAACTGTACCCACAGTCTGTGCGTTCCCTGGGAAACCAGAAGAGCTGCAAATGCAGAAATGTTTTAGGCTACAACTTGTAAAAATACTGCGAGTTCTTCTCAGCGATGCTGACTCCACTAGAGGACACCCATCTCCCAAACATGTGCAGCCCCATTCCCTCAGTAAGGAAGAACGGGCTGATTTCAACCGTGCCACAACCAGCCCCTTGGACTCCATTTGGAGCTTCTCCTGGGCCCCTCTGTGAGGAAAGGTGCAGCCTCTGAGGGGGGCACGGGGGTGTCTGTGCTTTGGAGGTGGTTTTGGCTCAGTCCTGGCTCCGGTGACCGTAGCACTCAGCGTTGCATTGCAGCGGTGGGATTTAGGGGCTGAAAAATTACTGGTGCTTTTATGTTGTTGTCATGATTTGTCCCCGGGTGGCTGCTGTGCAGGGAGCGTCCACCCTCCCAGGGAAGAGCCAGGTGCCTGCCCCACGGGCAGGGTGACCCCCTTCAGCCTGAGCTGTCCCCCCCACCCCCGTGGGGCTCAGGGGAAGGACCAGCCTTCCTGTCGGGTCAGGGTCATGCACAGCCCGAAGGGGACGGTCCCTCCAGCCTCGAGGGTCACCCCTGGGTTTCCTGAGGGATCTTGGGGTGGGAGGTCTGGCAGGAGCAGCTGGTGTCAGAGGAGCTGGTGCTGCAGGGCCAGAACACGCCGTGGGGTCTCTTGAGCTTTCCAAGGCCATTGGGTGTTGTTATCGCCACCAGAGGGTCCTTTAGAGCCGGGGGGGCTCAGGAGCCTTTATGGCCAGCAGGTTCCTGGTATTGGGTGTTAGGGCAGCCTTGGGGCAGTTTTGTACTAGAATTTTGGGGCATGTGCAGTTGCTAAGGAATACCAGTGTGGCCGTCTGGCTTTGCCTGACTCCTACAGCCTCAACCCTGGGAAAGCCACAGCAGCTCCCTGAAGGCCTCAACGCCAGCTTTGCTGCCCTCCTTGGCCACGGGCCAGGGTTTATCCCAACAAGTCCCTGTAAGCACTTGGCACCACCTCGGTGTCCCTCTGGGTTTGTGGCCATCAGCGCCCGGCTGCTCCCCAGAGCAGAGCGTTGATCTCCTGAGTGACCACACCTGGCTAAAGGCCCACCAGGCTGCACAGCGGGCAGGGACCCCATCCCCCTCCTGCTGCTGGTCATTAATCCCCACATTAATCGCTCCCTGGGTGGCAGGTCTGGTTTAGGAGACGGTTTTGGCCCCCAGCAGCTGCTCCCACCATGGGTCCCCAGGGCCCTGCAGCGAGGCTGAGTGCTGTCACCTCCTGGGGCAGGCTCAGGAGCCCTCAGGATGCTCTGGAGCGGTTCAGCCCCCTGCCTGCCCCACAGCACAGCCCTGGCCCCTGAGAGGGACTGCTGCTGGGGCAGCAGGAACGCACCCCCATGCCAAAGTGAGCCCCCACCCTTCCTTTGTCCCCTGCAGCACATGGGACGCTGAAGCCAAGCTGTCCCAGTTTTTCCACTCTGCTCCCACCGCAGAGCCTGCAGGGTCAGGTCCCTGGGGTGCAGGCAGCACCAGCCCTCCCTGGGCAGAGGACCAGCTTCCCCTGTCCATGCTGCCCCATGGGACCTGTGACCGCTTGGCAGGAGCTTGGCATGGACCAGCACAGACCAGCACCACGGCCTCCTTCTGCTCCAGCTCTGCAGACACCAACACCAGGAGAAGCCTCCTAGAGCAACCGGCACATCCTGGCCCAGGGCTGGGTCCCCTCCTGGGCCAGGAGCCTGGTCCTGGGCAGGAAGAGCAGAGTCACAGACTGCCCCTGGGTCACAGGAACAGGAAAGCATGAAAAGAGAAAAAAAAAAAATTACAAATTTTAATAAGGACACGTGCAGTGAAGAGAGAAGGCTGAGCTCCTGCCAGAGGGAAAGCCCGTGGAGGGAACGGAGCCCAGGCTGCACTAATCCTCTGCCACCTCCAAGCCCAGGATCTTCTTGACGTAGTTCTGGACATTGACGTGGAGCTGGGGGGCCGTAGCCGAGAAGGTCTCCATGGCCAGGGCCCGAGCTACCTCCGACCCGCCCCACATGGCGCGGTAGAGGGGCAGGGTGTACTTCTGCTTCCCCTGCAGAGAGACAGAGAGAGATGAGGTTACACCCCAACCTCTGGCCGTGGCTCCAGTGGGGTGAAGCTGCAGGAGCCCCATATCCCCCCAGGTTGCACCACCTCCAGCATCGCCCTGCTCTCGGCTGGGGAGAGAGCGCAGAGGAATGTGGCTCTGCAGCACACAGGGAGGGGAAAAGATCTTGGAGGAGTGAGCTCGTGCAAAGCTCTTGAAGTTCAACAAAGCCAAGTGCAGAAGGTCTTGTGCCCCATACCCATCTCCACCCACTGCCACGCTGTTGGGCAGAGCCACTGCTGCCCAGGGACAAACCTGGCTGTGGAGAAAGTCCTTGACCTTGCTGTACTCGGCCTCAAGGTTGTTCTTAAGGACAATCTGGCACCAGCGGAGTCGCAGCTCAGCGTTCTGGGCCTTGGAGATCTTCGGGTACATCTTGCTCAGCCTCTCCACATTGCCTGCGAGAGGGGGATTGTCACCACCCCATAGGGGCTATCCTCTGAACCCATCCCAGCTGTGCTGCAAATCCTCTGGGATTCTCCCAGCCACACTGGCCCGTGCTGGGCTCCTGGGGCCAGGCAGCCCTGCAGAGCCATGTGCCCAGCGGCCTGGGATGCCAGCACAACCGTCAGCAAACAGCACAAGGAGAGGTGACAGCAGGGCTCCTCCCTGCCCTGCATGTGTCCCCATATGTCTAGGGACATGTTTCCCCTGGCTCTCCAACCCTCACCACATTGATCGAGGCTTCCCAGATACCAGGAACAGCCCTGCTGGACTGCAGTGGGGAGAGGCTGATGGCCGTGCACCCACGTGCCCCGCTGATGTGTCCTCGCATCCCCAGCCAACTGGCTGGACCAGGGCACACCACCCCGTGTCTCCCCTCGGCACTGGAGCCCCAGGAGGTGACCTGGCCCTCACCTTCGGGCAGGGGGGATTTCTCCAGGACCTTATCCAAGAAGTAGACCAGCTGGTACGTCCTCCAGGCCGTGATGTCCACAGCTTCAATCGCCTCCACGTTCAAGCTGTCGGCTGCCCAGAGCTGTGCCAGCTCCTCTGCTGGCTTCATCAGCTGCTCCCCCGGCGAGAGGTCGGGCAGGTAGGGGGGCCAGCCCGGCGTGTTCAGCCAGCGGTCGAACTCAAAACCTGCGGCGAGGAAGGGAGGGAGAGCTGGGACCAGTATTCTGAACCCCAGTGTTACATCAGCCTTCTCCACGGGCATCCCCAGCACCAGCAAACCTGCCCGGGAATGGTGATGAGCAGAGACTAATGGGGTGAGGCTGTTAAACCACCCTGGGCTGGTTTCTGTTTGTGCCCCGCCACCGCCAGCGAGATGAGCCAGCTCCAGCACGGAATCTCCACAGCCGAGCCTGGGGCACCCTCCGAGCCCGATCCCAGCGCTCGCCCGTGGCTCTGTCAGCAAAGACTCATATCCTGTTACTGGAGTCACCCCCTGGGCTCAGCCAGGAGGGGAAACCCCACGAAACAGCCCCCGACGCAGAGCACGGACTGGATTTGTATGGAAAAAGTCAAGCTGAGCAGACACACGGCCAAGCCCAGGTTAGCACCTGATCCCGGGCAGGCCAGCGCTGTGCTGCCTCCGTCAGAGCTGAAGCTGGTAGCAGCAGCATCTCCAGAAAAAAAAAAAACACAAACCAACGTGCAGGAAGGTGCCATGCTGACCTGGGATGGAGTCCACGCCTTTCTCCTTCAGCTCTGGGAAGTACTCCAGGAAGAAACCGAGGGTGTCGTCCGCCGTGATGCTCTGGAACTTGAACTGGTTCACGTAGGCCTGCGGGGACAGCCAGGACGTGATGCTGCACACACTCACCATCACCTCCACCACTGCTGCCAAGTCCTCCCCACACAGCAGCTCGAGGGCTCAGTGCTGCCCAGCCCATCCCCCCCGATGGGCTGCCCAGTCCCCTGCGTCCCTTGGGACACCTCTGACCACCGCTGCCTGCAGCCAGCACGGGGCCAAGCGCCACCCTTATCTCATTCCCCCCATGAACATCTCCATTTCCCACCTCCTCTTCCTCTCCCCAGCCACCCTCTCCAGCCCATCCTTCCCGGGATCCCCCTGCACTCTGGCGTCCCGCTGCAGGGGTCTGTATGAGTTGGCACCTCTGCCTGGTACCTCCCTGTACTGACCTGCAGGAAGGCATCGAACTTGCTCTGGTCCCCGACAAGATGGGCCAGGTAGCTCACGAAGCAGTACCCCTTCTCATAGGGCGTTTCATTGTATGTGTCATCTGGATTGATGCCTAGAAAAAAGGAAAACCCTCAGGAATCATCTGCCCATCTGCAAAACAAAACAGCCCTCGCATGCACTGACACTTTCTGTGCTGGGTGCGAGCCTGTTGCATCCCTCCTGGAGCCATCATCTCACTCAGATCCCACCACCAGCTCTGGTTTTACTGCAAGCCATGAAAACACCCCAACAGCAGGGCTTCTCCCCAACTCCACACCTCACTCGCTCCCACTCCCCCCAGCTGGCTGCGGGAGGACGGGGACGCCCCACAGACCTGGCTCGATGACCACCCGCAGCTTGTTGAGTGGATGGTCCTCCCCTGTGTTGTCCATGTGCTGGCGCAGGAGGGCCCTTCCCGTCGCAGCCTCCAGGCAAGTGTAGGCCAAACCTGGGCAGAGAGAAGCAGGAGGTGTTCGGAGACCCCAGACAGACCCCTCCCTGTGCACTTCCAGCACTGGAGAGGTGCTGCTACAGGAGAGAAGCTGCGTTAGCTTATGAGCTGGGAGAGGAGGAAACCAATAAAGTGCTAGGATGGTAGAGCTGTGGAGTGGCACAGCAACCCAGCCCTCAGTTACCAAGAGGATTTACAGCTATTAAAATTTAGCTGGATGCATCAAACAGTGCCAGCAGTGCCTGAGCTGCTGGATGTGACTGCGTGTCCAGGGGGCAGTTCCAGACCTCCGGTACTGGCTCCCCTCAGGGAGCTGCAGCAGCAAGAAGAGGGTGAGGCTGGAGAAGATCACAGTGTGCACATCCCTGGCACGGGGCTGCAGGGCCTCTGTCCATCTCTTAGAGCAAAGGCGGTTTTGTTGCTAACATGAAACCTGAGTGTTGCAGGCTGCTGCTCTTCACCTCTGCTGAGACACAGCGCAGGCACCAGCACCGCGAGCGGCGCTCAGAGGGATGCGCTGAGCCACGATGCACAGACCCCGGGACCCGCACGGGTCCTGCCTGGGACAGCACAGCCACACACGGGCACTCGGCACCCCATGGCCAGGCACGGCCACGCACCGTAGACCTCGGTGGAAATGCGCCTCTGGGCGTACATGGTGAAGCCCTCGTTCAGCCAGAACTCGCCCCAGGAGGCGTTGGTGACCAGGTTGCCAAACCAGCTGTGGGAGATCTCATGGATGATGACGTCTGCCAGTGAGCGGTCCCCGGCCAGCAGGCAGGGCGTCACAAAGGTGAGGCAGGGGTTCTCCATCCCGCCGAAGGGGAAGGAGGGCGGCATGAACAGGATGTCGTACCTGCCGGGGAAGAGCAGGCAGCTCGGGTCAGACCCACCTCCTCCTGCAGCTGGGGACGGAGGGATGTTCCCTCCCCGGCCCTGGGGAACAAGGCCCTTTGAGAACAAGAGGCCGTACCTGCCCCAGACATAAGGTCCAAAGAGCTTCTCTCCAACCGCCAGGAACTCCTCGATCACCCCATCGTACTCCTTCTTTGCAGCCTCGATCAGGCAGGGCTCAGCCCAGACACGGCTCCTGGCCAAGTGTGCAGAAGAGGAAGTTTTAGCCATTAGCGGACTTTTACCCTATTGCTTCATCAGAGAAAAACTGCACAGGTTTACTGCACAGCAAAAGAAAAGCCTGGTGATAAAGAAAGCTAACGAGACTGATAACGCAAACTGCTGTGATTTCTTTCCTTGTCTGAATGTCAAAGGGCTTTTATATGGCTACTGTGACAGCCAGGAACCCGAACAAACCACTGGCCTTAGGACCCTCCATGAACAGGGACCCACTGCTCTCATTCATGTGCAGAGCCAGAGATGCCCTCGAAGGTGAGGGGACCCAGCACCAAGGCTCCTCCTCACTCCTGAGACCAAAGAAGCAGCCTCACCCAGCAGAGTGCGTGGTCTGATGACACAGCATCACATGGACAGCAGATGAGGAACTGACCGGGTCAGTGCCTGCCTGCTCTCCAGAGCCCAGCGGTGCAGGGAGAGGCTGCAGGCAGCTGCCACGGGACAGCACAACACAGGAATTTTACCACGCGGCTCCCACAGCCAGCACTTAATGCTCGGGTCTCCTCCAGAGCCACTTACCTTGGGCCAACGTCAGCAGACACAATGTCCCCGACAGCCAGAGCAATCAGGTAGGAGGGGATCGGCTGGGACATCTTGAAGACGAAGGTATTATCCTTCTGTTTCTCCCAGCTCGTGGCACTCATCACAGCCGTGAAACCCTCGGGGACCTGGACACGTAGATGAAAACATCTATTAGATCTGTAACATTCAGAGCAGGACATCAGCTAATCCAGCTGGGGATGCCATCATGTCTGATGGCAAACACATCCCAGCACACTGAAGGTGGCTGGGTCCACAGGCACTGCAGGTTTTGGGATGCAGAGCAGTAACACCCCAAGTTCCACTTGGGATCACAGCTGCATCCCTGCCACAGCGTCACTCAGCACTTGGGCTCAAACGCCGGCGAGGTGGAACACCAGGACACATGGAGCTGCCCTGCGAGGTGCCAACAAGATAAAGAACTGCTGGAGTTGCAGGTGCTGAAAAGGGCAGAGGATGCAGATCCTTCAGACGCTGGCTCTCCTCCCATTTCTTACACAACAACTTGTTTTTCCAATTATCAAGTCAAAGCAGAACCCATGGCCTATGCACCAGCCTGGGCTGAGCCTTGGGAGACTGATCTGGTATTTCCTCTTCTGAACACGGGGTGAGACCCTGTGGGGCCATGGACAATATGGGGTTTTCAGTACAGAGCATCATACCAGAGCTGTACGATAGCTGAGCTCTGTGCTCACCCTTCGGAGAGGAATTCTGCTCAAGCTTTAAGGGCAAGAGGCAAAATAAATAAATTCCGGCATCACCAGCTGATGCCACCACATGCCATTGGCATTGGCTTGGTGTCACATTGATACACACTGGGGCAGCCCAATGCTGGTGTCACTGCATGACCACCTGCAGGCAAGGAAGGACTTGGGATTATTTAGTTCCATTTTTGTACTAATATCTGAGGACCAGCATCTGCACTTTCCATCCTAGAAGCTCAGCAGCCCCAGCACCACCACCAGGACCTGGTGTGGCCCAGTGGGACCCCCTTCCTCCAGCTGTGCCCCCCCAAACTCAGTTTGTTCCAATCACCTTCACACAC
>JAHREE010000324.1:2751122-2769784 GCA_033628505.1 Tringa tobata | reverse complement strand
AGACCTCCCAGCTACTCACTGTCGTGAGCATAATCCAACAGTGCCAGCAACTGCAGGTGAGATGGTGGTGGCCACCTTTGCTGTGTGTCTAAGGACACGGCAGGAAAAGCACTGGTCGGCACTGTTCTCTGTCAAGGCATTCTTGTCATTGCTTTGTGGTTGCCATTACAATGCTCCTGTCCAGGAGCCTTCCAAGTAGAGGACTGCTTTTGTTACACTTTGCAACTGAAAGACCTCCACCCTCGGTCTAGTTCTTCCCTCTAGCCACAAATCATAATTTCTTAATGTTATTTTTCAGTTGGTATGCCACAAAAGATCCCGGAAATGCTCAAATTCAGTTTCTTTTATATAGCAAACTAAGCATGGAGGATGTTTGATCAACCATCGTGGTGACTCCTCTGATACTATCTTTGTCTGTTTTATAAGAAACCTATGCACAAAGGAAAAGCCTCCTCCTCCTACCAGCTAGTGTAAGAAAAACTGCCGGTGAGCTGCTGTTGCAGAGCCTGGAGTGATTCCAGGAGACGGGCAGACAATAACCATGTACCAGGGGCAGAAAATGCAATGTGCAGCACATGGACACCTCTGTGATGCTTCTGGTGCTGGCTCTCCCTCCTTTCCCTCTGCTGAATTGAATTAATACAACTGAAAATGAACTCCATGCTAGTAGTGCTTGATGTCACCTAACTGCAGGTGAGAGGGGGTATACTCCTTTGGGAAAGAGCTGGATCATTACCTGAAGGTAGATGTTTTTTAACATGCATGACCCTATGCATCTATTTGTGTGTCTAAAATTGAAAAGAAACCTTCACCTAATTCTTAAGTGTTAAGCAGAGGGGTTATCTAACAAATTTAGCACACGTTAGGAAAGTGATTTGCTCCAAAGGGAATTCGATATCAGCTGAACAACCAGGTGCAAGTCTGAAATTCCTGACATCCTCCCAGCAGCCAAGGGCAGTTTCCTGGGGCTGATTGGGAAAAAAATGGGGTTTTCTTCAGCAATGGCATAGCAAGAGAACATGTTAGTTTATTGCAAAGTCAAAACACACTGTGGAGCACCTGGATCAAATACTTCGGCACAGGAACCAAGCTAATAGTCTCTAGTAAGTACCATTACTGTTGATCTGATTTTCACAGAGTCATTCAGGTTCTCAGATAATTAAGAATGAAAGACTGTAGGAAAATTAATTTCTGCTTGGTAAATCATGTTTTTTCTGTGAACTATGCACGGTGCCCCAGTTGGGTGGATTGATAGGCAATAAATATATCAACATCATGAATAGAGAGATTGCCTCTAGAACAATTAGTGAACACTTATTAAGGATTAGGGGATGGAAAAATGCGGAGAGGTAAAAATTTAAACACAAGGATGGATTCATCCCTCTTCTGGGAAAGAAAAGTCAGCTGCTTGAAAGTTTACTCTTAGAACAGCAAGTGAGAAATGCAAAAAGTTTCTTATCGGTAGAGGTGGTTCAGTATAAGCTGATTGAGGAGGAAAACTGCCTAGAATGTAATAAATTTCTAGTTCCTGGCCTTACTGAAAGTAACTGGTTTACTTTTTCATTTGTATTACTCTTAATTGTGATGAAACTATGCAATCAATAAGATGAATGCTGTTTTCAATATAAAGCATATAGCAATGCCTACAGTGTGTTGCTCAGAAAATACATGAAATTATCAAGGTCAAATTGTAAAAAGTAGAGGAGAGTTACAGAGAAATTGAAAATGCTGTCCATGCCAAAAATGTTCTCGGATGCAATTTTCAATTAAATTGTGCCTGTATAGAGGCAGCTGCTTTTGCCAAAAAAGATGACAGTGTAACCACTTGCCAAAGGCATGAACTTAGTTATGGGAGTCAATAAATTTTGTTTAGAATATGGACTTTGCATTGAAAATATGGACTTCAAAATACAAGTTTGATGAAACTTTAGTTGATACTTTCATACAATAAATAATTTGCAAGATAGGACACTTAGGAAAAAAATTGTTTACCTGTATATTCAAAACAACAAATAGCTAGTAAACTTTCTTAATTTCCTTTGGGAATTTGAGATTCCCAAATACATTTGGGAATCATAATGTAATCTCATTTCTTCAAACAGCAAAAACACATTACTTTAGAGAAAACCTAGCAGACCAGAGGCAAGAGATCTTTGTTAGAGAAATCCCAGAGCTAAAAGGATTAAAACATAGTTATAAAATAGGCACAGCACCGCTTTTTTCCCAGAAAATGCCAGATTTAAAAACTTGAACTTTTTTCTCATTACTTATAGTATTTCTAAAACTGGCACCCTAGTCAATGTTGAAAATTCACCAACCTCTAAATCAGAGAGACATTTTTCTGTAACCTGTGCAAGAAAAGTGCAGTGCAGGAGATATTGCTAAGCTTTATCAGACTGTGAGACGTTGATGTCAAAATATTTGGAAGTGGAACTAAGCTTATTGTTTCAAGTAAGTACAAAATGTAAAACCTTACTACTTCTGAAATACTTTTCAATACAGTTGGATACTGGATGCGTGAAGCACTCTGCTGTTTAAAGACAACGTAATTGTTTTGTATTTATGTATGAAATGGGGGAAACACAACAGCTATTGCAGCACAGATGTATAACTAACCCCATTATTATTTTCTTCTTAAAGATGAATTTAAATATGGCAAAGATAGCATTCAGAGAACTGAAAGATGTCTTCATCTTTAAATATGCACATTCAACCTTTGCAATATTTCTAATTGATTCTGAAAGAAAAGTGTCAAACCTTTGTGTCTTGTGCTGTTCAGATGTCAGTACAATGTTCAATAATTCTAGGTCTGATTTAATGGAGGTGTGTAAGGAACAAACTGCTGGGCCAATATGTGATCAAATAGTGTCTCCAGAAAGCAGAGGGAGCCAAGGTGCTCAGTCTGCATTGTCCATCTAAACTTTCAGAAGACTAAAATCAGTTGAGATGTATCCTGTCTATTTAACAACATATATACTCTCAAAGACCTCCACACCTATATTGGGTTTTTTTAGATTAGTTTAGATGACTGCTCCTTTTATAGTTCTCAAGAGTCCAAAACTTGATTATACAGCAAATCTGATTTCCTTTAAGAAAAGATTTTTATTTACCCATATAAAGAGAACTGAGCTGCACTGTTATTGCAAAGACTTTATTCACTGTGAGTGGTTATTACAACAAGGTGTTTGGCTCCGGTACAAAACTCATTGTAACAGGTAAGTTACATGCTATTTTCCATGCAATAAGCTAGAGGAGGTGGGTGAGCTTGGGGTGGTCATATAGATGAGTGTCACAGTGTCCCAGAGGGCACTCAGTCTGCTTAGAGCCTCAGCCGGCACCACTCGTGCACAGGACTCCCCTCCCCAGCTTGTCGTTGCTCCTGTAAGCCTTGTTCTATTTGTAATGCACTGGTTTAGGATCCCAAACATTTCTGAAAAGGAGCTATTTTGAGCCACTTTTGATCATACCCCTCCTTAGAAATGTGGTGGGAAATGGCCGGTAGTAGTTTCCAGAGGCCGTGTTCTTTCCTCCAGCTGTACTGAAGGAACAAGCAGGGAATTGAGCAGCTGTGAATTAAGCATTAAAAAAAAGAAAAAAGGGCATTATGCAATGACCGTCACCAAAACCCCTTTTTTAATTCAGCTAGTAAAAGTGAAATAACTTGTCCCTAATTATTTTTGTAATGTACACAGCACTTTGGCAGCAGAAATAAATTATTACCTCCAAATGTTCTTCTTATTGTTTAGTAACATGCATATGAAGAAGTGATTAATTTTTTTGCTTTTCCTGCACAAAGATTTATTTTACTGGGAAGTGGAGGATAAAAATCTCCATTTTCCCATGTGGTTTAAATGCCTTAATCCTGGAGTAAACAACTACACAAACACAAGGCACAGGAACTATTGCTATCAAATGTTTTAAGCCTGGTTATATATACAAATTTATATTAGCAGATCAAGTAGTGACCTTAATTCACTTGAATTATCAGGGATTGAGCTTGAGCAGAATCATTTCCCAGCTCAATCCTGACAGAGTCAGAGCCAAACTCCCATCAGTTTGTAATGAACTTGATTTTGTCCTTGTTTGTCTGTTTTAATTAGCTTTGACCAAAAGGAAGTTGCTTGAGACATACGATAATGCAGGTAACAAAAGGGCCGGGTGTTAAGAGACTGGTTTGACATTTGCATTTGGTGGAATAGATGAGTTTTTAGAAGCTTACAGCAGAACAGGAATATTAATCCAACATAAACCGGCAATGAAGGATTCTTCTGCAAGTATCTTTCCAGGGAATTTAGGCTCTCACAAGGTTGCAACAGGGAAGCTGAGGCTGAACCCGAGACCGAACCAGCCTCTCCAAATCCATTTTTTTCCTTCAGCACAGAAGCAGGGTGGCTTCGTCAGGCAGCGTGGGGCTGGTTTCTCTCTGTCATCTCTTCTGCTACAGCTGCAGCTGGATCTCCCTGGCAACTCACAAGCATACTGCTAACTTATTTTGAAGTGAGAAAAAGAACAATCTACTAACATTTCTAGGAAATAATTTAATTGCAGAAATTATGGCAGCAATACTTGATTTCTTTAAATGCTATCTCCTAAATATTAATGAAGTATCTACCTTATTTTCATCAAATGCATTAAAGTTCAGAGTTCAAAAAGCTACAATTATTTTTTGTAATTTTATATTATAAAATATACATTGCCTAAAGATAGGCAATTTACTTATCGCGGAATTGTTGGAGTTGGAAGGGACCTCTAGAGATCATCTAGTCCAACTCCCCTGCCAAAGCAGGGTTGCCCAGAGCACATCACTCAGGACTGCATCCAGACGGGGCTTGAAGATCTCCAGAGAAGGGGACTCCACACCCTCCCTGGGCAGCCTCTTCCAGGGCTCTGCCACCCTCACCACAAAGAAGTTCTTCCTCACATTGGAGTGGAACTTCCCATGTTCCAGCTTGGGCCTGTTGCCCCTCGTCCTGTCACTGGGAACTGCTGAAAAGAGTCCGGCTCCATCCTCCTTCAACCCACCCTTTAGATACTTGTCAGCATTAATAAGGTCTCCCCTCAGCCTTCTCTTCTCCAGGCTAAAGAGTCCCCGCTCTTTGAGCCTTTCCTCCTAAGGGAGATGCTCCAATCCTTGAATCATCTTAGTTGCCCTATGTTGGACTCTCTCCAGTAGTTCCCCTTATATGCTACCTGAAGTTGGATGAAACTGACTTTCTGCCCTTTTAAATCAAAATGGTGAAGATTAATGTATGCATTAGTTTCCATTAGTATTTTTTTAACAGGGAAAAGCATGAAGACCTGAGTAAAAACCCAGTAGACCTGAAAGTCCAAATGAGCGTTAGGGCAGAAGGATGGAGCTGTAAGACAAAAATAAGGGAAGATGCGTCCGCTTAAAAGAAATCTGCGGAGTGAAAGCCTCTTACCTTGATTAATATTAATAGGAACATTTGCTAATCACTTGAAATATCAAGGATTTCATGGGCATGAAGATGAATTCAGTATCCACTTCTTTTAAGGCAATGTTCACAAACAGGTTTCAGTGTGAACATTCCTCTGTTCATAATGGTCTGTGTTATCATAAAGCCATGACCTAAAAAGATCAGCTTGAATTGGTGACAGCATGCAGTGCGAGGTTCTTATTGTAGGTTATATATATATTCATACACAGATGTACATGCACATATATAAAAATAGATTATTTCCCATGTTGTTAAGGTGATAATCTTTACTGTTCCTCACATTTTCAATAGAAACCTCAGGGAATGCTGAAGGAGTCTCAGTCTAGAAAATTACAAATCTCAGGTGTGCAGGATCTGCTTAAATATTTCTGTGATTTTGAATGGTCACTGTTAAGTTAGAGCTCCGTCCTCCATTTTATCAGTATTCCAAATCCTTAGCTTTTCTGTACATGCAAGCTTATTTATTTAAACCTGAACAATTAACATAAGTGAAATCTGTTGTATGAGCAAACGCAGGTTCATCCATACACCATTTTGTATGGAAAGTTTTAATTATAGAAATCAGAGAGTGAAAAGAAACAGGTCATTTCTAATAAGAAAACGAGGCTAGGCTTGGACGCAAAATGAGGTTTTAAAAAGATTGAGACTGGGTTGGTTTTTGCAAAGCACATGTATACAGTGACTATTACAAAGTCTTTGGAACAGGCACCAAGCTTATTGTTTCTGGTAAGTTTTTTAGTATCGAAAAATATGCCTTGCTCTGATAATCCAAAATCTAGAGGACAGGGAATGTGATATGCTAATTTTAAAATTACAACACAGATTAAAATACAGATTTTCAAGTATAATACGGAAAAGTGACGTGGACTTTACAGTTCAGGACTGGCTTTCATTAATTCAGTTTAACAGTAGTCTAGCATGTGTGTGTTTTTAAATCATGTCAAAAACACTCAACATCCTGGAAAAATAAAGAATTTTTCCAGAAAGAAAATCTGGAGGAAATATAGTAGCTCAATCAACGCCCTAGAGAGCAGTAGTTTTGCTTTGGTTTGATATTTTTTTAAACAAGTGATGGCAAAGATTAGCTTGAAACTGAATTTAGTACATATCACTAAAGGGAACGGCAACATTAGCTGAGATTGAATTCAAATTTTCTACATTCATGTAGCCAAATGAATATACTCTTACTGTTCATATGACGGTTATTAAATATGGTCCTTGTCTGGCCAAAACTTCCCAAGCAGTTTCTGTACGGGAATGTACCAGTGTACAAGAGTGTACAACTCACTGTCTCCAGTAAGTGTTTTCAAAGACTCAGTTTTTTTAAGTTTTGTAATGGAAAAGCTTTGGAGTAAATGTTGGCAGCTCTTTGAAGTATCTGGGGAGGCTCTTTAAAGTATCTGGAGGTCAGGACTACACTGTGTTATTATCAGTGATAATAGCTGAAGTCGCCGGCAAGCAGGACAAGAACACTTTTTATGAGCTGAGTGCTCTCAGGTCCCCCTGGCTTGAAGGGGAACTGAGCTTTGAGTTTCAGACAAAATTACTCCATTTTGTGGGGTAATCCAAGTAATGGGAATTTGAATTTCAGCTTAATAACACATTGACCTTATTTAGAAACCTTGTTTATAGATAAGTATAAAGAAACTGTAGAGGAATTTCATTAAGAAAACTTTTGACAGTTAATCTATAAAAACATTTTGAACCCAAATTCGTTAATAGCTCATTAATTTCAAGCCTAACTCCACAATTTTATTTGCACAATGCTTTTCATGCTCACTGAATTATTACAAGAGAGAAAAGACAGCTTTTAGCTTAAGGAATATCTGCATATGCTTATATATTATTTTAAAAAGTAA
The DNA here is from genome assembly GCA_033628505.1 of Tringa tobata. Taxonomy (NCBI): domain Eukaryota; kingdom Metazoa; phylum Chordata; class Aves; order Charadriiformes; family Scolopacidae; genus Tringa; species Tringa tobata. Next base: position 2,762,466 of record JAHREE010000324.1, on the reverse strand, counting down.
GACCTGTGTACCTCTTAAAACCTGCCTTAGAAAACTGTTTAACAAAGCAAACAGAAAATTTTTTGAAAGTTTAACCAAAACCCAAATAGACAGTGGAGTGTCCATCAGTTCATCCCTTTAACCTTCTTCATAAAGGATCAGATCATTTGCCCAGAAAAGCCAGTGTAAACTGTCTCATTGACTTCAAGGATTTTACAGATCTGCCTGAAAATACATCCAAATTTACAGCCAATTCTACAAGTTTTCATCCTTTTTTCCCACAGGCATACTTACAGGTTTGGGTTTTTTTATAATTTTTTTTTCCACACACAAACATCTACACACGTGCATATATGCAAAATTTAATTTGTTCAGTTTTCCACTGCCATCCATTTACCTATTCGTATACGTGACACTCCCCCATGCATGCACAGTTGCAGTTATTCAAGCAATATGTTTTCTCCGTACTGTGATATGACTTAGGCATTTCACTTAAAGGGTCTTTTTATAGTAAAGGGAATTTACTTTACAGTAAAGGGATTTACTTTACAGTAAAGGGAATTTACTTTATAGTAAAGGGAAATACAGGCAATTCCAGACGTAGAAATTATTCCATATTATTCCATCTTAATAGAAGTCTCTAAAATGGGCAGGATGAACTAGCAGCTGGAAGTATCTGTCTCTGCCTCTCTATTTAGATTTGATAATCCAAGAGAATAACATAAAACTAGGCAAATTTTAGCCTACTGAAATTAGTCAGGGCAACTTATTAAGCTTTGAAAAACTAAAAGAAACATTTAAAATAGTCAGGAGGATTTGCAGAGTGCAATGTCACTGGTACAGGAGCTACATCTTAGTCTTCTTAACATAAACAACTATGAAACAAATAAATAATTTTAGAAATTAGTTTAATCTTGCATCCCTGGGAGGATTGATGCATAGAGAAGAAAAAAATTGACACCTTAATTAATGTTAGAGATCCATAAAATAGCAATTTTATTTCTGGTACAACAGAACTCAGTCCACATCTTCATTTCAATGACCAATCTCCAAAATGAAGGAAATTCATTGTATAAGGGTTCTCTTTTTGAAAGCAGACAGTCTTATGGTTTGATCATCTTTGCTTTCAAACACTGAGTATCAAATACTTCAAAGAATCACTAGACTGTTTTAAGGGGGATGCAATGTAGAAGATTGCTCTAGAGTAGCCAGATCATTTAAAGAGAGGTGTAAGCTTTTTGACTAAAATACACATTTATATTAATGTGTTTTCTCACAATGCTTGAAAACTGCACCACTCAGCCGGACCACACTTTAAACCTTGTGGATCTAGCTGTTCAAATTCAGTGGCAGAGATTTACCTAGGAATTTTAAGAGAAAGAGAGGTGTAAGGAGATGAACACCTAAAATCTTTCTGCTGCCTTAAAAAAAATAGTCTTAAGCAGTCCCTTTTATATACTAAAAGTAAATTTTGAAAACTGTATCTAGTCTTCGCTTGCAGTTAAGCATCAACAAAAACGATTGCCCATGAGCACAGCCTGTGCATGCATTGTATAAACTCACATTGAACTAAGACAGACTCTTACATTTACTTTCCACTTTTATAATATCAAAATGTCTTCTTTGTGTGGACAAAATCTGGATGATTTGGTCTCCTCCTAATAACATAAGACTTAATCCAGAGATGGCTACCAAAAAATGGCAAAAATAAATTTTTGTTGCCTGCCTTCCCCCCCCCCCCCCCAAAAAAAGAAATCTCAAAACTAATACCAGCTTTGAAAAAAAATAAACAGATGTAGCAGATGTTCATTAATTAGCAGTGGGGTTTTATACTGGGGACATAAAACTTCAAAGATTTGAAAGGTAGGTGGTCTACCTTTAACATTCTGTAGGCAAAATTTTCATGTAGTTGTTTTTGCATAAAAATTATAAAGCAATATTAAATTTCTCTTATCAAAAGAATGAACAAAGCTCTTTCAGGAACTATTACTATTACTTAATAATTGTCAAAGAATTCTGCAGACAAATACACTTTCTGACAGCAGTACTGCTTTGAAGGCTGTGGAATATAGGCTTTCGCATAGTTGCCTGAAGTCTTCTAACTCACTTTCAAGGAAGATTATTAATATCTTCAACAATATTTCAGTTTCTGAATGTTTCTCAAAAATAATTTTTCAAACATTTTTGAGTAGGTTTCTAAGCTTTTAAATAATCAAACTTAAATTTATTTTTCTAATAAAATACTCAAGAAATATTTTGTTAAATATTTTTAACCTACTCTAGTATTAAAGAGTAGATCTAGTCTACTCTTGTCTTTATCAGATGTGCTGCTTGACAACAAGTATGAATGAAGCAGTCTAGATGCTAGGGTTCTCTAAATAATCTAGGACTTAAATAATGTTTCTTCATGCACATGGCACAGTATCAAAACTTAGATCAAACATTCTCTGGACTCTGGAAGACTCTGTATTGTCTAAACAAAAATGAATTTAGAATCATCGAATCAGTAATATTTGAATTTTCTTGTCTTCTGATTTTAAGCTTGATTTTCTATACCATACTCAGGAAAGTATCTATCCATTTCAATTCTCTGTAAAACAACACACATAAAACTAAGGTTAGAAGTAATATTTTCTGTTTCCATTTATTTTTAATAGTATTGCAAATGATTTTGACTGAAAATTAAAACTTGCCATTTAGATCCATTGAAATAATATTTACTATAAAGTGTATTTGAATGCCAGGTTAGTGCAGCTCACCAAAAACTTTTTTTTTACTTCAAGGATGGAAATTCATCCATCCTGTTACCTAGAATTCCTTTCATATATGAGGCATTTCTATTCCTGTCCTAAGTATTTCATAAGAAATTAGAGAGCCGAAACATTTCTTGATAAGACATCTAGCTTGCTGCTCTTCAGAATTTGTATTTTGTGGCTGCCTATTTATTTGCTGTATACTACTGATCTTCCAACTCTCTATTTTGTTAATTTTTTTCCCTCCAATAACCAATCCAGACAAAGCACAGTCTCGACCGGCAAACTTTGAAATCCTGCACAAGGAACATAAAAATCAGATAATATATGTTTGCCTGATTGAGAAATTCTACCCAGAAGTTATTCGGGTGACATGGACCAATGAAAAAAATGAGAAGATAGAAAGAAACATAGTAAATGGAGACGCCTGGAAGTCCACAGACGGTAATTACTCAATCAGCAGCTGGTTAACTGTACCAGCGGAGAAGAAAGACCAGAAGTATTCTTGCCATTACGAGCATGAAGGTGGAAAGGACTCAGAGCCAAAACAAGGTATATACTACATGTTCTTTCTACTTATTATTATAGACATCACTTCTTCTTTGCAATAAAATTACAGAAATAATGCTTTCTATTACTGTTCCTGAAAGCATCTGTGCCCCTTGGTACAACAACAGCTAAAATACAAATCTGAATAAACTACCAAAGTTTTCCCAGGAAAAGCAACCCAGCCTGTGCTATGCTCCTGAAGTGGGCGTTGCTTTGTAATAGGAAAAAAGTAGTTATTGAATCTCATCAGCAGTAAACTAGCATAGCTGAAAGGTCTGCATTGAGCCATGTTACTTTCTAGTCAACAGAAGTTTCTGAAAACAGTATTATCTCTCTGTTACCCATGGCTTATGTCCCTCTGACACCCTATATTAGTCATAGGGGACTAGGGAGTTAAAAAAACTAGGGAGTTAAAAACGACGTTGTTGGGGATGTAAAGTTTAAATATATTACTTACTCATAGTCCAGCAATAGTGAGGAAATAACCATGTATGAAAATAAGATACCTTACCTAATTGTGGAAAGATTGATTATGCAAAGCAAAATCTGAAAGACAATGCAATTTCAGAGAAAAAGGTTAACCTATAATCAATGCAACTGTGATAATATCTTTAGGAAAATCTGCATATATTGGTTTAAATTATTTTCTCAGTACCTACATCTGTTCAACTTCTATAAATTAACAGAACTCCACTGAGTGAGAGCATGGCCATACATAACCACTACATTTCAAAATATATTCTGACATATATATACCACTTCAAAATATATTCTGACAAAACCATGCTTCAAGTTTATTTCGGTGGAGGATGTATTTAGGGATGCAATATGGATGTCTTTAAGCCCTGATATCAATGCATACAAACACCCTGAACAAGAACAAACACAAATTTGCTGCTCCAAGCACAAAAAGGTTTTATTTTAGAGACCAGCCTTCACCAAAATAGCAAATTCTCATTAGGGGAACCTTAGAACATATTCTCTTCGATATTATTCTTTGTGTTGAGCAACCATTAAGTAACAGATGGAGGTCCATTCTGATGTAAATTATTCTGCGTTTCTAATAACAGTACCTTGTGAAGGCAAACAGACTGCAGCTACTTCAGTGACTAGGCCAGGTAGTCAAATTGTCTGCAGTTCCAAATAAAAGAGATTCTGCTAAGGAACAACCTCATGGACACTTTCCTGAAAGGGCAAAGGCAAGCCTCCCACTTACGGCAACAAATATCCAGTCACTTCTATATAGCATTTTCCCCCTGCAAATGAAACCTACTTGTGAACATCTGCTCTGCAGACAGATCTTAAACATGCTTATTTTGTTGTTCAATACTAACTTCCCATTTCACTGTTGCTCTGCTGCCCCTTTTTTCCCCCTATTTCTCAATTCATGTTTGTTAAAATTAAATAAAAGCCTAATTTGGGCATTTAAACTCTCGTTCCATTAGATTCTTCAAAGAAGAATCCTGCTTCTCAGGAAGAGGACTGCAGCACATACCCTGGAAATGGCACAATTTTTAATAGAGGTAATTAAAATGTATTAAAATGTGGGAAAGTGATGCATGTCATGCGAGAGTTAGATATTGCTACGTATGTTCAGAACATCATGAAAATGATCTTTCTAAATAGCATCCAGGAAATGTTTTAAGTCTGGAGCCTGCAACTTAAAAACACAGAGTGCTACTCCGAATTAACTTCTGTTGTGGATTATAAAGGGCTCTCCTACCTTTATTGGGTATCTTTAATAGGAAGCCACAGATGCTGTTCAGGCTACCAGATCATTAGCCCACATTAAGTGTCACTTCTTTAAATACCTGAAGTAGTTAAATGCTCAATGCTTCAGCTTATGCTCCATCAGCCTAGCAATTCCCCAGCACTTCGGACAAGCAAATTTTCTTTTAGCTTGAATGAGGATTTGGGAAGAATCAACACAAAGGGATTCAAGCAAACGGTGCTACTCGTAACCAGTGCTGGAAGCACTAGAATTATGTTCTTGCCTTTGCAAGGAATAATAACCTGAGAGGCAGTCCAGTGCTAAGAAACCTGCTCGGTCTAGAGCTCACCAGCAGTGCAAGCCCACTCAAAGGGCGCTCAGGCATCGTCTGTGTTTATACACTGTCCACTGGAATCAGTGTAATTGTAGCAGTAACAAACTACACAGTGCCAGTTCTACCTGTCTTTTAGGAGGTCGTACAGTATTGACATTAAACAAGACTTTTCTGTCTTATGTTTGTAACAGATCCCTTGTATCACAGGACAGCGTATTTAGTGTACATCGTCCTTCTTCTGAAGAGCTCCATGTACTATCTCATTGTACTCTTCTTCATCTACAGAGCATGGGCTCCAACGAAGCACCGAGGAAAGAACGCATAAATGCTTGTTTAGGGAAGACTTACAAAATTGTCTTCAATTTGCTTTGCTATATACTTATTCATATAGATTCCCCTGCTCTCAGTGTTATATGTAACAAAACAAAAAAAAATCCCCGAAATAATGTTCTGGCATTAGTGCATAGGGCTTGTTTCGCTTTACTGCTGGTGTTTTCCTATTTTTTCTGAGTATTGAACTGAGGTAGGCAATAGAAGCAAGGTTAGATACCTTAGATTTTAATCCAAAGTCCATATCGCAAAATGAGGAAGGTACTCATGTTAAAAGGAGTTATTAATGCAGAAGTTTAGAGGTGTAACAAGGCTTTTGACATATTAACCACAGATGCATTTTGTCATTGCGCTTAAGGCTTACTTAGGAGCATTCCTGTGCTGTAAATTCACAGGTATTTGTTCATTTTTACTATGAATGATTTATTGCAGTCTCACATATCCACCAAATCATGATTTCAATATTTTGAAATTATGTGTGCTTTAAGAGTCAAACACAATTTTAAAAAGTGAACATACCATTGTTGAATGAAGTTAGACAAGCATAAAAACAATTCTCACTGTATCTATAATGATGTAGAGGGCAATAAAAGCTATCCTCCAGGTGCATTTGTGAGGCCTGTGTTTGTTCACCAGCATTTCTACAGCATGTACCATGATGGCTAGAAAACCTGATTCATTTCTCTGTTTGCATAAATTCCTCAGGAAATCAAAGATCCTTAAAACCATCAGTTTTATCCTTTTCAATGTATTACACAGAAAGACTTTTACACAGAACAATAAAAGCTAGCTCGTTACACCTTTTCTGTTGAAGAGCTAAGCCAAACCAGGGGGAAATGTGGTGCTGTTACAACAGGATTGCCTGCTAGGGCTCACGCCATCACAAGGGAAGGAGAACATAAGCCAGGCTCAGTTTTAACAGTTTTAACATTCAGCTATTTTACTAACAACATCTCTTACAAGCTATTTTACCATCTGCATTTTGAAGCCAATGCAACTAATTACTGCTTTAATGTCATATTACTCTTCAATGCAAAGAAAGATATGATGGCTAGTCTTCAATCAAACTCTCTTTTAGAAACAGCTGATATGCCATGCTATTATTTCTTAAGCCTCGGTTCCAATCAAAGTGAAATAAAATAGCTACAAATGTATTTTTGGAACGCAGTTACTGTAGATTTCAGTAGCATCACTGATATTCCTGTCCCGGTCTCCCCTACCTTTATTCCTACTAGAAAAATCCTTCATTGCATTAAAGAACCAAGATCTCTTTCACTAAAATGATCCCCAGATTCATTTGTTGTGTCTCATACACAAAACTGAAAGATTTTGCAAGATCTGAAAAACACAGAAAAAACACGGCTTTTTAAGCTTTTTGCACAGAACCCCCTGCTTACATGCCATTACCCTAAGCCATTCTAAGCATAGCTATCACCTCACTGTTTCTGGGGTTTCTCAAGTACACGGTTGCAGGTTTTACATCTGCAACAGCTCACATGTCCCTGAAGTTTATTTATACAGACATATACGGTTCATAATAAGTTTTTAATTTTTATTTATTTAGCCTGAATAAGAGGACAAGCAGATTTTTAAGGCTTCTGCATGCTGGGACAGGAAGGTTTGGTTATTTAGTGGAAAAACCCTGTAAACTGAACCAGTCGCAACTGGTTCAGAGGAGGTGGGCTGCGATGAGAACGGGTGATAAGCTGAGGACAGTTAGACCACAGCCATCCTGCCTTTTACCACAGAATACCTCTAAACCATTTCCTTCTAATGGAAATATAAAGTGATAAAAACCACATGCCTAAGTGTGTACATGTAAATAACACAGTGAAACTCACTGTTTGCTAGACATGTTGATCTAACTGCATGCTTGTGATACGTACGTGTAGGGGCTATTGCCACCACAATGGTACATGGGTGCTGCAGGGTGTTTCCAGGACTTGCAGTCTTATTTATCAAGAGTGCACACCAGAGCGAGATGTTATCTATTGATTGGAAACTTCTGCTTTCAGGATCTTGTAATTGAAAGACATGTTTTCTCAAGTATATATCTTACCACAACTGATTTTCAGTGATTTCAAGCCTCTACAAGTATGAGCATTACAGCTGATCTACTCCTGTTAGAGTTGCAGAATTAATGCAACAATTAATGCAGTACTACAAAAATGGTTACAGGCAATCTGATGCTTCTAACAAAAACAAGACAGAATGGAATCAACTTTTGCCATGAAAGATCAAAAGAGTGATCAGCACAAATTAATTTATTTGTGGAAAGGGATTTGCAATGTATTCTTTATCTTGCTAGAATGATTTCTTTTCCTATACTGTACAACAATTTACACACTTGAAAATATTGACTTCTCAACTACCAAAATAACCTACAACAGCTAATAAGGAAAGCTACGTGTGGATTCCTCTCACATGGAGTTATAAATGAGAAATACCTGCATAAGGATTACAGCAGCCTGCCAACAGCTAACTTCTGTTAATACTAGGTACCAACACTAATAAATTTTAAGATAGATTCAAATAGCAGACTACTCAGTTTGAGATTTTGAAACTGCTGGGGCACCAGCACACAGTAAGAAACTGCTAAGGAAATCAAAAATCTCAGAGGAATACTTTGAGAATTTGTTCCTCTGCACCTATAGATATGTACAGTGAAATAGATGGAATAACAACAAGTAATTGACAAGTTTTACCTTGAGGTAAAGGTGGGGCCAAGAAATCATTAAATATAGTTTCACCATAGATAAAGTTTACTTCATTGTATTACCAGTCTCTTGATAAGGTACACAAGGCAACACTTCCCTGTAAATACCTACTTCTTGGAAGATTAACCTCAGGAATTACTGAATACATCTTGGACAAATATTTTCATACCACCTGGGAGGCAACCTAATGCCCATATGTCAATAAGAGAATCTTTGTGAGATATTACAGCACATGGGAACCCTTTGTTTTCTAATGAATAAACTCTCCTATCAGCAGCTCCACCAGCAAGTCAGCTACAAACTCTGTTGCCACAGTTTCCAAATCCCCAAAACTTCCCCCAGAGCTTTTCTTTTACAGAAGGCAGGATGAATGAAGATGAGAGTCAAGTCAACAGATACTGAAAACGGGGAGGCTCAAAAGAAAAGGCTACCCACTGTCACCAGTGAGCACTAGAAGATTTCAGATCAGAAGCTTCAGCTTCTCAAGAAGATTTCATTCCTCTTCCAGCTGGCAAAGTGAATGCATGGCTGTTGTGGTTTAACCCTAGACAGCAAATACAACCATGCAGCCACTTGCTTACTCCCAGAAGGGCAGGGAGAAGAGAGAGAAAAGGAGGGGAGAGGGAAAAAACCCACACTCGTCTGTTGGTGATGAAGACAGTTTAATAATAACTGTTAATAATAAAGGAAAGGAAAAATAACAATAATAAGAATGGTAAAAGAACATACAAGGTACAAGTCACTCTCACCATCCTGTGAATTGGTTACCCAGCCCAACCTGAACAGTGATTCCACCTCCAGCCAACCCCTGTTTATACACTAAGCATGACATCTATGGTGTGGAATATTCCATTGGCCATTCCAGTGTTCTGTCTATGCTCCTTCTCAGCTTCTATGGGAAGCTGAAAAAGAGTCCTTGAATACTGTAAATATCACCCAGAAACAACTAAAACAATTAGCATTATTGACATTCCTTCTATACCAAATCTGAACATAGCAGCCACTAGAAAGAAAATTAACCCTATCCCAGTTGAAACCAGGACTTTGGGGCAAGATAATCCTGAAAATTAATGAAGTAACTCCCAAAATGAGGAAATCATCTCTCATATTCAACCAAATAGACGCTACAAAAAGACAGAAGTTTCTGCTGTGACAAAGTGCTCAAAGTCCCCCAAAAGCTCAGGTGGTCCCAGGGACAGAGACAGCTCCTGTGGGAGGCACTGCTTTGCAGGAAGATGTCTTGATGGATTAGTCACTTCAGGGAGACTTTTCCTTTTGTTTCCTGGAATAGCATAACTGCTGGTCATTCTGAGGCTCAAACTGTAAAATTACAGTAGGAATAATCTGTTTCCAGCCTGATTTTGTACATGTTACTAGCAGACTTCATATCTAGTCCCTCCACCTTTAATATGAAGTCTCTAACTATTTTCACATAATTTAATGCAACTTTGTTTCTCATACCCACAAAGGGTGCTTGAACCAACACTCTTTGTTTGACAGCTGGGGCTGACTAAGAGAAAGAATGTGCACAAGTTGTTAGTGAGGCTCAAGTGGCAGCTCAGTGACTCAAAGCAATGCCAGTCACAGGCCCCTCACCACCGCTTGCAATATGAGGCGTGTTACTGAATGCACATGTGGAATTAACTTGGCTAAACTGCACCAGACAACACGTTAGCTCGTTCCACTTGTGTACGTGGGCAGGAAGGAAAAGAAGGAAGGGAAGTCAGAAACATCATCCATTTCTATATTCTCAAGTCCAGTCACAAATATGGGAACAAAAGAAGAACACTTCCAGAGTGATCATACTGTCTTTCAAAACTTTCTGAATCTTCAAGTATGACTGTTACACCCACAGCAAAAGGCCAGACCTTCTCTTAAAAATACTAACAGCTCATGTTCTGCAGTTTCAATTTCCTTTTTTGGTGAAAGAACCCTTTTTTGCACCTACATTCCTCAATCCACCAGCAAGCCAGATCACTGAGCCTCTGTTATGTTTAACTAACGTACATTTTACTCAAGTTGTTAGATTGTTTTCAGTCCACAGCATTCCTAAGGACCATGCCACTGCGTAAGATTTCAAGAATTTCCACACAGGAAATACTGGCTGTACCTGGAGCCCCAGCAGCCTGCCCAGTAAGCGACGTATTTCATTCATGGCCTGTATTGCGTAGCCCAAGTTTTCCCTCTCCTGAGTATATCTCCTGTGTCAAAAACAGACCTTCATTTGCAGTGCACTGGTTCAGCACAGCATTACACTCTTCGTTGTGCTGATGCGTCGTCACTCCTAGATGGATCTGTAGGTCACTTCTTATGCCAAGACACATAGGTTTCCTATGGTTTTATGGAGTTCTAACTCTTCTCAAGGAAGCTTTTAATATCTGTGTTGAGTATACTCCAATTCCTAGTAGGGACAGAGCATACCTGCTCACCTTCGTATAAGCCTTTATAATAAATGCTAGTAAATTCCTTAACGCAAGGAAAAACATACAGACTGTGCACACAGGGCTGGCTATCCTGCTTGTGCTGCCCGCTTCTACTTGGGCAAAGAATCCTCTTCCTTCAGAAAGCTTTGGGAAAAGCTGACAGCTGAGGTCTGACACACTCCTTTAGACAAGCTCAAGTGCAGAGAACCAGCCAGCCAGCACTTCCACTCTGAAGATGCTTTCTGAAACAAAGGTCTGGCAGGAACAGAAGTCCCTTCTTCAGCAAAGGGTCTTCCAGCCTAGCTCATCATAGTGAAATGCTAGATCAGAAAACAAGGGGCTGCTGAGTTTCAGAAGCCAGGTGACCAGCACCTCCAACACTGCAGCAAGAGTCCAGGCACCAATACAGGTTAGACATGGATCTGCTGGAGACAAGTACTGAAGAGAAAGATCTGGGGGTCCTGGTAGACAACAAAATGACAATGAGCAAGCAGTGTGCTCTTGTGGCCAGGAAGGCCAACAGAATCCTGGGCTGCATAGGGAAGAGC
>JAHREE010000324.1:2731297-2746161 GCA_033628505.1 Tringa tobata | reverse complement strand
CTTTGTAATCTTCCTGAGTAGCCTGTCCTTTTTTCCAAAGGACATAAACTTTCCTTTTTTCCCTGAGCTGTGACCTTATCTCTTTGTTCAGCCAGGCCGGTCTCTTCCCTCGACAGCTCGCTCTCCTGCGTTCAGGGATGGCCTGCGCCTGTGCTTTTAAGACTTCCTCCTTGAAAAATGTCCAGCCTTCCTGGACTCCTTTGCCCTTCAGGGCTGCCTCCCAAGGGACTCTGTCAAGCAGACTCTTGAAAAGACCAAAGTCTGTCCTCCGGCAGTCCATGATGGCAGTCCTGCTGGCTCCCCTTCTCGCTTCCCTGAGAATCAGAAACTCTATCATTTCGTGATCACTGTACCCCAGACGGCCTCCAACTGTTACATCCCCCACAACTTCCTCTCTGTTTACAAACAGCAGATCTAGTAGTGCTCCTTCCCTAGTTGGCTCACTCACCAGCTATGTCAGGAAGTTATCCCCAACACACTCCAGAAACCTCCTCAGCTGTTCCCTCTCAGCTGTATGGAGTGCCCAGCTGATATCTGCTAGGTTGAAGTCACCCACCAGGACAAGTGCAAGCGATCTCAAGACCCCTGCTAGCTGCTTATAGAACATTTCATCAACCTCTGCATCCTGGTTGGGTGGTCTGTAATAGACTCCCACCACAATATCAGCCTTGCTGGTCCTCCCCTTGAGTCGTACCCACAGGCACTCAACTCTACTATTACCCTCATTTATCCCACACATTCATATTCCTCCCTAACATACAGGGCCACTCCTCCTCCTCTCCTTCCTTGCCTGTCCCTTCTGAAGAGCTTGTAGCCATCCATTGCAGCACTCCAGTCATTCGACTCATCCCACCACATTTCCGTGATGGCAACTACATCATAGCTTTCATGCCGCACAATGGCTTCCAGCTCCTCCTGTTTGTTGCCCATACTATGTGCATTTGTGTAAATGCACTTTAGCTGGGCTAGTTTTCCTGCCACTTTTATGGGGGGGGCGAGGCCCAACACCTCCCTGACCATGCTCAGACCCTTCTGTGGTTGCCAGCCTATAACTGTCCCTCATGTCATCACCACATGGGTTACGATCCTCCACCTCTACTGAGGCAACAGGCCACAAGACCTTGCTAGCACTTTTACCCACCAGCACTGGTAATCTGCTCCCGGGCTCCTCTTTAGTAATCCTGCTTTCATCCCCATCCCCCTTCAATCCTAGTTTAAAGCCCTTTCAATGAGCCCTGCTAATTCTTCTCCCAGTATTCCTCTTCCCCTTTGGGTAAGGCTTGCCCCACCAGTTGCCACCAGGTCTGATGTCCTATAGATCACCCTATGATGAAAGAAACCAAAGTTCTGATGGTGACACCAGCCCTGGAGCCAGGAGTTAATCTGCAGGCTCTTCCTGTTTATCCCCTCATCAATTCCTGCAAGCGATGGGATGGAGGAGAACACAATTTGTGCTCCTGATCCCTTAACGAGCTGTCCAAGGGCCCTAAAGTCTTTCTTCAGGGCCCTTGGACTACTGTTAGCTACCTGATCGCTGCCTGCTTGAAATACCAGTAATGGATAGTAATCTGAGGGCCGGACCAGGGTAGGGAGATTTTTCTTTATAACCTTAATCCTGGCCCCAGGGAGGCAGGAGACTTCTCTGTGGGGAGGATCTGGTCTGCAAATGGGGCCTTCTGTTCCCCGCAAAAGAGAGTCACTCACCACAATTACCTTCCTCTTTTTTTTTATTGCCGAAGTCCTAAGGCGTGGGGGTGGCTGGCTCTGGGTAGCTCACTGTCTAGATCTTTGTCTCTATCCTCACATGCCTGGCCCTCCATTTCCAAAGCACCGTACCTATTTTGTAAGTGCAACTGGGAAGCTGAGGGGGGCAGGGAGAGGTTTTGCTTGCCCCTCCGAGAAGGGACCTGCCTCCATTCCTCATTGTCCCTTAAGTTCCTTTCTTCTGTCTGGTGACAAGCAGAAAGGAGATCATCCACATCCTGCAGAGCCTCTGCCCCACTCCTATGCCTCAGGGTACGGCTCCACCAATCTGTTTCACTTTCACTGTCTCTAATACTTCTGAGTCTATCCACCTCTTCCTTCAGTTCAACCACCTGCAGAGAATCTGTCGGCATCTGAATCAGTCACTTACCAAGAGTCTGTTGTGGCAAGGAATCTCTCAGCCTCGAGGAGCAGAACCTTAAGCGAGCGTCCTCACAAAAGGGGAGATCCTGGCGTGCAGCCTGCTGCCACACAGGAGAGCTCAAAGGGCTCTTGGGCTGTCCACTATTTATACAGTAAGATAACTGACCTATAGTCATATTCTCATGGGAACAAAATTTCTGGGTCCCTACTCCAGGCAGTATTTTGACTATGTTGCCAGCCTTCCCCCAAAGTCCGGGTGCAAGTTATCACAACTGCTGGTGTGATGGCCATGGTGGCCAAGGCCCGAGCAGGAGCTGCGGGGGGAGGAACAAAACAGGGAGAGCACACCACCACAAATATGTCAATCTCAGTGAAGTTGCTGGATGCAGCTGCTGAAGTCAGTTCTGATCCCTTCACTGCTGCACTTCACTCGGTTTTTCATCAGAGTCCATCTCATTAGTTTGGGTGATTCTTACTATAGTATAACCAATAGCAGGTATAGAAATGAGATGTGCAGTGGCAGGGTCATTTAGCAATTAACATCATACAGTTTCATTCATTGGCTATTCTCACCCAAAATCAGGTCCCTGTCAGGTACACATCGAACTTCCCCATCCTTCTGTGTCACCCACCAAGTGCACCCACGTCCCTGAGTGAAGGCAATCCCACGGATGGGTTTGCCTTTGCCCAAGGCAGGACTGACCCAGATGGTCTTCACCAACACATTTTTCATGTGCACTACAGGGACTCTATCTCCTTCCACAGTACGTGGGGGTTTAGATTGGGCAGGGCCAGCTCTTTTGGCGGATCCCCTGGTGTTAACTAGCCAGGCAGCCTTTGCTAAATGTGTATCCCAGTTTTTTAAAGTCCCACCACCCGTTGCTCTCAGTGCAGTTTTTAACAGTCTATTGTACCGTTCTATCTTCCCAGAGGCTGGTGCGTGGTGGGGGATGTGACAGACCCATTCAATACCCTGCTCTTTGGCCCAGCTGTCAGTGAGGCTGTTTCAGAAATGAGTTCCATTCTCCGACTCAGTTCTCCCTGGGGTGCCACGTCCCCAGGGGACACCAGGGGTGGCATGGGGCACAGGGTATGTTTCCAGCCATCAAGTGGTTGCTTCCACCATTGTGAGCACATGGTGTTTGCCTTGACGGGTTTGTGGGAGTGTGATATAATCTATACCAAGGACGCACAGAGCGTCTGGGCCAGTCACAATGGGATGCTTTTGCCACCCATTCCCAGTTAGGCTCACTTCAGCTTCCAGTACAGCCAACTCTTGGGATCCTCCCGTCACTCCAGAAATACAAATGGGTTCTGTCCCTCTGTGGCTTGACGCACCTGTGTCCACTAGAGCCTTATACTCCTGTGGGCCTGATGTGCCAGGCCATCGAATCCACACCGGCCAATACACCCGGTTGTCCCTTTCCCCCACCTGGCTGCAGGCAGGGCCCCTCTAATACTGGACATTGTATCCATTACTCACTTCTTGCAGAAATGATTTGGAAGTTCCTTCACGGGGAGCAAAAGCAGGCTCAAGCCTTCTACTCTGTCTGGGGAACTGCACATTGGAAACTGGGACAGCACTTTTCCTGGAGGGATTCCCTTCGATGGTTGTTCTCCCTTGCATCTCCTGTACCTGTGCCTGTAGGACTGAAGTAGGCTGTCCATCCCACTTCCTCATGTCCTCTCTGTGGTCACGCAGGCAGAACCACAGGGTGCCTCATGGTGTGTACCCCCTGTATTCTTTACCTTGAGTGGAGAAATGTTTGCTCCCAACAGCTGAGATACTGGCTCATACAGGTGGGGAGTAGGACATACTCTCTTCAAGTTGCTGGACTTTCCAGGACAGTTTCTCCACAGCTGAGACGAGGGGAGAAGAGAGACTTTCTTCATATTGCCGAAGTCGGGCAGCCACCTCATCCACCGTCGGTCCCTCTTCACCTTTCCATTCTATCACTGCCAATGAATTGGCATATGATGATGGGGCGCTCCGTACAAACCGAAATAGACAGTGACAGGAGGAGAAGCTGATCACTACCTAGACTGTTTTGTACTAATATCAGCACGTTTTGAAAAAGTGAGACCTTTTTGCCTGTATTTAAATATTCCCCCCAATACACACACCAGACACTGAAAAAACACTCATGGTGCTCTATTAGATTGTGCAGAAAATCTTGTTAAAGCATACAATTCTGCAGTCTGTGCTGAACACGTGGAGGGTAGCTTCCCTCCTCTTGCAGTTCTCTTCCTTTTACTACAGCATATCCTGTAACTCATTTTCCTTCTATTACCCTTGAGGATCTGTCAATAAACACATTTTCCCCATTTGGCCAAGGGGTATCCCTTAGTTCTTCCCTGGCCCAATTTGGTGCGACGCTTTAACAATGAGAGCTCCTCCTGCTGTCAGTTTCCCAGCCTCGGTTACTATTAAAGCTGTGGCTGCACAATTTTGTAGACAATGAGGCCACCTCCTGGCCACCAGATCCAACAGGCCACTGGTCTTCGACTACCCTGGTGTTCTTGCACTGGAATCCCTTTAGCACGGTTTTGCTTAACACCCACATAAATTCTTTTTCCCGGTCTGGAAGGGCTAGAGCTTTGGTTAACTTATTCTTTAACATTTCAAAGTTCTGCTTCCCTTCTGGTGTCCACACTACAACACTGGGGCTGTCTTGCATTAAGAGATCATACAGGGGTCCGGCTAAAGCAGAAGAGTCCTCAATCCAGATCCTGCAATATCCTATTAGTCCCCAAAATTGTCACAGTTTCTTTTTAGTCTTAGGTAATGGCACCTCTACAACTCCTCAAATTTTTCTGGATCAATACACCGCAAGCCTTCAGTCAAAATATGTCCCAAATATTCAACTTTCTGCTCTGCGAGTTGTGCTGCCTTTTCAGATACCCTTTCTTAGCTAGAAAATTAGGCAATTCTACAGTGGCCTCTTCCACTGCCTCCTCTTGTTCTCCTGTCAGGAGTAAATCATCTACATATTGTAATAACCTAATCCCTAGGGGTGGAGTAAATTCCTTCAATATTTTGTGTGAGGCCTGCCCAAACAGAACCAGTGCTTCTGTGTATCCCTGCAGAAGGACTGTCCACAGCCATTGTCGCTTCACTATTTTCTCTGCTTCTTCTTCTTCTCACTCGAAGGCAAAATATTGTTTACTATCATCTGTAAGTGGGCATCCTCAAAAAGCATCCTTTAAGTCGAGCACTGAATAACAGCAGTGTGAGGAGGGAATTTGGTTCAGGATACTATAAGAATCTGGAACCATGCCTTGGTTTAATAAGCTTATTTATTATTCTTAAGTCTCGTACCATCCTATAGGTTCTGTCCAGTTTCTTAACTGGCAGGATGGGAGTATTGTAGGCAGACATACACGCTCTATCAGACAATTTACACAAAGTTACAACAGTACTCGCTTCTTCATCACCCTTTATGATACTAATCCACATCCCCAGTTTAGCCATCAGGTTCCTCCCCAATAGATTACAATCACAATTAGAGAAGAACAGAAATTCATGCATCTCGAACTTATCTCCTATATCTGTTAATAGCGGCTGGATGAAATGTACCCCTCCGTCCTTTCCACTTACTCCTTGGATAATTAAAGATTCTCTTTACAACTGTCTCCCCTTTGGCACAAAGTTTAAAGTAGATCGAGAGGCTCCAGTATCCACAAAAAAGTTTACCTCACTTACCCACCTGACAGGTTATCAAGGGCTCCAAGGTGGTGGGTCCCTCGAATAGTGGGAGCCCCTGACACCCCTAACAATCCACTTCCATCAAACGGGGCACTTCCTCCTCACTAGGGTCCCCCTGCCTCTCTCTTCCAATGTCCTTCTTTCTCACAAATGGCACACTGATTTCTTCCCAAATGAGGCCTGGGTTGGCCCCTCCCCACCGAGGAAGACATGTTTATGTTAAATCCTGATGGTTGCCCCCTCCCCTTTGATCCTGGGGATCCCGGCATTTTTCCCTTTGGAGGCTGTAAAAGCTGTGCCATCACTCTTGCCTTTATCCTTGCCTTTTCTTCATCCCTTCTTACATACACCTGCTGCGCCTTTCTAACTAATTCATCCAAAGGCCTGTTCTGCCATTCCCCATCTTTCTGTAGTTGTCTCCTTATGCCAGGCCAGGATTTGGTGACAAATTGTACCCTCAACACTGTGTCAAAGGCCAGTCCCTCGGGTCCAACCCTTCCTGTTTTCTTAAGGCATTTCTGGTCCTTTCCAACCAGTGAGAAGGACTCTCATCTCTCTCCTGTTCTAACACTGTTCTAAACTACGTAACATATGTGGTTTGGCAAATGCTTCAACAGCTGACCAATTTCACATTTGTCAGATCAATACGTTATACTGGTACAGAACCAGTTTAACCTAGGTATAACTAAACTTGAATTACTTTGGACTTCTACTTCCCTAGGTCTGCCTTCAGCATACAGTTGTGCTGCTACGTCACAACTGAGCACAACTGGAAGAGGGCAGCTACTTCCCCTTCCAATGGCTCTAAGAAGTATTCAGAAAGCCTACAAACTCCCTGGGATAGGTCCACTGAGCCCAAGCAGGGCCCAGACAGCAATTCTGCTGGAAAAGCAGGGAATACCCCACATAACATTCTTACCTTGTCACAAATTGTACTAAACCCTGGCAATATTAACACCTCAAGCAATTTGGATTTATCTGCTCAGAGGTCTTGAGTTCTCCTCTGAAAACACATGCTCTTTGCTAGGTGTGTATTTTGCCCACTAAATGCATCTTTGTAATAGCGTACAACAAAGAGAAGCAATATCCCCTCCCTTTGGACAATTGATCTTACCTACCATCATCTACTGGTATGCAAGTTATTTTTGGCACACTGGAAGAAAACCCTCTGAAGAGTAGGGCTGCATCTTCCCAGTGTCAGAGGGGCACTTCAAAAAACATGCAAGGATGGGCTGTTACTCATTGAGTAAGACTTAGTCTGTGGCTCCATCACCTAAGGCAGAGAAAACGCACGATAAATATACTTAGATTTGCTAGAGGTCCTCAGGGAGGTTGCAGGGAAAACCCAGCCTTGTTGTCTCAACAGCCCCAGGCACACCAATACAGAAGTGAGAAGCAGCAGCACACTCAGGTTCAGAAACCTTCCTATGCTTCAGGCAGGCTTCATACAAAGCTATCTTTCTAGCCACAGAAAACGGTCACTGCAGGCTACAGGGGTGTTAAGGTGACAAAAAACACGTGGAGGGAAGAGCTCACCCCACTTTTACATCTTTCTGTGACTACAGAAGGGAACAGCAACATCAAGTTTATACTTCTAGAACTACTGACTCCATGGCAAGCCTGTAAGCTTTAGGTCAACACCCGTAACACTGTATTATGGCAGAACACTAGAAAACATTCAACAGACACTGCCTTCATCTGAACTGCTGAGACTATCACGGACAAATCAAGCGTAAGAGTGATTGCTGTCGACAAACTACAGAAGGGGAGAAGTCTCATGCCTCTTTGTTTAGGGCAGGTGAGGCTGGGAATCTCTGCAATAGAGACAGAAGCTGTTCAGTTATCCTCTGCCACCGTAAGCCTGAGACGTGCTTACCTCCTTCACATCCTCAGGACAGAAGGAGCCACTTCAGAAAGTGGCAGATAGGTAAAATTAAAGCAGCCAGTGCTAGACAGCCTTAAAATGGTTTGACAGTTTTCAGAGTTCCTCTAACACACCACTGTTGCATGAAAAGGCGGGGGCAGCATAGTTTGGCACTATTAGTCTACTCGCATTTAATTTATTGTACTATCACAATTTGGATGCACTAAACAGTGTACTGCATTTTCAGCTTTGTCACGCTCCGTGGACTCACACTCCCACAGTGGAGAGTTTGGCAGCATCCAATGAGAAACTTTTACGACTCA
Organism: Tringa tobata; assembly: GCA_033628505.1. Lineage (NCBI taxonomy): Eukaryota > Metazoa > Chordata > Aves > Charadriiformes > Scolopacidae > Tringa > Tringa tobata. The sequence continues at coordinate 2,738,141 of JAHREE010000324.1, read as the reverse complement.
CTTAACAAATGGTGCAGTTTATTAAAGCAACAGAATTACAGGTTCTTTTGGTTTGCTGGTGATAAATATACTGCCTACAAAAGCACGTGCAAATAATAAGATTACAAATAATACAGCCTGGCTATAACATGCATTAAATGAAAAGCAATTCTATAAAGGTTTCTCAGTCTCCCGGGGAAAAAAAGTCCAAATTCTTACCCAAAGGCATCCCGATGCGGGGTAAGAAAGGCTCAGCCCGTCAGCTAATCCCAGAAGTTGGAGGAAATTCATGATGTTATCTTTCCTGATGGTATCTTCCCTAACATTCCCCCTTTTTTGAGCCATTTTTATATTCTTTTTTAGCTTCAAGGTGGAGCTTGAGTGATGCTAGTCATAAATGCCTTTATTATGCTTGGTGTAAAATTCTCTCGCTTCGCATTTAAGGTATAGTTTATGAAAAATTCAGGGCGCAGACTCAGGGAAGAGTGGTCACACCTTGGAGGTGGGTAGCCTTTGGGATGGAGGTCTGTTTTGGTATTATAATGACATCATAATGAGCAAAGTTCACACAAAGGACAGACTGTTGGCCCAGGGTGGCAATTGTGCAGATTATCAGCTCTATGGTACCCTCCAGCTCCCATCTTCTACAGTGTTATCACAGAGGTTGGCCACAGAGTCTTCACTCCGTTCCCTCCCCATATGGCTTCATAAGCAATTCCCAGAGAACACTAGGGAGTGGCTTTGCACACCAGCTGCAGCTGTACTCCATCCTGGAAGCTCCTTCGATGTTATATCATTCCCTAATGTGTGAACAATGCTAAAGTTTAAATTTAAAGTCACCCTCTGCCATTATTCCACAACCACCTACCGCAGCACTGAGAGCATCAGTTCACAAACTTGACGCTCTTCCTTGGTGGTTTGAGGCTATGTTCTGTCAAGGACAAAAGCATCGAGTCCATGAGAACAGAGCAGGGAAGCTCTCTGCTGCCAGCAGCTCTACCTTACAATATCCCCCTTCCCATGCCCCAAAGCAGAGCACCTCTCCCAGTCTTCACAGCAAGCCAGACGGGCACCAAACCAAGACAGAACCCAGATTCTATTTCTCAAGCTATGCCAACTGATTGGGATGGTTTTCAGCTCCAGCTGGGCATCCAAACCAGAGCTGACAGAGTGGCTAACATGCTTATACGTATACAACAGGGAAGGAAAAGAGTGCACCGGCTGGTACTATGCCCAGACTGGACTCCAGTACCTGGCAGAGGACACTTAGAGCAACGCCGGAAGCCATGCAAGAGATGCCAACCAGTTCCTGGATCTCCACTGTATTTCCTAATGCATTTACTTTAAGCATTGATATAAAACCCTAATCTTGGTGTAAACTAGACCTGAAGAGACACAAACATTCAGAATCAGGTGATCCTAGGCACTCCAAAACCACTCACGCTGACGTAAGTCCTACTTCAAAACATGATAGGAAAGTCAGACTCTAATGTTCAACCGTCATTATACAGAAGATTTCAAAAAATGAGAAATAATGAACATTATTTCTCCCAGAAAAGCTTGAATAAAATCACCTCTGTTATAAAGTCACCTTACACGTTACACAGAAAAGCCACCTCCTTAAAAGCAAGTCACTCCTTGGACAAAAGAAAACAAAGAACCTTTTGCCTGTGTCCCTAGCATCAGATGCCCAGATGTGACTGTATTTGTAGGAGAAGTTCTCGTGCGTCATGAACTGCCCAGGTGTTAAGAATGACAGGAAAACTCACTGATAACCAAAACATTTCTCCTTTATTTCAAGAGATTCTTCTTTTTTTTCTTTCTTTCTTTCTTTCTTTCTTTCTTTCTTTTTTTATGCTGGAAAATTGGAGCCATCAGATAATACTCGTCTGCAAAAGCATCTCTTCTAAGCTTCCTGTGAAAATAATGCAGCAGAACTAAGTTTGGATTCTATTTCACCTGCCAGTCCCTCCTCTATTTACAGCAGTTCAATTCCCAATTACTACGTTAGATCTTGCTTTGAACTGTTTTGTACTACTAATATCAGACCCCCCTTCAAAGGCCTCCCTGCCCAAAATAACCCCTGCCATATCCTGCCTTTTAAGACAGACCACAGTACTTCACTACATGAAGCTAAGAAGTAGGACACATACACGGTTCCTGGGACCACGTTGCCTGTCTTTCAGAGGTAGTGGCCTTTCATGTGCTGGGTAAACAGCTGCTACCCCAGCGCTGAGGCGGGAGCATGCCGTGCCGGTAACATTCTGAAGACATTCGCGAGAAGGCTCAAAAGATTCCCCTGTTCAAAGAGTTTCAAGGCACTGTTAGCTCATTATACACCCAACACTTCAAGAAAACATGGATCTTAAGTCACAGTATCTACAAATGTACCAGTAGACATTAAGCAGCTGCCAGCTGTACCTATGACATTCATTTCTCCATTCAAGAAAGAGTAAGAAATACTTAAGGTGATCCTCTTCAAGCCCTGGTTTTCCATTAAAATAAGAACATCCAGCTTTCTTTGGCAACATGCTCTTTATTAGTAGCTCTGATTTCCTGTTTCCCTTCATCCTTAAAACACTGTGAAACACAAACAACACAGTATAGTTTGGTTTTAAGCAGTTTTTCAAAGAGTATCCAGCTTCAGTTACCTCTTTGCTGACAAAACAAGTGATTGGATAAATGATACTGTCATATTAGGTTTCGAGCACCATTTCATGTGCACTTGTAAGAGAAGCTAGCTTGGAACAGTCTATTTCTCTAAAACAAGAGTCTAGGAAGTATAGAAATCAATGGTGACAGAACCCTTTCCAAACTCCCTTTACCAACTGGCTCTGCCCATGGTGTAGGATGGCCCGCTTTTCTTTCGTTCTGGAGTTCCTGCTGAGTCTTTACCAGACACCACTTAGGTCTGGGTCTTGCATGTTCTCCTCTTGCACCCTTTGTAGTCACTGTGCTGCTCTTTCTGGGTGATTTATGGTGATGAGGCACATGGAGGTCATTATCTGAATCCTCATCAACACTGCGCAACTTGTGGATGGGACTCGGATACAACTTCTGTGCGAGTCCCGTTGGTAACTGAGTCTGTCACCTTGCTGTCAAAAAGCCGTCACCTGACATCCATTCTGAGAAGTGTGGCCCTTACCATGGACAGGACTTATCCAGCACTTCTCTCTTTCCTTGGAAAGTCTTCATGTGTGCTCGGCCTGGTCTGGAAACTTCTCCAGCACCAGCTTTCCCTCCTGATACTGCTCCCTTCTTATTCAACAGCCTTTTACACACAACTTGTCCCAGGTAAGGCACATCATTTGAATCCAGCTGAGCACCTGCAGAATCTCCCTGCCTCAACACCAGCTCCAGTTCTTCCATGCTCTCATTTTGTTGAGAAATACTGGGATTTGTGTTTTCAACATTATGTTCTTCTAGGCTTTCCCCAAGTCTAACTACCTTTGGCTCTTGTTCAATGAGGTGTTTCTGGAAGGCCAAAACTGCATGAGCCCTCACCTCTGAACAGCACTGCCCAATGGATGTATTTTGTGGAACACGTTGTCAGATAGCCCACACTCTTTACTTGAAGAAACAGTCCCAAGCTCTGGCACTATGTTAACAAGGAGTGAGGCGTGGGGAAATAAAAATATTCGACTCCAACTCAGATCAGAGAGCCCTACTGAACTACGGATTAACAACCCAGAGAAGATTTGCTTACTTTCTAAATCCATCAGGTGGACCAACTGCAGAGTTTTCTGTAAGATTTGCAAGATCCAGTGTGTGGTCACCAAGATAAGCTCTGGGGAATATAGCCTCCAGAAAGCATCCTGAAATAGTCTACAGTTTAGCGTCAGACAAAGAGTCAGACCTTTCAAATTCATTCCCCATTCTACCAGGCATCTTTACTTGAAACCTTTAGCCTTTGCTGATATTCAACTCTGCTCCTCACCACAGCTTGTACAGCCCCAGCTACCACCATACAGAATTTCTCTGTTCTCATGTATTATTTCACCTTTGCTACAAAGGAGTATTCATGGTGCAGTTATAGGCACACAGTTCTCCTCCTTACTTTGGGAGGGAGAAATGCCCAATAAATATCCTTACCACACTCTGTTTCTACTTCCTCTATGGCACAGAGACTGGCAGATTCACAGTGGTCCTTTGAAACAAAGCCATTTGGCTTACTGTCATCTGTTGTGGCCTTCATCTTACTCCCAGGGATTTCTCCAAGTTTCACAATATGCTGTGGAACTCCCCTAGGGACGGAAAAAATAAATCGCTTCTAGGACAAGGAACGATTTTCGTTGCACTGCATTTCCCCCCATACCTTCACTGTAAGAGAACTGACAAGACAAATTAGAATCACAGAATGAATTAATTACATTAAAATTAATGAGCTACTTACGCACAATGCTCTTGTCCAGTGACAACAGGAATCATTACAGGCACTGAAGGAAACATTCCCACATCCTGCCAACAAGAAAGGTTTCACTGTGATTACGCAGCTGAAAGAAGACTGATAGCTCCCGGGAGAGCAAGGCTTCAGATGACCGAAAGGAGAGCAGAGCAGAGAAACCCAGTTTCAGAGCCAGCCCTCTCCTTCACCTCCACAGGTTAATTGTGTGGATGTCTGCTGGCAATGGAGGTACTTGGAAGGGAAAAAGCAGAAACCAGAAGAATGCCTGGCAGACAGAAGTGAAAGTCCAGCTCAAAGACGGGAAGGTGGGATGCCACCACATCAGAAACCCCCTGATCCTTCTGGCCCAGCAACTGACTGCAGTAATTTCCAAGCAACTTCCAAAGACTGGAGCCCATACAAGGCTGACACACTTGTCTAATGAAGGGACAGTGCAAGCCATGCTGTTGCAGTTACGTTCAGCTGCACATATACACATCTCACAATCACGTTATGGGAAAACTGAACTCTGTGTAAATCATGGAATCACAGAATGATATGGGGTTGGAAGGGACCTCTGGAGATCATCCAGTCCAACCCCCTGCCAAAGCAGGTCCACCCAGAGCAGGTCCCACGGGAACGTGTCCAGGTGGGTTTTGAACATCTCCAGAGACAGAGACTCCACCATCTCCCTGTACAGCGTGTTCCAGGGCTCTGCCACCCTCACAGGAAAGAAGTTCCTCCTCATGTTTAGATGGAACTTCTTATGTTCCAGTTTGTGCCCATTTCCTCTTGTCCTGTCCCTGGGCACCACTGAAAAAAGACTGGCCCCATCCTCCTGACACCCACCCTTTAAGTATTTATAAGCATTGATCAGATCCCCCCTCAGCCTTCTCTTCTCCAGACTAAAAAGACCCTAGTCCCTCAGCCTTTCCTCATCAGACAGATGCTCCAGGCCCCTCATCATCTCTGCAGCCCTCTGCTGTACCCTCTCCAGCAGTTCCCTGTCCTTCTGGGACAGAAGGACTGGGGAGCCCAGAAGTGGTCCCATTGCTCCAGATGGGGCCTCCCCAGGGCAGAGCTGAGGGGCAGGATGACCTCCCTCCACCTGCTGGTCACACTCTTCTTGATGCACCCCAGGATGCCATTGGTCTTCTTGGCCACAAGGGCACATTGCGGGCTCATGGGCATCCTGTTGTTCACCAGGACTCCCAGGTCTTTTTCCTCAGAGCTGCTCTCCAGCAGGTCACCCCCAACTGTGCAGGGGGTTACTCCTCCACAGGGGCAGCACCCTACACTTGCTCAATGTATTGAAGAGGACTGGACCCAGTACTGACCCCTGGGAAGCACCACTTGTTACAGACCTCCAACTTTCAGCCAGTTCTCAATCCACCTCACTGTCCATTCATCCAACCCACACTTCCTAAGCTTAGCTATGAGGATGCTGTGGGAGACGGTGTCAAAAGCCTTGCTGAAGTCAAGGTAGACAACATCCACCACTCTCCCCTCATCTATCCATCCAGTCATGCCATCGTAGAAGACTATCAGGTTAGTCAGACATGATTTCCCCTTGGTGAATCCGTGTTGACTACTTTTGATAGTTTTCTTTTCCTCCAAATGCTTTGAGATGACGCTCAGAACAAGCCATTCCATCATGTTTCCAGGGATGGATGTGAGGCTGACTGCCCTGTAGTTTCCCAGATCTCAGAGACCATCTATTGCAAGGAGAGCACTTACTCTCCTTACAGGAGGAGGAGAAGCACAAATATTAATGATTAGAACCAGGGGAAACCCAACAAGACCTCTCCTATGTAGCTAAATGACTTGTGAGGAGTCACTGAAGTTCAGAAAGACACCTCAGGATTATATGGAGCCAATTCTGACACTCCCCATTACTGCAAGACAAGGACAGGGTTCAAAATACAGTTCCAGGTACCTGCAATTGCTGTGACTGAAGCAGTGCTTGTAAACGAAAGATCTGAAACTTCAGGCATTGATTCTCCCCCTTTAACAACAGAAAGGCATCTCGGGCTTCTCTCACTTTGAGCTTCTCCTCCTGCAAAGCCAGCGCTAGAGCTCTGTTGTTGGCTTGGATGCTCCTCAGCTGCACGGGGCTGCTGTCTGCAAGAGAACCTCTGTCAGCACGCACGGCAGATTCAGAACAAGCACCAGACAAACAGTGGCACTGGCAACCAAAGCGTCTTACTCCTGCCGTTGACACTTGTAGACGAGGGCTCGCAGGCTCTCCCCAGCCCTGCCGATTTCTTGTTTCTCTCTTTTATTTGTTCCTTCAAGTTGACCTGACTCCTCCGGGACGGCTTCCACAAGGGCTTGGCCATTTCCCGCCTTCACAAAACAGCAAGCCAAACGAGTCACCCGCCACAGCAGCGGCAGAGCGCCTGCCGAAGAGGCCGGAGCCCGGCGGCGGCGGGAAGGGCCCAGCAGCCCCGGCCGCACCGCCCTCGCAGTGGCTGTCGCTGC
>JAHREE010000324.1:2683983-2731220 GCA_033628505.1 Tringa tobata | reverse complement strand
CCGCGGCGGCCTGTGCGGGAGAGCGGGGCCGCGGGTCGGTGTCTGTGCGGCTCGACCCGACTCCCCTCTGGCGGGGGGTGTTTAGCGGGAGGGTGTGTGTCAGTCAGCAGCCCCACTTAACGCACTCCCTGTTCTCAGCAGGACGCGCGGGGGGAAGATCGCCATCTGGCACCCACAGAATGAGGCAATGAGCATTCACGGTGTCGGTGGAAAGGGCCACCAAGTACATTAGACACCCCAAAACCTGCTTTTGGCACACGGCATCCCACAAAAGACAACTTGGGAAAATCTGGTTTCTCTACCTTTTCTGTGTCCTCCTAAGGGACACTCGCTGAACCTTTCCGCCCAGCCCCAACAACAAACCAAACGTCTCCCCACAAACCTGAGGGGAGAACAAGCACGTTTTTATAAAATTACCTGATTAATAGAATTAAACTCAACTTCCTTTTTTTTTTCTCTCAACCAAACCTCAGTTGGTCTGATCAGAAATAGTAACTTTCCCTATAAGCTTTCCATAATTACAGCTAATGCTTGTTTTTCATTTGCCCAAAAAGCCATTTGTCGTCTCCAGCAATGCTGGTAAGGATGTCTAGTCACTAATCCCTTACCTGGCACGTATACGTTGGTTCTGATTAAACGAGCTGTGCTTCAATTAAAAAAAAAAAAAACCACAACAGCCTCTATCAAGACAAAATAACCTCAGGTTTTTTTTTTGTTACTGCTTTTCATGGTACTCCCCTGATCATCTCAACAATCTCAGGAACAGTTTGAGATATTTCTCTAGCTAATTTTTTGTTTGTAAATGTCTAAATTCCAGTCTGCGCTGATTCCTGAGACCAGAAATGAGATGCTTTTCTCCAGCCAGTGAACAAGCCCTAAGTAGAGGCCCCACTGAAGGGACAAGAGAGACTAATGCAGGAGCTTCAGAGTGTGCAGTCAGGCCCCAGCACAGTGAAATGGAAGATGACAGTGGGCTGGCTGAAATGGCTGATGTTCAGGGAGACAGAGCGATGCCTAGGGCAGCTGAGTGAGAGTGGACACATGGCTCCTGAGATGGTGCCTCCTCAGCAAGTCTCATCTTTCCTGAGGTTGTGAAAAGCTACCTGTTTATTTCACTGCATGGTTCTGAAATGGAAGTCTCCCTCTACTTGGAGGTCATACTCTTGTGGGGGATAGAAAGGTAAACTCCATTACTGAATTTTGTAGACATTACCCCTGTAAAGATAAAAGCACTGGAATCTTTTATAGCTCATCCAGGGAGCTGTTAGGAGAAGCAGAAGTCTTGAAAGAATTTCCCCCCTGTCCCTAGTATTACAGAAAAATGATAATGAAAAACTCCTTAGAAATACCAGCATTTTATGATGTGTCCTTCAGAGCCCAATTGACTTGGTGCTTAGAGATTAGAATCCAGCGTGAGCCATACTGGAGGACCTTAACGTACCCTGTTACTAGACAGACCTCTCATACATTCTATGTAGTTTGCAGTATCAACTTGCATTATAACCAATAGCACTGTAAAATCACAGCGTGACAAACAAAGCCACCCTGTTATTTTCAAACAAATGACAGATATGATATGGTCATTGCGAAAATTTTGTCGAGTTGCATGATTCTCAAATCTCAAATCTCAAAAAGTTTTTTAAGGAAAGACTTAATAATGGGACATGCTTGATCATCATGTTGGTTTTATTTATTGCTTTTGCTTTTCATTTTTATTTGGATCTGTCCCACTTATCTGAAAGGAGTTCACAGGAATCTGGTGAAACATGAATCTTTCTTCTGGCAAGAGTTGTTTTGGAAAAAGGTAAAAGGTTTGCAATTCATTTTTCCTAGGGCTGTTCCCTCTTAGCTCTTTCAATTGACTTAAGAGTCATACTGGATCACATAAATCCAGTATTTGATTCAGTTAGTCTAGAATCTCATGGGAATCTCATGTTCCAGGTGTTTTGTTGATTTTGTTTTGGTTTTGTGGTAGCAAGAATCGGGGAAGCTCTACAACTAAAATGGCTATGCTAACATAACTCTGCAATAAGTAACTTTTAAAAAAACTACTGAAAACTACATCCTACAGATGCTTTACCTATGCTCCAGAAAAAGTTTTGCAGTAGGCTGGTAACTAACTCCGAGTTAATAACTCCTTATCTGAGTGTCGGTTTAATATTGGAGCTGGACATCTCATGGCACAATGGGGTGTCTCCTATTTACTAAGTAGGCGTAGAGGGATCTGCTACTTACAAGGAGGTTTCTTAACAGGGAAAGCATTTTCTTTTCCAAGTCCAAGAGGCATCCAAACCAAGAGAGACAGAAGGCTTCAATTTTGCACTGCCAAGATGGCTGTTCTTTGACAAGCAGAAGTACTAACCTTCTGGATCGCAAAGGTCCTGAAACCTGCTTTGCTTTGAGAAATCCTCCTGAAGGGTAGCAATTAGCAACAGGAGAGCATCTGAGTCCAAAAGAATGATTCCTCTTAGATCAGATGTTGGGCTCCTGCTAGCCTCAGAGTCCACCACACAGGTAGTGGACTTCAGAATGGACTTCATATACTTCAGAATTGTGATTGCAGATGCTGCTCATTACCCACTTGTGATGTGCCAAGCTTCAAAGAGTGAAAACTCTTAATAGCATTCACTGTCCATAGAGAATAGGATACAGGCAAAAACCACACCGGTCCAGAAAGCACCTTCTTCATTGTACTGCCCCGCTCCTCCATGGCAGTACTGTCAAAGAGTAGCACATCAGGATAAGGAATCAGAAGGAAACCATTCAAACTCACTATTTCAAAGCCCAAAAGGTACTTTTCAACAAATGGAGATCAGAATTTACTACTTGCAAAGATTTTGCTCTCTCCTGTTGGAATCTCAGTATTTAAAAGAACACACAAAACATCTGGCTTTGGTCAGTAAAGTGTCCATTTAATAAACTCCTTCGCCACATTTCCCACCCCTTCCTCCCACCCTAAAATTTCAATTCACACTTAAGCAGCAGATGACATATAAATTGATGGTGTACAACTGAATATTTTAAATCCGCACTCTTGATACTAAGAGTATCAGGGGCTAGTATTTGACAAAATTACTTAGAACTCAGATGTGTCCATGCAAAAAAGCAGATTTTTATATACAGTCTCTATTTTTCTTTTAAAAAATTTAAATATTTTACAAAAATGTATTTTCAAAATGTATAAAGTTTAGTGAATACCCAAACGTATCTTAAAATAAAACATCTGATTTCAAAGGTTATTTCAACAATGAAGTCTAAATTGCACCAGATAAAAGGCACTTGTGCTGTGTGATGTCTTGAGCAAATATATGTTAGTTTATAATACAGTAATACAGTGTCTTCTTGAATTCATGCAGTTGTCTCCGAGCATCAAGCATCAATTAAAGCAGCCAAAAGAGATCGTAAGTAAACTTGATTCCACAGTTGTAAAAAGGTTTTCTATCGGTAAGTCGAGCATACAGCATTGTGCTCCAGCTCCGACTCCAAAATCAAACACTACGGAAGAATTGCTGTCATTCATGTGGGAATTCAAACTAAATTTCATTCTCTCATAAGTTACAAAATGAAGTATGCCATTTAATTATGAAACTAAAACGCCAATGAACAGTTCAGTGTTCAAATAGTTTGTGCCAATGAAAGCCTGTATTTAAAAACAAGCTAGGGGCTAGTTATTCAAGGAGCAGTGCATTATATTTTCAATTTCCATTTCACTGTTGAGATAAAAGCGCAGTCCTATTTGCTTTCATCTTCTCCAGCCTTTTCATTAAGTGGCTATTGGTCATCTCCATCTCTTCTATCTTATCCAGTGCTGTTCTTAACTATAAAATAAAAGCAAAAGTTACGATTGCTTTAAGTTTACTTGGACTTTCTGCTGTTGCTAAGCTTTGACAAAGGAAAATAAATCAGGAATACAAGTATTATATGCTTTAATAAGAGTACCACATAAGTTAAGACACAACACTTTCATTATTGGAGTCTGATGAAGTGGAGCTCAACTGTTAAAAAAAAAAAATACTGGGAAGCAATTGAAACATGAAACATGTACTCATTCCAAAAGATCTAGGTGCCAGCAACTTCCTATTTAAACATGCTATTTAAAGCTAAAGTCCTCTCCACTGTTGTTAATTGCTGATGGATATACGTTCCTGTGGGTAGCAGGCACATCATGCTAGTCATGCAGTAGCTCTTAAGCAAGCATGATCAACAGCTCAGTTAAATACAGCTTCTTCCCAGCTCCTTAAGAGGTGCATGCTGGAATTGAAATACGGAGCATTCAACTCCACAGTAATTTTTATGGAAAGATTCGTTTAAAATACTACAAGTTATCACTTTCATTAGAAAATACAACTTGAGATCTTTCCTTTCAAGAAGTACTGCATTGAACTGTAACTAGTATTATTTTATTATGCACTACAATTGTCTTCTGAATGCAACGCTGAGACTTAGAGGCCTCCACAAAAAACACTTAAAAACTGCAACCAAAGATTGCAAAAAAAAGCAGAGCTTGGAGGCAGAAGACAGTGCAGCTCAAGACTAAAAGCAGCATAAAGGTGAAAAGGAAATCAAGTCAATTACCTCTCGCTGAAGCTTCCTCTTTTCAGCTTTGAGTTCATCTTCTACTTTTTCTGCATTTTCTGCTGCATTTTTATACCTCGCAACCTGCCCCTCGAGTCGTCCAATCTGCAAACCCAAACAAGAACAGGAATGATTACTCAGGTGTTCCACCCTGAGCTCACCTGCCCACCGGCTGTTCTTTCCTTTCTGAAAAGTCCCTGTAACACAAGGCATCCTGAGAATTTTCCATAGTGTCTCCCTCTGGAAAGAGAAGGTATAACTGTGTTAGCAGTAGTCATAATTGCAAAGAGTGTGTTTAAAAGAACTAATAATAAAGTAAAATAAATTGCAGGCAGAAGAAAACAAATAATCAGGAATTGGGGAACACATGAGATTAAAATCAGAAGTTGAAAAGCAGAGACCATATGAAAAGGAGCAAGGTAGAAAGGAGATTGTACCTGTTACCAGGATATCGAGTAAGAGGTCTTGAGCTCAAGCACAGAGTTTGGCAGTAACGGGGGGTGGCTCAAGACAAACCCTGGTGGCAATCTGCAGGTGTTAGAGCCCACGTGCTGCATTGTTACATTATTTATCGCTCCCTGTTACCCCCAAATCTATAGGATAGGCTAGTAGCTTGCTGCTGTGCAAGAGAGACCAACTATGCATCTCTGATTCAAATTGTAATCCTTTATGTGATTTTTAGGTGATCTACAGAGATGCTGAACTATAATGCCATGTTACTGACTTACAAAGTGTGAGTAAATCACTGAGAGATACATATATCTATAAAAACAAACTCTTGAATTTCAGAGAGTAAGTTATGTACCTTCCCCAGTCTATACAACTTTCTTACAAGTAATTAAGCTATATAAACTGATTTTCTTTAACTAGTAGCTTCAGTTCCTTTTTATATTCTGCCGTACATTTACATCTTAGTACATTAACTCCATGCTATTTTCTCCTGTGGTTACAATATGCACAGGTATTGAATTGCAGGAAATATGAAAAAAAACCAAATGTACTGCCATTCTGTGCAAAATAAAGAACAAGCAGTTAATCAAATTATGAAATACGTTTTCATAGCTTTTGTTGAAAAAAGTAAAATGTGTAGAGCAAGTGTAATGATAACAATAAATATGAAGACAGACACACTTACGTTTTGTTCCAAGGTAGTTATATCTTGTTCAGCTTTTGAAAGCTTAAATTTGTATTCACTAATTTGTCTGTTGGCATCTCCTAGACAAAAATTGATATGAATATATTATTCAAAGCAACTCTCTAAACTTGCAGTTTCCCTTTTAATGAAAATTCATTATAAAGACCACTTTATTGAGAAGCCTATATCCAGGATTATAAAGCGGTAAATGTTCTTTCAGAAAATTTTTAAGGGTATGAAAAGGAAATAATTTTCCTTTTATTTAGAGAACACAAATACTGTCTCTATAAGAGTGCATTAAATCTTAGATGTACAAGTGTGATACACACCTTTTAAAATACACCTATTTAGATCAGCAAACATCTCTTAAAAAAAGAGAATCAACATAATAACCGATACACACTGCAAAATGGGTCAAATCACAACAGACATAATACCAGCAGCATTTAGTGTAGACATCTATAATAAGATGTGAATAATAAGAAGCACAAGGCTTGAACCTGCCTGAAAAACTCTAAGGAGCTTTGCACATTATTTTGGTATTGGATTTTAGCTCTGACACTGCTGGTGCTCTGTGCATGTTCATTGCCACAAGCATGTTAAATGACCATCTGTCAAATAAGTAAAGTTTTCAGCTGAAGAAATAACTTGCTTGAAATGGAAAGTAGTTCAGTGCTTCTATGAAGCAACACTGAATATTGTGTTAAACCTTAATTATTTTTTTTGTTTGTTTTGCTTCAGAGAATAATAGTCTTTCAGATACAGCTTCCATATCAAAGGTTCAACAAAATAATAAAAAAAAATAAATCAGAACATATTAAAAAAATATCTCAGCAAAATTCTATCATCTAAAAATTGAAGTTATTCAAGTAGTGGCACCCAATCTAGGCAAGGTCGTCAACTGAAAAAATCATTTGCCAGAATGTTGTATTCAACACTGAAAGAGGCAGATTTTTAAACTATTCTGTAATGAGAAGCTTCCTGCAAGGAGATATACCAACAAAAACTTAGCTGCTCAAGGATATATTCATTCACAATACTACTGCTGCACAGCAATGCAGGAAAAGGAGTTGGAAGAGTCCGCTTGCTCCCCCCAGTAAGAACATGCTTTTGAACAGTAACCATATACCTACTCTGCATTTCAATTAGCTGCAGGTCAGAACCATTCTCTAAGCCTATGGTATCTGGGTTCATCCCATCGCTTTTAGAATATTTCTGTCGTTCTTCTTCCAACTGCATCTTCAGTTTTCTAACCTGAAAAAGAAGCGTTCATTTGTGAAAAAAGAGACTTTGAGCAGTTCAGTAGTCGTGTATCTAAACGTTCAATGGGAAAAAGTCAAAGCAGTCCTGAGATGCCAGTGGCCAAGAGTGTTCTGTAAGCGGGAGCAGCAGGGCCATGCTGGGGAGCCAGTCCCCCATCCCCTCTGCTGGGCAAGCACTCTCTGCGCCTCAGCGGCACAACCCAAACCCACCAATTTGCCCAGTGCTGCAGGGACCTCTGTGCAGGGGCACGCAGGAGCTCCAGCAGAGCTGCCTTTCCACAGGAGGCAGCCCCTTTAAACTCTGTTTAAGCATTTCTCCTACAGTATACCTTTTACACTCTAAACACATACAAAGATAATGAACAATATCCTGGTGAGTTTACAGAAAGAATAATCTACAGGTTTTTTGGGGTCCTCTCTTTTACTCCACCTGGAAGCAATGGTCCTAGGCAAGTCTGTAGTGCACATTAGTCTTAAATGGTTCCATTTTATGCTACAGCAGTTGTCTTGGGATTTTTCCAGTAGTTGGGGAACACAGATTCCTCAGCTACTACTCCAGTGTCTGGAGTTTATGAAAAAAGTAGGAGCCACTTATTTGACTCTCTTATCAAAATATTACCCTACAGCTTAGTGGTATGGGAGTTATACTTGCAAAACTCCAATTCATGATATAAATCAAATACTTTAACAGTGATTTTTACTATTATGTGGTGATAAATATACATATACATTTTTATATATCTATATTTATTTACTTATATTTAATACCGATTCAATACTAGAATTTATTTGCATTCTAAAGCAAGTATCTATATTAAAATTAAGGTATATTCTCAGCAAAACCAAGTATTGATAACACCACTAAGTTTTCAATGTGTTCAACTGAAGCACAAAAACTATGGCATTCTTAGTAATTGTTCAATGGCTATATCTTTTCTTGAGTCCTCTCAATATGGAGCTGTATTAAAGTACAACTCCTTTGATAATAATTTTCTATGTGAGGAACTGAAATGATCAAAGAAATAGTACCATTTAGCAGTCTGGAAGACAGTGTCAATTGAGCTTATGAGAACTTCGTTTTACTGACTTAAGTATTTTCACATAAGACAAAAGAAAGACCAGCTTTAAGAGTCACCAGCGAGTTAGATGCCAGCTCACCAGTTAGTGAAATGAGGGTTCTTTACCAACCAAAGTCCAAGACACATTGGTAAGGGCACTAGTGAAAGGAGCTGATCTTACCTGCCTGGCTACCAGGAACTGAGTATTGTTTTAGTGCTTAAGTATTTGATTAAGCACTGTTGGTGCTTAATATTTGTTTATTGCTAATATATTAATAGTCTGCAAGAGGATACACAAATGTCTATTTCTGAAAAGAATAGCCTATTTTACCTGGGACAATAATTCCTCCTTTTCTCCAGCCAGTTTTCGTAGTCGGACATCTAAAACCAAAGAACCCAATTAAAACCAGAGAAATCTGTAACTAAGAACATATTTTTTCATAATGTTTTGTTAATTTTCAAATAAAATGCTCTTCAAACTGTGAGCATAAAACTTTGGTATCTCATAAATAACAACATACCAGCAGCCTTCAGTTAATAGCAGACAAAAGGGAAAAATATTTCAATTACACTATTTATTACTGTAACAATTTTAAAGGGAAGACCTCCAAGTTTAGTAGTTCTTCAAGGTAAATTGACTGAGATTTTTTTTTTTTAATATTAAAACATGGCTTTGTCTCAACAGCCATTTCCCACAAAATTTTCTTCTGATTGCATACTTTTTTCGTTTTCTTAAAGACTGCTCCCTCTTTAGCAATATGTCTCTTCCCAATACGTTTAGAAAGTTTGTCAAAAGTGATCTCAAACAACAAAAAAAGTTCTCAGGAAAGAACCCACAGGAATGTTGCAGTATCTCTAGTCAGCCAAGAGATCAAGTAATGGCTCCAAAACAGTCTGTCAAGCAACATGTGCTAAGGTCAGATAAATCACAACCCACTGTGAACAGGAGGGAAACAAAGACTTCAAACACTCTATAAAGTACGTCAGGATATTTTTTTACCTAGTGGTCCTTCTCCTGCGGATTCCAAGACTTGAGCAGCTTCCTGCGATACAACCTTTACTGCACCAACCACCGAGTCATGGTTTATATCACCATTTGGTGTGCCATCTGGAATTATAACTAATCCATGTTTCTAAAAATACAAAAGGAAAAAACCTACTCATACATGCTAAAATATAATTGGACAGAAAAGTTTTAAAGAAAATATTTTCAAGTTGATCGTAACAGTTACAACAAAATACGCCATTTATCCTATCCTAAGGTCAGGTTTTGAGAATGCACAGGAATAGTAACCATTCTACCTCTTTTTCATTGACCTTGATTTCATGCCCCGTTCCTGGATTTCCGTTACTATAAGGTAACTATTACCAACATACCTCTCCTCTCTTCATTGTTTCCTTCAGGTCAGCCAACTCCTCTCTGAGCTCATCTCGCTCATTCTTAATGCAGTCAAAGTAATCTTTCTGTCTTTCTAGGGCCTGGGTTCAGGCAGATAGCAAGAAAGAGAATGGCACAGAGAAAAAGCATATGACAGCAGAGAGATTTTCTACAAATAAATACAAAGAGCTCAATAAAAGTAATTAAAAGGGGTATATAAACATATGTCTCTGATAACTACCTTTTACAAGTCACATATCTAGCCTAACTGCTGCATATTTTGTCATGACATAATTTTTTCCCAGGCGAGTCTCAGTAGATTCTATACTAGAATTTCTGGTGGACTCAATTTTTGGTAGATTTTCATACAGTCATTCTGTGGCCAGAAATAAACATTACTGGAACTCAGTTAGCAAAGATCCTAAAACATTACATTCATTGAGCTAATTTTTTCTACCTTTTATAAGGTAGAGAAGTAGAAATCTTACTTCATAAAAGACCTTGGATATATAAGCCTGTCATCCACTTACAAATACTAGTTTATTTACTACTTGCTTATGTATTACAACCACCCTTTACTAAAGCCAAAGCTGTTTTAGAGGATTAAAAAAAATAAAAAAAGGCAGGAAACACTAGCAGCGCTATTTGATCAAGAAAGAATTGCAGCTACAAGTGCAATAGGGATGTGGATGGGTTTGCCTACCTATGCTGGAGCTGTGTCACCTCTCAGTTAACTGGACGTTTTCTCTTGACTGGGCAGTATCCCAGTATTCAATTCAAATTCCATACTGCATGCATTACAAATGATCCTGACCATACAGCAACTGCTAAGGTGTACACACGCTTTGCCAAGAAAATTATCCAACTAAACCCAGCAGCATGCATGAATGTTTAAGAATGGACTGATATGAAGAAAGAAATGAAGGTGTATACCTTTGTATTGCAATTGCTCCACATCACAATTGCAGTATGCCAAATTTTAATAATTACCTATAATCCGTATACTAGAGCAATGTTTTAATTCACTACCCTTAATTTCAACAGAAAAATTTAAGTGCTGTTGCACTTGATTAGTATGCAAATGTAACATTTAAAATATAGGTAATTCAACACGTGTGAAAGCACTAGTCGTCTCATCATAGTTTAAGAATTCATGAAATGTCCTTTTGTTGCCTAACACATACTAGATCTCTGTAGCTACATTATAAACAGTGTGAAGAACGTTAATCATTACATCATTTTGTGTTCCACTTAAAGATAACTGGAGAGAATGGACACAAGGGCCCAGACTCACACTGCAGACAGTGATCCTCTGTGTGCCTGGCAGTGCCCCGAGATGCTGCGGACCTTCCCAAAACATCCTTCCTACCCTTCCTTCCTATGAACAAGTGCTGGAAAACAGAAAATTCTGACAGGGAAAGAACTGAAACTGATATAACCACATATCTCTACCTGTAGAGAGACTAGTAATCATTATTCAATGCTGAAAAACTTTAGGAAAACTGCTAGTGTTGGTATGCTATGGGGTTATCATACATGACATGCATATTGTATCAAATCTACTCCTGCAATTCTTCTACTGAGCAGCAGGAATGAATAAAAATAAAATCAGGACAACCAAGCTCTACAGGCATGTTTGAACATACCAGTAGGACTACAATCTGGTCAGGTGGCAGAAGGCAGATTAGTCTGGGATTCTATTTTCTAAATATTCAAAAAATCTTAACAAATTCTGTAAGAAATTCAGACATGCCATTGCTAATTTCAAATTGGCAAAGCATGTACAATTTGGAGCCACCAAAAAGCAAACAGCTGTATATTTCAGGAATGTAACCTGGAAGTTGTAGTTCAGTGTCCTCAAATTGATCTAATTTAAGACCAAATACAAATTTGTAGAGACAAGACAATATAAGAAGGCAGGTATAAAAGCAACTCATGCTATCTCAAGTTCTGCTTGCCTCCCGTTCTTCCTCTGAGGCAGCATGGGTCTTGCATACATTGCAAAACTAGGTTACAATTCTAGTTATCAACTACTCCTTTGTGAAGCTTCTCAGGGACTGCTGAAGCTGGAATAGAGTAAAAATTAGCAAAATTACTCAGTATTGAGTAATTGAGACTCAAAAACTGTGAGCTAAGAAAAATATGTAGATATTTTTTGATAATGGAAGTGAGAAAGAAAAGACAGCAGCATTTTTACATTTTAAGGACTAGGAAATTTCAACTCCAAGACAGTATAACAAAAACTAGGAAAAATCCAGTTATGGTGTTTACAAACCACAGAAATTGGCAGGAAAATTTTGGCTAAAGGAAAAGATACCTTTCTTGTCAGTCTGGCTGGTAGCCAGTTTTTTGAAGATTAGGTAGATGATGCGCTCTGTACTAACTCTAGCAATGCATTCAGAAAAAAAAAAAGTGCTTGCACAAGAAACTTGCACAAATCAGGACAGTCCAGTACACAAATGTGAAGATTAAGTATGAAAAGAACACAGTTAATTAGAGATTTAAAAAAAACCCTTCAGAATAACGTTCAGAAGAAAACTTAAAAATGTTGAAATATTATTTTATGATGGAAGATAGGATTGCAATATGAATTGAAGGACTGAAACATGAAATAAATATGAACTGAATAAAGGCAGGATAACAGGGCTTTTTTTAACGACACCACTGGTTAAAAGGTAACTTTTCAAAGTCACTTAACTCCAGCAAATGCAGTAATTTTCAGAGTAATCTGCATATGTCAAAACCTGGTGTTAAATTCTTTTAGTTAGAGAGAAATGTCTAGATTTACTAAAAGGCAGATGATCCCCTTCTAAAGGCTATCCAGCTACTTCACTCCCTCCACCTGGCAATCTACTTGCGGCCCAGAAGAGCCACATGTTCAGAGCCACACAGTTATGGCCAAGTGTCAGGCTGACTCTGAGACAGTTTTAGCACTTCTGTGCTGCCCAGAGGCAAAGCTGACAAACGCCACCTGATCTACATCAGCTGCACAGTGCACATCAACTCAGTTCTCCTCTACCTCTTCCCTGTCTATGCAGGAGCCCGACAGACACTCCTCAAGAGCTCCCGCGCAACCACTCTTTCGATTCCAGCTCTCAATCCCAAGAGTTGGTAACTTCTGTTATTTTGTTTGGAGCATCACGGAATCCCCTCAGTTTAGTGCTGCATCCAAGCTTAGCAGCCCTAGAAGGATGAACTGCAATACAGGAACGTTCAAGTGTGGCTGCAGAAGTCAATTCAAGACCATATTTTTTTAGCACTGGGTATGCCAAATGCAAGCATGATCTACAAATATTCAGTGAGGCTTCTCCACATTGTGAGCCTTAGCTCCTGCAGTTCCCTAGGTTTTCCATTATTTGGGGTATTTCGTCTCTTATCCCAGGTAGTGGAAAACAGACCATTTTAAAATCCATTAACTGTTATGCAAATTATGATGAGGGGAGAGGCAGGAGCCAAATGTCGAGCAAGGTTTAAATGTTCAAGTTTTGAAAACTTTGAAAAAAGAAATTAAAAGCTTTAAAAATAATTAAAATTCTCTATAAAATGATATTGTCACTATGGATCAATACACAGACCCAAGCATTTTTTTTACCTGTAAAGAATAAGGAAGTAATGGCTTTTTCAAGCTCTGATTACAGGTAAAAAATACTTTGTAAAAAATTATAGAATTGTATGCATAACAGGTTATTATCTGATAGATTTAATTGGTATTATTCATCATTATACAAGTAAAGATGAAGTGGAACTTATTTTCTGAAGAGAAAACTGAAAAACTTTTTAAATATTTAAATCAGGAGTGGCCTTCATTTCTTTGGAGTACACAGCATTCCTTGGGGAGCATCCATCTACTACTAAAATGTAAAAAACACCTCCCCCCCATATTTATTTCATACCCCTATTTTTTTATCTTTCCAATTAATTGTCTCCTGGAGATCAAACACCTCTTTGGTTATGGAGTCTATATTCTGCTGCATGCGCTGATTCTCCTGTAGCAAATAGGATGAGGGAAAAATAAAAGAGGAAACAGAAGTAAGGAAATGAAAAAAACCCACATCCAAATAGATAAAGGAAATTAAATAGTAAAAGACAACCAAAGATTTTATGAGCATGAAGTTAAAGCAGAAAGGGTGCTACTAAATGTAACATAATTTTTCCTTTATGAATTTATGCAAGAGAATGGTAATTAATTTTATTCAATCCCTTAATATTGATGGGAGGATTTTCTGCAACTAGAGTTACTTTTCCTTAGTAATAGTTCCCATTGCAGACTGGGGATAGGATACTTTCTTTAGGAAAATAATTACCCTGATTTCCAGATACTTTCAAGCCTTGTTTGGAAGTGAACACTTATGTTAAGAAGTGCTTTTATTAATATTTTACAAAAGGAAAAGCTGCCTTGAAAGTATAAGGAAGTTTGAATCAGGAATCCAGGAAGCGATATATGGCTGCTGACTGCTTTCTGATACTAGATTAATACATATCAAGTGTGGTCCTATTTTTTATCTAATGCTCCATTTTGCTGTTTGTCCTGCAAAAGTAACAAATTCTTTACTATGCTCATATAATTATGTGTGATGAAGACACAGGAATTTTTAGGTCTAGAACACTTCCTAATGAGTGACCTTGATTTTACATCTGGGAATGGAAGACAATGTCTTTCTGCAAAAGACTAAATGGTTTCAGCTAGATTAGCTGTTAGTGTTAATAGCTGGAGAAGTTACTAAAATAAATGGTAAATTTGGGGCAAACTGTAGCTTTGAAGGGACTGTACACATCTGGTGAATATTCAACACACATATGCTACATTCTAACAAAGCAAACATCCCAGAAAAATCTATTATATATTCTTGATTCACATACTTTTTAAAAAACCCAAACAACCACCACCAAAGAAGAAAACATGAAGTGTTTTTTTCCCTTCATAGCGAAGTCAAAGTTTTTTTCCTTCAGAGCAAGTGAGAGCTACAAGCAGAATTTGCCAAGTTTTTGATTGTCAGCAATAATCTGCAAAATGCTGCTTCTTAAGCTAATTTTACTCTTTTTCTTGGAGTTCCTGTACTACTGCCCGGAGAGCACAACAACTTAATGAGGAAAGAAATCGATCAATGAAATGCAATACTGTAAAGCTTTTGAAAATCAGATAGTGGAAACTTTGGCCCGTACACTTAAGATCAGAAATTTTTACTGAAACCAGAAGGCAGTACTGCCGTGACGTACTAATTAAACTACAACTTACAGTACTAGAACCAAAATCAATGGGAAGTGGACACCCACACATTGTTGACAATATATATCTTTGTGGACCATTTTAAAAATAAGACTGATAATAGCTCCTGGATTTTAGGACACGTTTCTTCTGGAAACAAATCAAAGTGAGAGAGGAAAAGCAGAGGGGGAAGAGCGGAAACAACGATAACACGCCACCACTCCCAGCAACATGGTTATGGCCCAGTAACATGCCAGTGTTCCTATATTTATGCTTGACTGGTAAGCAAACAAACATTCACTACTGCAAACTTCAGAAGCTGGTGCTCACAAAAATCTGAAAGAACTGAAAAGGAAATTTTCGGGAAAGGCAAAGAATAATATTACTCATGCATTAGAACTTCTGGCTATCCTAAAAGATTTTGGCCATTCAAACATTAGTTTTGCCCTCACAAGGAAGGAAAGATACAAGTAATATTCATAAGAGAACCACGATTCTCACAGGAATTAAGGATCTTACATATCTGAAAGCCTTAAGTAGGCATTTTCAACTGTATAAATTAAGAGAGCTCGATAGCTTAAATGCTACCCATTGAAACAAAACAAATTCTTTCTTAGAAATGTGAGATAATATTTAAGCTCATTTTGTGTACGATGGCTGTTCCCATTCAAATCTTACACCGTATTTATTTGCACAAGTTCTATCGTGCACTCTCTCATATGAACATACCTCTATCAATTCATCTCTCTGTCGAAGGCCCTCTTTAAGTTCATCCAGCTTATGCTGTAGAACACTGCATGTGTGTTTCTGTCTTTCCAATTCCTACATTAAATAAATACATTATTTATTTTTATTTATTTGGCATTTGACACTCATTTTCACTACAGATTTTAAAAAGTTAGTAATATAACTTAAAATTACCTATCAAATTACTGTAACAATTTGACCAATTCTACCTACCAAATGGCTAAAAAAAGTCACAGAATCAGTGTTTTAGATAAGTTCTCCAGACATTTACTATACAGAAGATTTTATTTAATGAAATTTAGAATGGAGAGAAAAAATGGCATAAAAGATGGCACAATATTAATTAGAAAAGCTTGGATACTGAATTTATCTAAATATTGCTGGAAAGAGCTGCCTCACAGATCTCCCTTTTCCAAGAAAGTGGGACTAAACATGTCCTATTCAACTCAATGTTTTGGGGTTTGATTTTGGGAAGGGGGGTGGGTGGTTTGTCAGTTTGGATTTTTCGGGGGAGGTGGTTGGTTTGGTTTTGTTGGTTTTTTTTAAAAACCGAAACACAATTCTCAAAACACCTTTGGTCACCATGATAGACAGACTTTTCTGCTAATCCAAAAGAGTTTCAACTGTTCTTACTAAGTAGTCTGGGCTTCTACGCTTTCTCTAATTAGAAAAAAAAAAAAAAGTCTTCAAAATCAGTACCTTTGACTTCTCTTCATTCTCCCTATAGAACTCTGCTATCTGTTCTTCTTTCTCCTCGATGACATCCTTTAGAGTATCCACTTGGTAAACTAAGTTGTTTTTCTCATTGTCTAGTTGAGCATTGGAGACCATAGCTTTCTTGTACTTCTCCTCAACTTCAGCTAGTGAATCCTATAAACAGTAGAAAGGCTTACATTAGTCTAACTTTTTGATGCATTACTGTAATGTTAAAATAACACCACGATGCTGAAGAGTGCTGTTATGCAGTAAAATTACACAACCATTTTGGTTTCTGAATTATTATTCATGTGTTCTCTTTAGAAATACCAATTCATAGTTCAATTTCCATTATTCAGGTTAAGTCATACACAGCAATAAAGAGTTATTACTACAGAAGTACGAAAATGACAATATAACATTCTACATGCATTTTCTACTCTGCTACCTTCACAACTTAACTCACAGGGATAAAGTAGTAATGTCACAGCTTTTTTTGTATTTTCAGTGCACACACAAGAAAACACTTCAGAATCAGGCAAGAAATCTGAGAGAGAGAACTCAGACAAATGACTAAAAAAAAAGATCACAGAAATCTCTAATAGTTACTTTAACTTACTGCTTGTTATTTAAGTAGTGCTCTGTACCTCAGATTAAAAGTTTTAAGGAAGTCACACTTTTAAAGTAATGATGTTTCTCTGTTTAAGCAGACATTTTATCTTTCTATATCTTAGTAAGATTTAAAAAAAAAAAAAAAGCATGCAAAGATTCACATGCTTGATTCTCTACCTGAAGGTGCACATATGCCTTGCTATGTACCCTCTTACGCAATTCTCTCACGTTTACCAAAATAATTTTATCCTATTATTTTTTTTCTCAGTACTGTAACAAATGTCAACTACCCAAACACTGTAACAACAATCCCTGCTGACACTTTTAAACATGTGGTGATTTCAATATGCATGCTTTTAAAAATACAAAAATTGAGTTTCACTCTCAAAACTGGAGTCCTAATTTCAGAACTGAAAAAGAACTATTGAGCCATTCCCTTTCCAAAGTAGATCTGTGCCCTACTACTAACCCCCTTCCCTTCTTTGAAGGTGTAGGTAGTGTAACCTCCATGTTTATGCTTTGTCTTCTGACAGCACTAGCACGGGAAGGACACCAGACTTATGTTTTCCAGAAAACTCAACAGTAGGACTAAGATATCAGAGGAGAGGGTGGTAACAATCTAAATTTCCTGAGAAAATCAATTCCTACACCCTATTCCATGTTAAAAATATCCATTTTGAGAAAGCTGTCCTTGAAGTAAATATTTTAGCCTTTATAATTTTTCATACTCACGTGTATTTATATCTTTCTGGTCCATTCACTAACTTAGGGAATTTTGTGCTAGAGAAAAACAGTATTTTAGAAACCCCAGAAAAAAATAAGCTAAGACATATCCTGATAGACTACAGATCAGAAGAGACAAGATACAAGTAGTGAAAAGATAAGGTACCATTATCATCTGGGAAGCAGTAAATAGCAACAGCAAAGAAGATTTGTGGTAAGACAGAAGAAAATGAAAAAATAAAGAACACATGCAAATGCATTCAAGTACTTAAGTTTTTAAATTAAAACCACAGAAACATTTTTTTGTGATGGTGTAAACATGAAAAGTGTTGTAAACCTTCCAAAGACTTTCAAAAAATATTCAGCTTAGAGGAAAAAGGAAAATACTAGGATTAAAATGAATGCTATAGTCCTTTCATGGGGAGATACAAAATTTAATGGAAAGTACAGCTTGGAAAAAATTCCGATTTGATTCTGTGAGTGTAGTGAGTGGAATCATGTAGTAATATAGGCTGGCAGAGATCTCTGGATGCCATCTGGTCCAATCTCCTAATTAAGCAGGGCTAACCAAGATCAGGCTGCTCACAGCTCACCTCCAGTTCATTTGAAGTATCTCCAAGGATGGAGACTGCAGAACCTGGCTGTACGGCCTGTTCCAGTATTTCACTCCTTCCTTGTGAAGTCTTTTACTTGAGGTCTAATTGAAATTTCTGCCCTTAAAACCCAACTTTTCTCTGTTGCCTCTCGCCCTGTCACTCTGCACACCTGAAAGGAGTCTGCCCTGTCTTTTCTACAACCTCCTACCAGGCAGGTGAAAACAGCAATGATACTGCCACCCACAGCCCAAAACTTATCAAACCCAGTTGTCTCAGCTTCTTACTGTACACCATGTGCTCCAGATTCCAGCCTTAAAGGAAGACAACTTAATGGGGTCAAAAAGTCTGCAGTTATGGAAGAGGAATAAATCGATTTTGAGACAGAAGAGTGAGAATTGCTTCCAGAAAGAAACCAAGCTATGCCCAAGAGTCTCCTACCAATTGAAAAAAACCCGGAAACATTGCTAGGGCTTCTGTGGATCTGTTCCTTCATTTCAAGTAAAGTATTATACATGTTCCCTATGGTTCAAGAGTTCAAGAATTCCATGTAGTTTCAGTAATCTTCCAGTTTGGTGAGAAATAATATGGATTTGGAAGGGTTTCTGAAACTCTTAAATGAGGCAGTGGGGTGCCTAAGGATGGGAATATCAGTGGGAAAATGCTAGAATGAAAATGGCTAATAAGGCTCTGCACATAACCTAAAGCTATGAAGAAATACCACCCACAGTTCTACCAGTAAAGCCAACGGGCTATGCAAATTAGCTTGCTTGACTAGAACAGGATCATTAAAGCCAGCGGACATGAAGAGAGTGCTCTGTTAACTCTATAAAAGAAAAATTTTGAGGAAAGAAAAAGGATTACTTTCTAGTTGAGGCAAAGGAATATACAGAGAATCAACAAAACCAAATCAAACTGAAACATGAAAAATTTGAAGACCCAACTAAATCAGAACTATCCACATTAGAGTTTATTCTGCTGACACCCAGCAGAGCCAGGTACAAAATACACTCTTAGCAGCACAAGGGATGGGCAACCACAGAGATATGAAGGCAGTGTAATTACAAATCACTCTCAAGCACTGGAAAAACACTTAAAAGAAGTGCAAAAGCAGGTATCTTAGTAACTCTTCTAACATACACAAGACAAAACTGCTAAACCAGCGAAGGTGACAAAAAGGCAATACCTTCCTACTTAGAAAGAAGGGTTTCTTAAAGAATGTCCGTGGAATGAAAATTAACTTAGGAACATATTATTCAGTATTAAGAATAGCATAAAATGCAATTCAATTTTGTAAGCTAAGCATAGATCAGGATCTTACTCTCTATTGCACACTTGTGCTCTTTGGTAACTGTAGTGGATTACAATAAACAATAGTGCATTAGTAAAGGTTTAGAACAATAGTCATGAGATGCTAGCATGCATGCAAAAGTATGAGAGTTAGATCCACTCTGCAACCATGATGCAATATCATGTTTTATTCAAATTTAGTACAATCTATGTCTAATAATCTTGTATGCTACTGCTGTTCAAAGTCCTTTTAATATTCATAATGCAATATGACTAAAATAAGATCTACTTCATCTGGGCATGTGATTATCAGATTGAAAGTTCCTTATCTTCTAAAGAGGAAATAATTTTTGCTACGTGGAACAGCTCAAATTACGTATCTTCTCTTTACTATACCATCTAATATGTTGCCTTATCAAGGAAATTCAAGGAAGCTGTTAAATATATCACTGTTACATGCTCTAGTACAAGCAGCATTTGTTAAAATGAGTCTCTATATGGATATAAGACAAATACAGAAAGATCTCTTTCCTTTTACATGGAACTGTTCACAATTAGGTACAGGAAAGAGAACAGAACAAATACCCTGAAAAAGATTTCTAAGCCACATCATTTGCTGTATTCAGTTTCCCTTCAACACAGGGAAGGGAAAAATAATCAAACTTCAAATTAAGTGCAAACTGTTAATTGTGTGAAAACTTATAAAAGAAAAGCATACATACTTGTTTAAACAAGTCAAAATACAGACAAATCTCGTTAACATAATACTGAAAACCAACCTACAATTTAGACAACGGAATAATGGGAATGTAAACAATAAGCAAAAAAAAAAAAAAATTCTTTTGTAATGACAAAGGATTAAAACAAAATTAATCTTCTCCTGCAAGCAGTATGTCTGCCCAGATTTGTTTCAGCACATCTTTCAAAATTATTACTTCGGTTTTGCTTTGCAAGATATAGTATTGCTGAAACTTGGAAGACTAATTCTTAATTTCTTAAGTTCTTTGTCGTAACTATATCCCATTTCTTTCTTCCCCATTCAATACATAGTACTTATTCTGAATGTCCATTTATTTGCTAACAAAACTCTGAAAAATATAAATTGAACCTCTCATCTTACCAGATGCTAAAAATACCAAAATATGAACATGTATTATCTCACATACATTTATATCATATCTTAATGATTTTCTCACATGGCAAAATTTAAGATGATGCATTAAAAGTTATATACATGCTTTAAAGACATTTAAAAACTTGTTAGTAAAGCCTTACATAGTTAGTGGAACCAGTGGTATTGCCATTACTCAAAAATACCCATATATAACGCATGCTTGGGAGAAGCCCTGATACCTTTAGTTCTTTAAGTCCCTGCATGTATCTCCCTTCTACATCGTGTATCTGGTCCTTAAGATCATAGATATCCTGCAGGACATAGGAATGAACCATTGCATAAGTAGTACAGGGAACTCATTTGTAGTCGAAAAAGCATTGAAAAGATTTACATGCAGTTCTGTCAAATGCCAAAGCCTGCAATAATTCACAGAAATAAATAATTCACAATAATTTGATGGAAATTCAGATTTTGTTTATACCCTTGAATCCAAGCCATCTCAAATAGGACAGAATTGTTTCTAATTTGACAATGTCTTATTAAAATAAGAGCTAAACTGTTAGCACCATAAATATTTATCCACACAACAAATACAATTACCAAGATAAATACAGAAATCTTTTATGATTGAAAAACTACATCCTCTTAATTTTTCTTACTATTAAGAAACCAGAAGTTCTATAGCAAAGAAAAATTCCTCCTAATCACAAATAAAATTTTAAATGAGCTCCAAATTCTCTGAAAATGCAGTTTACCCGTAATTCACTGAGGGAGGCATCAGGATCCACCAAACTGCTCGTGTCTCCGCTTCCTCTCCTAGAGGAGTTGCCGCTCAGAGGAGTTACACTTACTGAATTGCGAGAGGATGGCTTAAAAAGGGAAAAACACTACATCAGGAATCATGGTGTCATTTCTGGTATACTTGACAATACTCTTCATACATTGCTTCACAGTCATAGAACATTTTCTCTCTTGTTCTTACCATGTCTTAATATTAGCTTATAGACAACATTTTCTGTTATTTCCCAGCACCTATGTTTTTTCTTGGCAAAGTCTTTGTTTCTCTTTGATGATTTATCAGTTACCATAACATTACAGTTTTGAGTTTTCTGTCCAGACGACCTACATAAGGAGGATGTTACCGCTGAAAAACTGTAGAAGTTTAAAATATTCCTAAAAATTATAATTTCTGCCACCCAGGATTCAGGAGAGTCTCCAGTTAAATCTAGCATATGAATTTTTATAGCCCTCGCCTCTTGAAATTCAATCTTTACTGCTAAGTATTTCTCACACAGAAAAATTCTATAAGAAACTAATACTTGCTAAAAGCAAGCTAAAGAATAAAGTTCTTTCCCTGGGAAATAAGAGACAAAACATTAATTTTGTAGATAAAAAAACTGGTCTAAAAATACCTCTTTACAAGCTCTTAAAAATGACTAAAATACACTCTACTAAAACCACACAGCATTTATACTTTTAGAGCTAATTTGTTACTTTTAAATTTATAGCTGAACATTGGTTTTCAGTAATTTTTAAATTACTCTTACCCTTGAAAATATTTCTGAATGTGATTTTTCACTCTTTTCTTCCAGCTGAAAGAGTAAAGGGGAAGTGATCACAATACACATTTTGCAATGAGGGACTACTGAAGTACCATCTTCTGTTCAAAGATACTAAGAAATATTTAAGAACAAAGAATAAAAAAATTTAAGAAATTCCAGAATTTAGCATAAATCAAGACAGGAAAAATAACCATTCAGCCTGAAAAAGTAGTTTTTAACCTCAATTGGAAAATAAATAAGTGCTTATAAAGAAAAAGCCAGAAACTTTTTTAAAAAGTCCTTATCAATATTAAAGTACTGATCAACAAAACATGTTTCGCTATTTTAAATTTCAACAGGGTAGTGACTACAAGACTTGGTGGTATAATAAACATATTGGTGGTATAATAAAAGCTTCATGCAAGTGCACTTTAGACAAAGTGGTGACACCAGTGTGAATGTCCTAGTTATGAGAAAACACATTTGTTCCTTCAGTCTCTTTGGTGAAACCTGCAGTTACATCAGGACAAAACCAACTCAGGTAAAAGCCTGTAACTAAGGTGTACTAATTAACAGCAACCTACAAAATAATTTCAATTCATATTTTGTGTATTGAAGCCTAAGCAAAAGAACTACCACCTCCTCTTCTGATTTAGGAAACTCTGATATTGCACGCTTATATTGTACATTTCCTACATTTTAATGGATCAAAAGAGGTGGAATTCAATTAAGACATTAATGTGTTGACATATTTCCTAAAACAATCATGATACATTGAGTATGGAATCTCAAACATCTGGCTTCTTCAAAAAAAAGTTGTTTTTCTCCCTGTCCAGCGACAAGAGATTTGGAATTCTGCTACAATCACAGTAGAAGCAAATGTTACTTTATGAGATCTTTCTTTTGCCTTCTATTGTGGTTTCTCCAGAAGCAACATTGTTTTTCCATGGCAAATTCACCATCTGCAATGACGTACTGAAATTGTAAATTATGAATATTTGTCACCATTGTGATGGTAAAATGATGTTAGGATCCATTTCGAGTAACCTAAAATATAATTTTGGAATCTAATAATATAATATATTATTATATTAGTAATAAAATTAACTGAGAAGGTACCACGATTGCCAGACTCAGCCTCCACTTCTAGTTGTAGCAAAGCATTTATTTCAGAAAAGCAGGTTTCTTAAGAGAGGAAAAAAAACCACTAAAATTTAAGCTGATTAAATGATTGGTCTGTGTCATGCTTTAAGCATGTACAGATGATAAATACCGTGGCATTATTACAATACACGTTACACAGCACTGTAAGAATATTAAATCATATAAATGCAGAATGACAGAAACAGTGGTTGCGAGGGCACTCTAGCAGTCACCTACCAAAGCCAAGTGCCCAGGTTAGCTGTGGCTTTACCTAGCTATATCTCACCAGCTTCTGAGGATGGAGGTTCTCCAACCTTGCTGGAACCTGTGAGAGTGCAACGCTAGCCTTCTGGAGCTTCTTGCACTGGCTCATCTGAACCTCCTAAGCTGCAGTGTTAGATTGCTGTCCCTTGTTGAACTGCCTGGCCCGAGGATGGAGTTTGGCTCTTAACTTCACCAAGCAGTTGCAGGCTGCTGATATTAAGTTAGTAAGTTTGCTGTATTCACCACAGTATAACAACAAGCATTACACTCACACTATTCAAACCTTGGACATCGTCTGCATCAGAAACAATGCTTCCCCTGCGGTTGGAACGACTGAAATAGTCAGCAGCAGTTTCACTTTGATCAGAAAAATCAGAGTACTTCAAAAAGATAAGGAGAAGGGTGAGAGAGAACTGAAAATGACACCACAGAATGAACAGAAGTTTATTTAAAAACAACAAACAGGAAATCCTAACTTAAATCTCCAATATCGCAATGTATTCTATCTTTTCTAACAGTTTAACAGTTGTAAAATCTTAATTACTCTTTTAGATTTTTGCTGTTTTAAATGTGTCTATATGAATGAAACATGTGCCACACTGATATGACTACTTTAGCCAGCTTATGCATCGTTGTTAAGCACTCTCTTCACAAGTTTATTATTCTTGTAGTTTACAGCACCTAAAAACAATGAACATTTATTATTGATTCATTTTGTTCATTTAGAGTCATATCAAACACTACAATCAGGGATACAAAAGGTTTTAGTACTAATATAATGCCAAACGGAAGCTACAGAAAGTACCTTTTTTAAAAAAGGGTTTTACATCATAAAAACAGATTATACAATCAGAAGTTTATAAATAAAAATTACTATTTTTCTCGAGAAATGTTGTCTTTTCTTTAAATCAACACAATCCCAACACTACTAATTATGAATATGATCTGGGCTTCCTCTCATTCATAATCTTAAGAGGCCTTAAAATAGAAAACAAGCATACTCCCCTGGAAGCCATATGTCAGACAGGCACCTAAAAAGGTGAGAAAAAATTCTAATGGTGCACATCAGTGGTCAAAAAGGCATTACAGTCATTACAATGCCATGGGAATTCTAGTGAAATGTTTAACTGAGAAAACATTATGCATGTTAAACAATAGTATTTAATGAGAAAAGTAGGTTTATCAAAAGTGTCCAATTGGTAACATTCTATTTCAAAAGGTAGAAGGTTGCTGTGAACATTATATTTAGTTTTAAAAGTGATTTATGAAAGAAAAAACTTTAAGTGAACCGTTTAAAAATAAACTTTCCTTATCCTATTTTTAAAATAATTCTTAATTTCTTTGTCCTTGAAGCACATAAGCGATGTAGCCTCATCTCGATCTGATTAAAAGACAGTGAGATTTTTTTATGCAAATGTGACCCGTCACATATAAACCGATCTGCTGATGAACACCTGTGTGGGATTGGGTGTCCTTAGGACTACAGAATTTGTACTTTTTGTCACTGTTTACTCTGACAAAGAATTTTCCAGCTATATCTACACTTTAAATAATATATTTGTAATTTTTAAATAAATAAATTTTCACAGTCAGGAAGGTGGCTAAACTTTCTTATTTCACTTGCATTTCACAATGTATAGAGGTGCTGAACAGAATTCTGTTGACACGAATTACACTTGCAGCAAAAGAATAAGCAACGTGAGAACTGCAAACAATCTATGACAACGCTGGGCTCTTTTTCATTCAAAATCACCTTATCTTTGCTTTGAAAAGTGAGTATGTCTGATAAACCACGCTGTTCCTCCTTCTGTACCTTTTGCACCTCTAATCTCTCAGTGGGTTTAAGATGGAAATGCACCACGCAGGGTTTCCTAGTTTCTCTTTCAATTTCTAGTGATTACTGAACTAACTTCCAATGCACTATCCAGAGTGAAACGGAAATATTAACCATAGCAACAGTAGAAAGTGAAAGTTAAGGTACGAATAAGACTTCTACTTTGTCTGCTCAATACCTTTTTCAGAATTATTTCATTAAACAAATACTTTGAACTCCATTAAACATTCACTAGTGTAAGTGAATGGTACCTTGGCATGATTGTATCATATGTACATACTGAGATCTGATATATATCTATTCCTATATATGATTAAATTATGCACTTTTAAGAAATGAATCTTAATGTTAAGAGAAACTCCGGAGACAAGTAGTATTTTCACAGGTCAAGAGACTTTAGAGATGGATGTTAGTTTAATATCTCTTAGGTTTTGGAACTTCATAAAGCAAAAGCAAAATTCCCTTTTTCCTACCCCCTCAAAAATTCACTCTGACATTTTGTAGCTAAAAACATTCAGTCTCTGACAAATCTGGGGTTATTTGTTTAGTCTCTGTAATATGGTTAAGATTATGTGAAAAAATTAAACCAGGACAGATCATTTTAATTTAACCTATATCGGAACACTGCTCTACCTTTTCGTGTATTGGGACAAACGAGCAGCTGTGCCAGTGAAACTACAGTTGTTCTGCAGCAGAAACAGGAGATAGAACTATTTTTAATCACTTTGCAGCACAAAAGTCACCTTTGGAACGGCCCTTTTAACACAAAATTTCTCTCAGTTCTGAATACCGGTCACCATAAAAATAACCCAAATACTTACCCTAACCTACTTACCTAAGTCTGCCTTAGTCCTCTTCCCTAAAACAACGGCTTTTGTGCCTAAACTGTAGTAACAGTCTCATGGGCCTGCCCAGATATGACATAAGGTGGTAACTCCCACAACATACCAAGTATTCCAGTTGCCAACTGCTTCTAATTATATCATAGAATCATCTAGGTTGGAAGAGACCCTTGGGATCATCGAGTCCAACCATCTACCCTACTCTACAAAGTCCTCCCCTACACCATATCCCTCAGCACCACATCTAATCGTCTCTTAAACACATCCAGGGATGGTGACTCAACCCCCTCCCTGGGCAGCCTATTCCAATGCCCGACCACTCTTTCTGGGAAGAATTCTTTCCTAATGTTCAGTCTAAACCTACCCTGTTGGAGCTTGAAGCCATTTCCTCTCGTTCTATCATTAATTACCTGTGAGAAGAGACCAGCACCAACCTCTCTACAGTGTCCTTTCAAGTAGTTGTAGAGAGTGATGAGGTCTCCCCTCAGCCTCCTCTTCCTCATACTAAACAGTCCCAGCTCCCTCAGCCTCCCCTCGTATGATTTATTCTCCAGGCCCTTCACCAGTTTCGTTGCCCTCCTCTGCACACGCTCCAGCACCTCGATATCTCTCTTGTGTTGAGGTGCCCAAAACTGGACACAATACTCGAGGTGTGGCCTCACCAGTGCTGAGTACAGAGGCACAATCACCTCCCTACTTCTGCTGGTCACGCTATTTCTAATACAAGCCAGAATGCCGTTGGCTTTCTTGGCCGCCTGGGCACACTGCCGGCTCATATTCAGCCGCCTGTCAATGAGAACACCCAGGTCTCTTTCTTCCAGGCAGCTCTCTAGCCACACTTCCCCAAGCCTGTAGCGCTGCATGGGGTTCTTGTGGCCCAAGTGCAGAACCTGGCACTTGCCCTTGTTGAAGCTCATCCCATTGGTGCTGGCCCAATGATCCAATCTATCTAGGTCTCTCTGTAGCGCTTCCCTATCCTCCTGGGAATCAACACTCCTGCTTAACTTGGTGTCATCTGCAAACTTGCTGATGATACACCCTATGTCCTTGTCGAGATCATCAATAAAGACGTTAAACAGGAATGGTCCTAACACTGAGCCCTGAGGGACACCACTTGTGACCGGCCGCCAGTTGGATTTAAATCCATTGAGCACCACTCTTTGGGACCTTCCAGTCAGCCAGTGCTTGATCCAGCAGATCCTATGCTCATTACAAACATTTAGATGATGTCTAGAAAAGCAAATTCCTTAGTGCTTTTACACTTTACTGTCTTCCTGCTAAAACTTTACATCTTGCTAAATACCACATCTCTGACAAATCACATTCTTTTAGTGTTAAACTGAAAAATTGACTCTCTGTGTTGTCAGCAAAATGCTCCCCGTGGCAGATACTCATGATCATTGTGTGTTAGTGTCACAGCACGCGGCAAACCATGCAAGAGGAACGCTCACCACAGGACTACTGCGAACTGAGCTTGATCTTGAAGAATAACTAGATTCAGATGGCTAAAGAAAAGTTATGAAGAAAATTTTCACAATATTCATAATTTTTGTTTCCAGAAAAAAAAATAATGAAAGAAACAGCCAAAAGCCTATTACACTTACAGTGTGAGAACTATACGAGCTACGTAATCCATCGCCACACAATGATGCCTGAGAAATAGGGAGTGAAATACTATTTACATTCAGTCTCAGAAATAATTATGCCACGCACTTACACACTGCATTTCTTATGCACTGTAACATACTTTATCTTATCCCACGTATGCATTTTCCAGTTAACATTACTTTTTGACAGGACAAACAACTTCTAAAAGTTTCCAGCAGCATTTGCTCTTAATGTTAGGGATGTCTATTTCCAAATATAAATCTAAGAATTTCCTTGAAAAATTGCCAAGTACTTAAAAAAAAAGTATCCAATCTTAACTATTTTCAGAAGAAAATTAAAATTAATACTTAAATTACAATTTGTTTTTCAGTGTTCCACAGGCATTAGAGGTTTTAATCCAGCTTGGGAAGTGAAGCTATACTGTACACTTATCACTTTTACTTCATGCTTGCCCATGCAGGGTTTCCCGCAGGAGAATGCGTGACAGTTGGACTCGATCTTAAAGGTGTTTTTCCAACCTCAATGATTCTATGGTGCAAGGCTGAAATCTGTTTATGCAATGGATCATAAGAGGAGCTCCAGGCCAGAAAAAAAATAAATGCTGCTTTCCCCTTATCTATGAAGGGAACTCTAGTAAATATTAGAATTGGAATCAAACATAATAGTATTCATTATGGTCTTCTGAAGAACATGCACAAAGCCAAAAAAGTTATCTCTGTTTGCAATCCAAGTGCAGAACAAGACCTCAGTAACTCAGTAACATAAAAAAAATTCATAAGAATACTCAAAGGTTTTCCTACATCAGTTTAGTATGTCTCTAAAAGGCAGTATGAGTTAACTATTGTAGCAGCAGAGGGCATAAAGTCTCAGGCATGCGTGTCACTTCATAAAGACAGCAACTTTTTGTAGAGCTAACAACCATTCTTATAGCACTTCTAGCTACTTTTTAATTAGTAAATATGCGCATTAGGTTTGGGTTTAATCCTATTATATTTTTTATGATTATGAAATTTAAATACAGCACCTTATTTTAAAGTATTTAAAGTGTATTTACCACAAATTTCTGAAATCTGGCAATGATTTTTCCTGTTCTAACACTTAGCTTAAGTATTATACACGCAGTTGTTATTTAGTATGCTTGGATTAACTTGTTCTAATCTCAGTGTTCTTCAACAGCTTGTTGTATTCATAAACTTTATGCTTGTCTGTAAAAAGATCAGTAAAACTGCAACTACTAGAATATTTTAAAAGAGGCAATTTAACAGTGTTAAAAACATTAAAATGAATGCCCCCACAAAATCACACATATAAGCTGCAACTTTATTTAAAAATATGGGAAAAAAATGCACATGTAATACTGCCAAGCCTCATTCATGACTATACAATACAAGTTTAAGGCAACCATGCAAATGGTGCTTACGAACCCAACTGATACTTCTTATCAAACCAGTGTTTACAGAAGGAGACACCTATAAAGAAAAGTGTAATTTCATATTTCTGAGGGCCATTCAAACATATAAAGATAAGCAAGATATTATTTTGTATTTTACTAACCCTGTAACTCCTAGTTGTTGCCACTGGATCACTGTACAGAGAAGATGACTGTAGTGTGAGGAATAGAAAAAGTCAGAAACACTTTTTCGGTGTACATTAATTTCTTTGTCTGTATTCCCCCAAAATTCTAAAATATTGAAATACTAAATTTGACATCTATAACAGACAGGAACTTTATGAAATGTGTGGGTAAACATTCCAAGAAAACCCATCATTCTTGAAATCATAACCTAAAGCATTAATTAAAGCAATCTGGTATTTTTATCAGAAGGTAAAGAAAGATAAAGAAGAGAATGATCAGAAATTAGGTAGTTTTCAAAAGACATGTCGATTTCCTCTAGCTGCCTGACCATGACAGTAGCTGCAGGTACTGGCAGATACTACCCATCTCACAACAGACCATTGATCTATATTCCTGTAGAAAAAAGTAGCACATTGACACTAAACTTAAGACTTCTTGTTGTTGTTATCGTTTTTTAAAAACAAGACTTCAAAAAAGCAGATGTCCCAGCTATTAGTTGCTTTCTTTATACCATGCAGCAATCATGAAACAGGAGCTATTTTAAATTTAAAACCCCACATATGCAGAACACAAAATACCTTGCATGTTATCCATTCATTTTATAAAAGCCAACCCTTAAAGGCAAGAAATACAATTTTAACTACTATTAGATGTAATAATTTGCAGTGCTAGGGAAGGAAAGAGAGAAGTTTGCTTCTTCTAGCATAAGTAACAAAACCCAAATAGATGTATTTTATATACATTAAAAACATTAATACAGGAAGAGAAGACAGACCCGAGTAAGGCAGGAAGGAACTGGTTTACTATATCTAAGGCTGCTATAATTTCTTTGATCATAGTAAATTCCACTCTGTGAGGGGAAAAAAGAAAAGAGAAAAAGGTTGCATCTGTAGATCTTGTAAAGAAAAGTCCTCTCTCAACATTGCCCACAGGTTACTAACTGTACAGAACATTATAAAAATTTTCCCAATGGTTACCTCAAAATCCATGTATCTTTCTAAAGCAAGTAAAGTGCAAAACCCACAAACTTATGTACTTAGTACTCCGCATTATCTGTATTTTAGTGTCCCACCCAACCAAAGGTTTTTCTCCCTAATAAATAAGAAAACCCTGAAAAGTTTATTTAAACCCTGACAAGTGCAGCATAAAATACATGAAAAACATATTTGAGAAAACTTGCTAATAATTAGTACAAGGATTTGCTCGATTTTTTTTTTCCCCCATTAGATACCACCCTGAATCACAGAATTTGAGGACAGAGAAGGACAAAAATTCCTAAGAATCTAATAGGAATGGATGTTGATGTGAGCAGCATTAGTCTGTACCCTACCACTGTTCTTTACACCAAGCGTGCGTACTGAAAGCCTAGCAATTATACTTCAGCTTACTTCTGTTGGGTTTTTTGACACTTCCTACACAGATTGCATATATATGCAGATGTGAGGAAAAATTTCATATACACAAAAAGTGTCAAAAAGTAGCACTTTCTATCTCAATATGTCTTAGGAGGCAGAAAGATTCATGTTACGCATTTACTTAGAACTGAGGAAACAGGAAAATAGCTCCTCAAAAGTGCTCAGAGAAGTGCTATAATACAAATAATTATAAGTAAATATAAAAATTATTTCAGCCTTGTCTCAACAGAGTTGTCTCAATTCCTGGGAGTTAGGCTGCTGCTCTAACTCCCCCAACCCTTGACACAACTACTATTTTATCAGTGCCAAAACCCTCCGATAAATTACATCAAAAATATTTAATTTCTTGGCACTATATTCACAAATGTTACACACTGAACTTTCTAGAATAGTTTTTGGAAGATCACAATCCACATGCTTTTGCAACTGGGTTAACGTCAAGGGTTATGGTAAATTCAGTCTGTTTTACATCTACATTTAAAATGTATCTAACTGTTAGGGGCAAAGTGTAAATAACAGAACACACATCTCCGCCCCGATGGAGGACAGAGAACTTTAATGCCGAGAAGTTCCACTTTTAAATACTTCCAAAAGCCTTCCAGAGGCCTCCAACAGAACATGATTTCTGTTCAACTGATTCGATTTTCCATGGGATTCCACAGCCATCAGCTTCACATACTCAGCTTCAGGTCAGAATTTGGTCAATACTAGAGGTTTCTTTTTTCCTGAAAACACTTACGCATATGTCAGCAAGCTAATAAATTTATCCATAACTGTATTAGCATGCAACTCAACACACTTTGTATATTTAAAATACATATTATAGTAGAAAACTAACCAATAGATCTTTATGGGAATAAGCGGCTTTCTTCTTGGAATTATGAGATTCACTGTAAGCATGACTCTAAGAATAAAATTTAGAAAATTAATACTATATAACAGCATGTTTAATCTTAAAATGTAAAGAAGTCAAATATAAGGATTTGAGATATTTATCACCTACAACCAAAACACCAGAGAAAATTCTAACTACATGATTAGAATAATAGGTCATACTTCTATCACTGTGTAAAAATGAACTGATAAGCGAAACTATACTTATCTCCAATTAGCACACTTGGCTTAAACCCACATTCACATTTCACAAAAAAATGTAAAACCAATAAATGATTTTCCATTAAATTAAGCTAAAGTTTCTATATGGAAATGGAGAACATAAATATATGCACACATACACTTATAAAAAAAAAAAAAGTGTGTCTTCCAGCTCTAATCTGTATGTCACTTCACTGCAAAGTTTAGAAATAACACATGAATACAAAAGAGATGGATACAAACAGATGAATTAAGACAGCTGTCTGTAATATGGGACTTCATTAGACTTTCTCCCAGAGAAAGCTTATACGTGCATTCTATGGAAAGTGTTAGAATCGTACTGCTATTCTAGGTCTGAAAGTGCGACAGTACAAATTTATATCTTTTTTTTAAATCAATAATTTAAAAGTAGAAAGTTAGTGTCATCACACCTTCAAAACAAAGCACAAAAGCAGTCTTCACTCAAATACATGCAAAGTATTAATACACAGGTACCGAGTATCTTGTAGATCTATCCTTAGCACTGTCACACTGAAGTAAAAGAAAATTAAATTGAAATCATGAAGGTAATAAAAAAAGATACAAAAATTAGATTTTTTCCAAAAATGTCTAAAAAAAGTCTTAAAAGGAAGTTACAAGAAAACATATTCATTACGAGAACTTATCCATGAAGGAATGCTATTTAACCAATCTAAAGGGCATTCTAAAGCTGGAACGCTTTTTAATAAAAACTTATATTTTCCCCAACCGCATCCCAATTTCTGAAGAGTGAGATAATTTTGGACAGCCTAGGTTATGTGAAAAATTTCATGTGGTTTTGGTAACAGAAATGTAAACAGTTAAGCAAAGTCTCATACTTTGTATTGAAATTATATTTAACTGAGAGAGTATTTGTTAGCTTATGTGGTAAAGGGCTCATCTCCACACAGGCAAAAGAGCCCAGAGGAGCATCAGTCAGCCCAGATGTCATCATGATGTGGGGGCTTCTCCAGGTCGCCTTGCAGACTGAGGCAGGTTACTGCCTATGGAAGACATCAGGGGATGCAAGGGAATAGCATTTTGGGATCAGGAGAGGAATTAAAGGTGGGGAAAAGGAGGAATAAACGTGTTTTCAGAACAAGCGAATGTGTGAAAAAGGAGGAACACCAGGATGAAAGGGTCACCTGCACGTAAAGCAACTACTGCTCTACCAGACTCGGCAATTCAACAATACTTACAAAAACAGCTTTGTAACAATAGCTTAGCCAATGGCCCCATGCTTCTTGTCACTCAACAGCAGCAAAATTTGTGGAGTTTAGACTTTTTTTTTTAAACATACAAATCTTAAATTTTCAAAGCAAGCTTGTATTTTGTAGTTCATTTAAAATTTCACAGGTATAACTTAGCTATTCTGACTGTAGTAAAATGCACAATCCAAAATGTTACTTAGTATCACCCTAAGCTTTATTAAAAAGCAAAACAAAAATTGAAGGTAGTTTGAGAACATTACATGATATACTAATACCATGCTGGAGTATTACCCAGTGTAATTTTCAAGATGAGAACTACTAAGAGGATTATAAGAAAAAAAACTATTGTCTATTGTTACGTCTGAAAATTCCTTACAGAGATAAAAATTAACACCAAAAATTCCCTAATTTCAGATTTGATACATGTTTATAAATTAATACAGGCCAGGTTTAGTTCACATTATTTCATACAGTTTTCATATTACCTCAATAGTTCCAATATATCCAATATTCATACTATATTAAATAATTTAGTGTTACTAATGTAATTTACAGCCTATGGTACCTTTTTGTGTTGCTAAAAGCATTACCGTACAAGACACACTGGTCACTCTATCAATTTTAGCCACATCAACCATTTATTCTTTTTTCAAAGAGTTTTTATCTTTATTTATTAACTACCAATAAGCAACCTTTCTATCAGAGAATGGAGACGGATCACTAAAATAATCATTATCATCACAAAACTCAACTTACACCTTAACTATTAACAGCTTAACAGTCTACTAACAAATATTTAAGTTGCCTCACCTAGGAATATCACAAAATATACAGAAATACCCAATTCTGAAAAAGTAAAATTTCTGTTTGTATTCCAGCTTTGACTGTAGGACTGACATTGCAACACAATCAAGAAAAAAACCAAAACGGTTTCCTGCCATAACTTTTAGCAGTATCTTTGTACCTGTCAAGCTTGATGCACAACCTTTGCCGAATTTATTTGTACCTCTCTTTGTGGGGACACTAGAAGAGAGAGACTGGAGAGACCAATTCCCTTCAAACTTGAAGTTATCTTTAAGACAGAACAATTAAAACTTTCTTTGAGCCCTCAAACTTGCTATCACAAAGTGTTTGATTACATCAATCGTTGCAGCGGTCCAGGTAACAGCATTTTCTATAAAGAAGCGCGTTTTCACCAAACTACTGCTTTGGGAAGGAGATAGAGGAAAGGTTAGGATGTGAACACATCAAAGCATGCTCATTCCAGGCTACACACCACAAGATCTCTCCTTCTGGAGGTACTCGCTCTGCTTCTGTGAGACCCACTGGCATCCACAGAACTCTTAAAAATGAAATTATAAAAATGTATCAGTATATAAAATGATTTTTAAAAGCTCTAATGATGACGGTTCATCTTCACTGAAAGGCACAAAATAACCAAGGTAGTCAAAGAAATTCTGCGTAAGCCCCCCAAAAATGAGCTCAATTACCTGCTGAGCTCAAGCCCTATTCTTTAGTCAAGGGTAAATTACCTAATCTGTCTTAGCATGTTTTGCATGTTAACTAAGGCAAGAGCAGATCTAAGCAAACCTGTGCCAGCTCACAGGTTTCTAAGTGTTGCCATGTAGCATATTTTACACGCTTTTGCTGTAAACCACTTACTGTTTGCGTAGTAGTTAACACTACCTGATTTAAACAATTTATTTGGTAAAAATATCTGTAATAAATTGCCGAAACGCTTAACACCAAGACTTGCGAGACGTTACGCAGAATTCAGTTACTCAAAGATTACATTTAATTGCTGAAACCTCTTATAAGTGACAATGATTTATTATGGTATTTAAGTCACATAAAGAAATAGCTTATTCCACCTTTCAAAAATAAACAAACCCAACCCTTTCTAGCAACTTATCCCTCTCCTGGTCTATCTATCCAGATCAATGACAGGCTGATTTCTTGGCAGATCTACTAAAAACAGGAAAATGTTTACAAACTTTCAATAAAGCAATTCTTTAGCACTGTATATGACCTAAAGAGGATATAGAACCTATACAATACCATAAATACTTCTATTATCAATCTTTGGGATACCTTCTATAATTCAGGTAAGTCTTTGCCACTAATGAATCCCATATTCTCAAAGAAATAAAACCCTACATCATATCAAACTCTTCAAATTGTATCTTAAGGTTCTACTACTTCTCCCCCACCACTCTCCCCCAATATTATAGAAACGTGGTAATACTTAAAGAGCAAGAAATGACACAACAGTGAGCAGACTACCATTAGCATCAGTTTGGAATGAAAGCCCAAGTTACAAATCAGCACTACTCATTTTCTGTAATTGTACTGATTCAGGATGACTGAGTCAGCAGTAATATTTAGTTTATTAAATAAAATTTGCCTGTTCATAGGATTTCTGAGATAGATAGGGAAAATGGGAAAGAGATATTATTTTTTCCCTATTAGACTTATCTAAACTAGACCAGTGTTTGATTATTAATAGCACCTCCACATCTGACCAGTAGATTTGATTTGGAGCAGTATTCCTAAGACAAGTGACAACTGCTGTAAGAATCTCACGCAGTACTCCACCATTTCAAAACAAGCCAATTAGTTCTTACTAGTTGGCAATATCTGAAGCATAAGTGA
Organism: Tringa tobata; assembly: GCA_033628505.1. NCBI lineage: Eukaryota > Metazoa > Chordata > Aves > Charadriiformes > Scolopacidae > Tringa > Tringa tobata. The sequence continues at coordinate 2,695,632 of JAHREE010000324.1, read as the reverse complement.
GCACAATTACTGAGCTTTTTAAAAAAAGAAATAAACCATATTAGACTGGAATAACAGTAAAAGATGACACTTGAAACTTGTCATTAAACATATGTTATTCCAAAAAATTACACATTTCCAACAGTTTCCAAATGCCTAGTAATTGTTTTCAGAAATTAAAATATACTCTAAATAAATATATGTAGTAGATGAAAAACGCATGAGGCATTTATAGTAAAAACATAGTCAAAGAATTAAAATGCGACAATTGAGATTCACTTTAAATGCAAAGACTGAAATACATAAAAATAAACTACCTTGTTAACACTGGTGGAAATAAAATACTAGATGAACTTTAACATTATATTTGACTTAAAATACTGACTCTAAAACTGCTAATACTTGGAAGACTTAGAGCATCATCTGCTCCCCAAGAAAATAAAACCAAAGCCCAAACTCTATTTTATTTTTTAAAAGCCATGATGGAAAAGGCAAAGCATACACTTCGAACACAAAACAAATACGAATGTCGACTGGACCAGTGAGAATACCTGGCCCTCTCTGAATCTTCCTGAGAAAGAAGAAATGCAGAGTTATTTCATAGAAAAAAAAATAAATAAAAAGATTACAAACTAAAAGCAAGCAGAGGCGAGCAACATGCTGTTAGCACTTTTAATGCTATGTATTGTAATAATGCTATTATTCTTTTGAATAATCTATTCTGGCAAGGAAACTCATTCAAGTTAGAACCATGATTTCACCCGATTTGGGTGAGCATGCCAACACACTACATTAAAAGTTATAAATAAGGGGGATTCATATAATTAACAATTAATGTTCAGTAGTCAATCTTTTTTTCTGATTACTGTATCAATGTAGAAAAAAGTACAAGTTGTTTTAAAATAAGAATTCAAGTAAAAATAAAAAAAAAATTGAAAGCTTTATAAAATTTACAAGTACAGTAGTAAGAAATTTAGTAGTCAGATTGTCAGATTGTGAACATTTTACAAAGTTATTTTAGCCCTAATAGAGATGATTATTCCCAGTTGCCTCATACATATTTCAGCACATTGCTGGCTCATGGAAAGTTTGCTATCCACCAGGACCCCCAGATCCTCCTCATCAGAAGTACTTTCCAGCAGATCCACCCCTAACCTGTATTGGTGTCTGGCATTCTTCCTCCCCAGGTGCAGGATCCTACATTTGCCCTTGTTGAACCTCATGGGGTTCTTCTCTGCCCAGGTCACTCTGGATGGTGACACAGCCCTCTGGAGTGTTGGCCAGTCCTCCCAGTTTGATATCATCAGCGAACTTGTTGAGGATACACTCTGTCCCCTCACCCAGGTCATTAATGAATATGTTGAACAAGACTAGACTGAGTATTGACCCCTGGGGGACACCACTAGTTACAGGCCTCCAACTTTACCCTGCTCCATTAATCACAACCCTCTGAGTCCTGTCACACAGCCAGCTCTCAATCCACCTCACTGGCCCCTCTTCCAGCCTACACTTCCTCAGTTTCCTAATGAGGATGTTATGGGAGACATTGCCAAAAGTCTTGCTGAAGTCAAGGTAGATGACATCTGCTGCTCTCCCCTCATCCAGCTAACCAGTTATAACATCGTAGAACCTATCAGATTGGTCGAGCATCATTTACCCTTGGTAAATCCATGTTGACCACTCCCAATAACTTCCTGTTCTTCAACATGTTTGGAGATGACATCTGGAACAAGTCGCTCCATTACCTTCCCAGGGACAAAGGTGAGACTAACCAGCCTGTGGTTCCCTGCATCCTACTTTTTGCCCTTTTTGAACGCTGGAGTGATATTAGCCTCCCTCCAGTCTTCAGGCACCTCTCCTGTTCTCCATGACCTTTCACAGATGATAGAGAGTGGCTTAGCGATGACATCTGCCAGCTCTCTCAGCACTCGTGGGTGCATCCCTTCAGGGCCCATAGACTTATGGATGTCCAGTTTGGCCAAGTGGTCTCTAACCCGGTCCTCCTCTACTGAGGAGAAATCTTCCTCTCTCCAGACCTTCTCTCTTGACTCCAGGGTCTGGGATTCATGAGAGGCAGCTTTAGCAGCAAAGACTGAAGCAAAGAAGGCACTCAGTAACTCCACCTTCTCTGTGTCTTCCACCACTAGGGCACCCACCTCATTCATCAGTGGGCCTACATTTTCCCTATTCTTCCTTTTCTATTGATATACTGAAAGAACCTCTTCTTGTTATCTTTAACCGTAGTGGCCAAGTTAAGTTCTGCTTGAGCTTTGGCCCTTCTAATTTTCCCCCTGCATAGCTTCACTACATCTTCCTTTCTATAGTGTCTACTCTGAGGTTTAAAATGAACATTTATGCAATATAATCATACAACACATTATAGTCAGATCAGTGTCAATTTTAAATATACTTTGTGCTCGTGGTCTAACTGGACAAATATGTGTTAATAACATCTACAGCTTGCATGCAAACAGTTTGCTATTTATCTTAATTGCTCGTATAAAACCCCAGCTAATAATATGCTCCCAAAACTTCAACTTCAGATACAATTTTCAGTACATTTCTGTAGGTAATTTACTGAGGGTAACAACTCTCTTCCTGGCATACAACCAGAAAATAGAAAGTCAGTGTAAAGCGTTCATCATATTCAGATCAAAGGATAAAGTAAGTACTCCAGTATAGACTGCAAACAGATAGCTGCTGGTGGTACCTATCAATCTTGATTTGTAAGAATTTAAGTTTGAAATATGCACTTTATCTAAGACAGAGGTTAGCTCTCCCATTCCAGGAAAGGAGTGCACATCTGCTCCGAGGCCTCCTGCAGCACATTGGCCTCTGAGTGCAAAAAGGTGGCATTCGATTGCGTGGCATTAATTTCAAGGTGAGATTGCTCACAAATGCAATCTGTGTTCCATAGTTTGGAAACCCTTGCTCTCCAGCAAAAAAGCATTCAAACATTAATTCCACCAAGAGATAACAGAAACCTATGCTGTTCTTTATAAATGACGTGAGAACTAATTACACACAAGTTTCAGCTAGGTAAAGAGACAATATAAAGTTCATACAACTTTTGCAAGTAAAATTCTAATGCCAGTTCTAGGATTTCTCAACAGAAGTGGCAATGAACTGTCATAGTAGTTTTAACTATTTGAAATTATGGTTAGTCTCTGCATGTATTACTTGAATCATCTTGACTCAAAACATTCAAACAGTGAACACCTCCCTAAAAATATAAAAAGAGACTCATATCTTCCATGTGCCTTTTTAAGAGGCTTAAGTCATAGAAGTGACTTAATCGTCACTGAAAAGACGAGCATTTGCCACATTACTCAGAGGAAACAAATAAATGCAAGTGCTAAGAGAAAAAAAAAAAAAAACACAACAAACCAATCCCCAGAAATTAACCGAAATAAAATATTTACTTTTGAAAAGATGTTTACCTAGATTGAAACTAATGTAATTTCATTTGAAATAGATTCATGACCTTAAGCCAGCATATGGTGGAAGCAATAAACATTTAAGAAAAACATCTAATTTCATAATTCACCTTTTGTTGCCATGAAGTATCCTGCATAGCCACATCCATATATAGTTTATGTGACTGTTTTCAGTAGTAATACACTTTGAAATTACACACAGCAAACCATTAGTAAATTACTTTCTCCAAATCCTCTGTTAGTTGCGAGTGGCATGCACAACAGGTTGCTTTAGCCTACCATCCATTTCTGTATATGAGCCCATTTTCTATCATATGAACGCTGAGAAAACTACAGAATGTAAAAACAAACAAACCATTGACAATATAGATTAGTCACCACACAAGACCGGATTCCTAAATCAAAAATTTGGAAAAAAAAAAAAGTCTAACTTAATGGCCCTGTAAACTTCAGTATAGTATCAGATACGTACAGCAGTTAGAAAACTGAAAGTATGGAATAATGAGAACCATATAAAATTGAGGCAAAACCACATTTTGTATGCTGTACTTGTTGTTACCACAGCAAGCACACCAAAACCCAAATATCAGCATTTACATGGATTTGAATATAACCATGATAAATAATAAATTCGCAATCTTTTGCAAGATATCTCGAAACCGTAATCAAACGCAATAAACATGAAACAATTAGACTGTTGAAAAACTAGTTCCTAGGTTTCTTTGCTCAAGAAATGCAAACTTTTTTAGGAGAAATAGGTGGAGCAACACACAGCCATATGTGTAAATATTATCTGAATTCTATTAATTTTTTAAAAATAAAGAAACCATTGTGAACACTTTTGTTATAATCCATATGGGAAGAAACCGACTGAAAACTGCATAACCAAAGTCACATATATCCAATTACTAATTATATTATAAATATGTTAAAAATAGATTAAAATAATTCTCTTTATTTTTTCAGTTGTTTATCCTATGCATTAGGCAGTGTACAATTTTGGGTATGGTCACGTTTACTATCTATGCTATGCTGCCAGTTATCCATATTTACATGGACCTTTTGCACAGCAACAAGAAAAGAAACTGCCACGTGTGTTAAGTAACAGTTCTTATAAAAAGAACGAAAATCACCAGCTGAATCATCCACAAGTCTAATGATTCAAATCCAGACCATATTAAACTTTACATTAGAAGTTGAAAACTGTTCCTCTCTATGCAAAATTATTTATGCAAGTCTGAGTTATGGACATTGTCATTACATTCTCTCCTCAGTTTATTTAAAATCAAGTAAGCAGTGATAAGAAAGCCTCAGCCCTTTAAATAGCTAAAGACAGACATTTAGACTCATCTTTGTCCAATTTTGATTGCTAGGATTGAATTTACTGCATTTGTTAAAAGTAAAACATTCAAGCATCTGATTTTGCCTGGAAAGCCAGAACTTAAAAACCACATTAAATATGTTTCATTTTTCATTTGAAAGAAAGAGTGCTAATCGCCTATTTTGTATAGAAGATTTTTTTCCACAATATGAGCATAAATATTAAGTAAGTTAAAAATTAATGTTTAGATTAATATTTTGTGAGTTGCTATCCACCAGTAAATGCAATGTAAGTTATCCTTTTAGATGTATAACCCAAGGGGAAAGAGGACTGTATAGGAAGAGAGGGAAGCTAACAGTTGCCTGATGCTGAAAATACTAGTACGCAGCTGAGTTATACCAAAAGACAAAATCTGATGCAAGTAAAGAAATATAATACATTAAGAATTTTAGTAAAGGTTTGTAATAATTCCCGATGATTTACACTACCTCTTTTTGCTGTCGCTCCAGCTCTCTCATACGTATCTCTCTTGCTTCTGCTCGAGCTGCCCGTTTGGCTGCAAGCCTGGCTTCTGCCTACAAGCAAATTGAAAATACTGAAAGTTAAACCATTATACAAAGAAATGTGCATTTAAGTACCCAATTTAATAATCTCTTCTCAAAAACACATAAAAATTCTAACATCGCAATACCTAAGTAGTAAAGAAATCCAAGTTCTCAGAATGAAATTTCAGAAAGGATACATACCTAAGTCTTTACAGATAACCATTACTAGTCAAAAAAATTACATGTTGATAGAAGACCCCAGTTCAGAAATATTACTATCACTAAATCTAAAAATTCACGTCTTGCAGACTTTAACAGGACTTTGCCTATACATAGTATTTAAACAGGCATGTATGCAGCTGCAGAATCTTTGGCCACAGAAAGACATAAAATCAAAAAAGAAAGAATCAAACCAAAGATATTAAACCACTGCTGTTTCATGTCAAATTATAATTCCGTTATCATTTCAAATTATTTCAAAAGGAAGTTGCGTTACTTTAAACAGCAATCATAAGATCTAATCAATTATTAGACAAGATATAAGACGGAAATTTAAGGTTACAGTTCCTCATGAATTACACATTTGCCATCACCAAAAAGGGACTTCCTGACCCTTAAATTCAGGGCCTTATACTCCCAACACCTTCCTCAGACACAGCTCACACACTGAGAACCTGCTGTAAGCCACTTCAACGAACTGCCATAGCAGAAAGTTAACAACAACAACAAAGTAGTTTTCTGAATTTTCTGCTGTGTTATTGGGATGAATCGGCTTGTATGAGGATCTTGTGCCCAGCAAAAGGGATGGGCAGGACAAACAGTAGTGAGCACTGCCCTTTTTCAATGGCAAAAAGCTGTTACATTTCCCTCACTACTTGTGAAACCTTAGTCACATAGCCTTGAGAATATGGACTTCAGTTTTTATTTAGTTATTCGTTAAACAAAAAGAATTCCTGCATCAGAACCTAATCTTGATAGAAGTCTGAAGTCACACCAGACAATCCCTATCTGTTACTCAGGAAGGCAGAAGAAACTGTCCTCCCCACCAGATGGCTTATATTCTTTGTCAATCTGAAAAAGCTAACAGCTTCAGAATCTGTTACAGCAGCTAGAGGAGGAACCTGAAGGTGGCATAAAGGAACTCTTCATATTTTCAGGAGATAGGCATTTTTATTTAAATAAGAGATTAGCTGACTTCAAATTAACCTTACCACAATGGGAAGACACTTGCCAACACTCCATTTGAACGTAGGTGGGAGGTGGGTGCATTTACACTCAAGAGTTCCTTCTCTCCTTGCAGGGGACACCTGGACAATATACTTACACCTGTTCCCACAGCTTTTGAAACAAACAGGATAAACTGGTAACCCCCTCTGTTGTACTAGGCTAAGACTTCCAAACAGATCAACTGCAACTAATCTTACTTAAGAAACTGAACTGCTCCCAGAAAAGGATGGACAGATCCCTGTCCCTGGATGCATACATCACCTCTACTCTTCCTCAGTTTCAGTGAGCACAGGGAATTCAATGCCAGGAAGGATAACGACCAACAGAATACAAAGTAGGTCCCCAAAAAATCTGGTAACTCAGAAGTTCTTGGAATAAGGCAGTACTTCACTCCAATGTTGATGTTTAGCATCCCTGTGCCTTACTTAGTGCAGAGGCATTGCAGAAGAGCTTGTCTCGATGCAAACTCCCACAGCAAGTAAAAGATACGAAAGAACTCCCTACCTAACAGTGCTAGAGCTACAAGAAGTGAAGGCGAGGAGACAACCAACAGAGAAAAAGTTTTCTGACGCAGAGGAAAGATGGAGAAAATGAAAGAACTCTCAGAAGAAGAAAGTAGCTCGACCAAGCCCCTCAGATCCTATGATAGTGCCCTTGTCTTCCATTAAATATTTTCATAAGATGACACATCAGATTCAACCAGTGCAGGAAAAAAAAAAGACTATATAGAAATGAATTTATTGGATCAGTACCAAAGAATTCTTTACACAAAATTTCCTAGAAAGCAGATGTTTGTTGGTACCAAAAGAAAGATATCACATTTTTTTGACATGTCCCATACAACAAGGAAATCTCAATTTTGTCAAATTAGAATGGTAAGACAGGTTAAGAGTAGTGCTTTCTGAAATCTGAACTTTGAGGAAAAAAGCCCTGAAATTTCATACACTGCACCAGAAGTCTTTTCTAGCATTACAAACTGATAATTCCTAGTGCTGTTTTGTGACTGCTCTGAACCCCAGAGCACTTCTATGCAGCTCTTCCATGCAAATCACACCGACTACCAGCCTTTTGTTTCAGCATATTCCGTTTACCACCTCGATACCTACAACACCTTCTAAGAACATTTTCCTCACAAGACATCTGACTTCCGGTTTACAATACTCAACTGTTGTAAGTAACATCTGCTAAAAAGGTAATTTCAGAAGAGGAAGTTGAGGAACAAAGGCTCCTTGAGAATAAAAAGATAAGCCAGCCATATTGCTGAGACAAGGGCCTCAGAACGGCAAAGTCCATCTGCTCTATATATCCAGGCCGTGGAGGGCATGCCCCATGGCAGCTGCAAGCTCTCCCCAGGCCTCGAGTGGTAAGGCATAGGTATGGTACAGTAAAATCAAATGTAAAGACAGTACTTAGCTTTGTTAACTGGCCTCTGCGGTGGCATCTCAAGAAACGCATTCTGGTCCTTTAAAGTTTAAGTTTTCTTTACAATAAGTTGGCTAATACTATGAATTACAGCTACCAATTGAATGTCAACAGCTGCTGTCTGACACAGGACCTGAGGGCAGCTTCTCCCACACAGACCAAGGGATTAACAACCTGACAGGAGTACATATTGTGATAGTGCAATTATCATGATGACACAACTTTTCACAATATTTTAAAATTGGATAACAATTTTAAATTAAGACTTTTAGAGGAAAACCTGGATATGGCAACACAAAAGAAATGCGCTATACACGGCCTTGAAAATATGTATGTAAAGGTAACAAACCATTTTATTCTGAAATACCTTAAAAACTCTTCTCCCTAACAAGCCATAAAAGGTGACCCTTGAAATGCCAGAATATTAGAAAGGGAAAAAGTAATTCTAATAAGAAAATCAGAAGGAACATTTAGAACAATTTAATTCAAATAGGTTTTTTTAGAATTATTAATAGACATAAACCCGTTAAGACAATATGAAATGGCTACCCCTTAAATGATATGCTGATCAGCATAATTTTAGTTATCTTTAGCAGACTTAGATTAATATTAGAATAATGAATGGGTTTTATAAGCTTTTTCAGCAAGTTGTTTTCCAGTTTATTGTTGACAGATTAATGTATGTTAAGCATACATTAATCCTTGGAACACATATATTCAACTTGGTTATCTCTGTGAGATAACACCTCTAGCTACGAGACCTGGTATTATTTTAGTTTAGCGTGGGGGAGTGGGGTGGGGAGAGAAGCTTCCATTTTGTATAATTTACACTCATGCTCAAATTTTAAATTTAATACATGCCTCACAGTAATTTTAAAGTAAGATAATACTTATTACACCTTGCTATTGAGATTTTTTTTTTCTAGGCTAAATTGCAAGGTGATGTTACTGTACTGGAACCATGCACAGAATACTAAAAAAAAATTTAAAACCAGATTCCCCCTTCTTCGTTAACTGTTTTCCCCAAAAATGGGAGATGAAACTTGATGAGTGAGACTGTACATGACCCAGACCTAACATAGAACATATCTGGTAGGATGTGAACTTCCAAGAGATTTGGTGTGAACATAGCTTTCTGGAAAGTTATCAACTAAATGAAAGTGGTTTTTTGCTGACAGCGCATTTCCTTTGCCTACAGTCTATGACTGCTACATTTTAAAATGCATACAGAAGCTGAGTTATCAAAGACTTATCATGTACCTATTTTGTCTTACATACAAGATATGCAGTATATATACATATATACTATGCACAGACATATACAGACAACAGTTTACATTACATGGCCAATTAGAATCTGCATTTTGCACTCATTTATGTCAACTAGGGTGAGCAGCTTTGTAGATAGTGTAGCCCAAAGCTTCTGTATCCACTTGTATACAAAGAGTACCAGTGCTTTTGTTTCCAAGTTAGAGCATTTCCTCCCAGAAAAACTTGAGTCCAAACAAACATCTGCAAGACTAAATTCCAGCTGCCTCCTTCCCATATCCGGTGGGACAAAATTCCCCTTTGTATACAAATTTCGCCTTTGTATCAACTTCTTATTAATTGCATTTTTGGCTGGTTACATCCAGCTCTCTATTTTTCAGGTGGTGACTCTCTTAAGAAGGTCCTGGTGCAGCGTATATACTAGACTTATTTTGACAGAAATGTGACTTTCCACATCTGAAAGATAATATATTACAAATTCAACACTAATACACTTCAGCTTACCATCTTACACACTGCAATGGGACAAGTAGGGAAATTTTACGTTTAGACTTGAGATAGCAGCTGGATTTCTCATTTATCTTTAGCTAAACATATAACTATCCATAGAAATATCTTCTAAGCTTAAGTGTGATCCTGTGAAGTTACACTAATCATACAATTAATATATCATTGTGACAACATTTCAGAAAATGTGATTTTGTGATTGAAAATACTCTTAGTTTGCATTAATTGTCATATTTTTGCCTAATTACACTTTTTAATGCACTTTTTCTGGATAATGGGATTGCTTTCATTCCTACTTCTGAATTTAAGGCAATTTGAAGTTAACAAACCTCTCTGGCAATGTTACTCAGAGCTTCATCTTCTGCAGAAAACCTGTCTTTCACTGGAGTTCTCTTCCGTCCTGATCCAGGAGTTCCCATTTTTATTCGCCGGTCCTGTATTTGGTAAAACAGACAGGAAAAAGCTTTTCAGATGCAGAACTGAAAACAATCCAAACTCCAAAAGGTAACACATTTTCCAATTTTTTAGCTATATAATATTCAAGAAACCTACATGTCATTGACACAAATTTATCCAGCAGTTGCATTTCTGGGAAAACTTCATCAGAAAATCTTGTGGCCACTTTATAGAACACCACTGCATCCTACGAGGTGCACACACAGCATTTTTCTACTAAACAGAACCCATCAGTTTACCTATAGCTTCAAAGTTAAGCATAACTGTCACGTGCTTCTAGCTCAATGACAATTACATACCTCTGTCACTTTTCACAACTCCTAGAAATAAATACCCATTTAATTTTATTGAAAGAGAAGAAAACCTACAGGCAACAGTTTCAAGAATTACATTCACAAGATCATTAGAGCTCTCTCCCAAGCAGAAGAGAGAAATTCAGCAGACAAACTTTTCAAAGCATCCAAGCAGCTACACGGGGCTTATTCACATTTTAATGCAGCAGCTGCAACTGAATGAGAACTGCAGTCATCTACTGAAGTAAATTTACTATAGTAGAAGTAAAGATATTTCTAGATAAACAACCATTCTTTTGCTTAACAATATTCCTAATTTGGGAAATGAAGAGAGAAACATACTAACATCATACACCCGGAATAATACATAAAATACCCTCCTACTCTTCTTACAGAAACCTCTTATCAATTGCAAGAATATACAAATCACCACCAAACCAAAACATAGCATACCCAGCCACAGACAATAAAACATTACTTCAAAAAAAAAAAAAAAATCTAAGTTAGTTCTTTCAAATATCCTAAAGAAGCCCTTCTTCTAGACATTCAGGTCCTTCCAAATGTCAAATCAGAACTTAGTAGTAGTCCAGCTATTTGATATAAACAAGGTAAGTGTCCCACATGGGGCTTGGGAAAACACCGTATCTCGAACAAAGTATTCTTCATGAAAATAGAAAAGGTCTAGAAGGAAACTACTCTTGGCTAGCATTTTGAAACCTGAACGGGTGCAAGAATTATCTTTCATACTGTGTCTAACCAGCAAACATTCAAGAATTCCTTACAGTTTAATCAAAGGGGTTGGCAGGGCAGAATGTAGCAGGGGTATTTTGGTACAAGCACAGTTTTTACTTTATTATTTTTATACTGCAATCACAAAGCCAAAACATATCGTGGCAATTTCTGGCACTCAAATACATCAAGTAGCATCACAGCTTTTTGTTTGTTTTATTTTAGCTTCTACACTTCTCCCCTCTATAACTTCATGCTGTTACTTCTCTCTTTTTCTTGCAGGCAGGAAGTCTTGCATTCTGCTTCAAATTCTGCAGGTATTTTACTATTCTCTAACTGCTTTGATGAAGGAAACAGAACATTTTCTGATGAGAGAAAAGACTTGAAGCTAGATGTCCCCCTTATTAGAAGCTCACGCATAGGACAGATACAACAATGATGCAATAATCTTATTAATTTCCAGT
>JAHREE010000324.1:2634047-2674275 GCA_033628505.1 Tringa tobata | reverse complement strand
AAAATCCTGTGCCATCATTTATCTTATACGCGGCCTGAAACACTGCTGGTCTTCTGTGCCATCAAATTTTAAATACAGGCAAGTAACAAAATCCCTAAGGATAGCGTATGTAAAAGAAAGAAAAGACCGCGCCATTAAGGGGACATCGGGGGAAGGTGTCCCTGCAGGGCAGGGGGGTTGGAACTAGATGATCTTTAAGGCCCCTCCCAACCTAACCATTCTAGGATTAAATACGTTCCAGTTTATTCACAAAGAACCAACTAAAGTTCATGAAAGTATTGATGAGACTGGTGTCGAGTAGATTTGGGATCAGTTCTGCAGTCATTTGCTTTTCAGCACCTCTGCCAGCAAGTGCAGAGTGTCTGTGAGGACATAGAGATGATCAGAGGTCTGGAGGAGGTGGCATTTCCTATGTTAAAAATCACATGGGAATGAAAAGGCATTGTTAGAAGGACAAGCCTAGTGGCAGGACTCAAGAACATTCACCAGAGCCCTTGGCAGAGGTCAAATGTCTTACTAAAATAAGCTGAAGTGGATGTGCCTGAAGTAAAGAAAAGATGTGCAAGTGAATTAAGTCTATTATAGTAGACATAAAACAATTTCCTTGAGTTTCATTAGTATTTTATAACTGTCTGAGAAACCCTATAATGTCTCAGTCTCTTTTGTCACTTACCATGCAGCATAGCCTCATCAGGCTTATTTTTAACATCACATTAATTTCTGTAGTAATAAATTATGATCTCACCACAGGGAGATGAAGTAGAAATTTCCTCTTGGAATATCGCTAGGAAAGACCAAAAAAAATAGTACTGGCTTAAAAACTACATTTTTATTTGTAGTTGATTCTTACAGAAGGACTTGCTTGCTGATTTTCTGCGCTTTATGGAGAGTCTTTACAACCTAGCTGGTGGGAGAAGTATTTTGTTCCCTCTTGAGGAGAGTGGGAATTTCCTCAATCGTGTATGGAATCTTCTGAAATGTGAGATGTCCCGGATCTGTGTGGGACGATTCTCTATTAATATATTGCTATATAAAAGGGAAAAATGGTTTCAGTTGTTTGTACGTTTTTCTCCAATGAAGTGTTGGTATTTGCATATGTTTAGTCTTCTGATATCATAGGTTGCACATTTTTCTTTAATGATGCAGCAAAACACGTCTCCCTGAGAGCAGACATGTGTTGTTGTGGCTTGAAAGAGCAATTGTTTACTTGGCTGAAAAGCGGTGCACAGTGCAGTGTATACACAGTGCAGGCACTGCAAGCAGTGGTACAGGATGTCACAGCAGCAATTCCAGTTCAGCATTATTAATGAGCAGTTAAACAGTCAAGTTATATACATTATAAACCCTTAATTAGAAGCCAGAAAATGAAAATTATGTTAGAACTTTTGCTGTGAAACGGCTGCACTTACAAAATATGATTTTTGAATCTGCCTTGAACAAATTGTTATTGAAGTTAGTATAAAGCCTGCTCTGTTAATAATGAGTTTCTGCTAAAAATAAATAAATGAGTAAATGAAGTGTCACTGGATCTGCCTTTGAGTGTATTTTCTCTTCACTGTTGCCTTGTTGTATGGTGGGTTAGTATAGATACCTTGTCATGTCTAGTGGAGCCTGCTGATTTACTCTCCCCTTGCCCTTTTCTCTGGAAAGCTTTCTCTAAAGCTGTTTTGCTCAGTTGAGGCATTCCATTGGTGAAATCTTAGTTCTTTTTAGAGTGACAATCACCCAGGTAAGTATATCTAGGATGAATCTGTAAGTTAGTTGTAGGGAACACTTTCAACAACGTCTACGCAGTTTTAAAGAGATTTTGTCACTGAAGGAACATTGATGAGAGACAGTTTACAGAAAAGAGTGTTTTCCTGTGTAATGTTTGCTATTTGTGCATTTTGAATATCTTTTTTTTTTTTGTCCCTCTCTTTAGCATTTCTAATCTTTCCATGAAGCTTTTGTTTTGTGATTATTGGAGCTTCTGGTTAAGAATGAAATAATAGTGATGGCACACATCTAGGATTATAGTCTAACTTAATCCCTGATGTCATTCCGTGTATTTTCCCTTCTGTGTCCTCCCAATTCTTTTCTCCCCTCACCCACACCTCACTTATGGAAAGAATATCTTCCAGCTATTAGTTTAACTGGTAGATTGGTTTACTGATGGAGACTGATTGGTTTAACATATCATTTTAGGAAGTTCTGACCACCTCCATCCACTTATTTCTCTCCTTCCCATTTTGTCCCCTTCTTTTCCTGTAGTTTCCGTCTCCTCAGTTAAGATACCATCATTCAACAATTTGGTTGGCACAATTTGGCACAATTGAATGCACAATTTTTTTCCAGCTGTAGGAGATCCTCCTCTGGAGATTCCCAGTGTTGTCAGTAACTGCTTGTTCGCTCCCTCCTCACAAAAAGGGTGTTACACTACTCCATTGTGATGGAGTGGAAAATCAACTTTGTGTGGCTATACTGTAAAGTAAGTTCAAGCCCCTTTTGTAATGCAGGGTGCAACTTTTGCTTGTTTGTTTTGTTTTTCAAAACAGTTTGGGATATGCTTTACAGGAAGCTTCCTCCAGGCCCTTTCAGTTCTGTCCTCCCCTGCTTTCTGGTAAGAGTTCAGTTTCTGCTAGATACATTTCTGTCATCAGATACACAGACACTAATATACAATAAATAAATGTTTTCAGTCTCAGCATTCATATGTGGGTTTGCTTTTTGAAAAAAAATTCAAGAAGAAAAGAAGAAAAAAAAAGATGCATTGCCCTCCTTGGTTGACTGTGATCTTCCCTGCACTGATTTTTTAACTCAGAAATTATTAGAACACATGATACATCTACGAAATAAAAGATCTGGGGAACCGTAGTGATCAGACAGTTTCTATTGTAAGTGAAATGTAGAAGTTACACAAACAGGCACTGAGCAGTTTATAATTCAGTTACCAGACTAGTAAAATCTATTTTTAGGTACCGGAAAACTAAGTAGGTGGAGCTAAAGAACGAGTATTCTTGTGGCACAGTCAAAAGATATTTAAAATTATTCAGTACCAGCTCTGCTGAAGCAGTTGTCATTATTCAAAGTAATGTTGATTTTCAGGTACGTTCAAAGCAAAGGGTTGCATGACTTCAATGTAAATGATGGGAAACAATTCAAAGAGGATATTTGAAACAGCTACAAGGCAGAATGCATGCAGGCTGTATGCTGAACGTAATCACAACATTCTTTATTTAAATCATTTGTAGAATTTGTTGGAGTACTGAGGGACTATTATCAGGCTTCCTTTGTAAGGTTTTTGCATAGATATGACATCTACCAAGTAGTGGAAAAAACCAAGCATTCAAAACTCCTGGCTGTTGTGGGGATACACACATTTCACAGCTGTTCTTGGAGCGGGTTGTTACAGATGAGAAGGTTTCTGGTGGTGCTGGAATCAGTGAGATTTAGCTTTTCCCGTTATGTCATTTGCTTTTAACAGTGCAAAAATCTGTAGGGCACAGTTGCAATTATACATATACCATGCATTTTGATGGGGATTAGCACCCACAAATCTTTTTGGTGCTCTCCAGCAGTAGAATTCCATGAATTGTTCTGGTTCGGATCGATTGCATCCTCAGCAGGGAAAGAGTCTGACTGTTTGTTGAACAGGGCTAACTGAAAAATTTCTATTCCAATGTTTTTCCTGAAATCTACGTTTTCAAGTAAATGCAATCTTTTGTAGAAAACATCTGTTTTAACACAGATTTGATAATTGACCAAACAATTGTAAACAGAATGCTCCCCACTTTCTAGATTTTTATTTTCACTGTTTTGCTTATTGTTTCTTTTTTTTTTCTTTTAAAATCTTTTAGAAATAAGTATTAGAATATTGTGTTTTATCTTTAGGATGTATTTATAGGAAGATTTTTTTAATTGCTATGGATCAGTATCCACTTTTATGCAGTAAAATTTTAAGCACTAGAGTGCTCTGAATGGTGTTCAAAGATCAGCTTGTTAAATAAGAAATAAGGGGAAGATACTGGCATTATTTTGGCCAATCCCAATTAGATATGTAGATAAATTATGAAATATCGTAACAAGGTTTGTGGGCTGAGAGTTTGTGAGAAAGTTGTTGTTTTTTTTAAAGAAAGTGAAGCTATATTCAGAAAAAATGAAATTAAAGTTTTACTTTAAAATTTGAAGTTTTTATATTATCCATAGCAGTATATTTAATTTTCATTTAGAATTTTTCATTGTTATTCCATTGTAAAAACAACTAGAGATCCAAGTATCATTGTCCTTACAGGCCTGATAGATGTACTTCTAAATGCCTTTACGTTCTATTTAATATATAATACTGACAATTTCCTATGCTAAATACAATTCTTGAAAACTCAATCTGAAGTCATGATCTATTCTTTGTGTGTTATATATCCCCCCAAGGAGGTTCTGTAAGTGCTAGTTGATTATACTGATGATACACAAGCCGTGCAGATGAAATCATCTCACTCTTACATAGTTGTGTTGAGTTTGCAAAAATAATGAGCAGTGTCTATATTAAGCATAAGTGAGTAAACACAGGGATCTTTTAGTATGTATTCACATGCGTTTTAGTCACTTTTCTGATGCCTGTTATTTTTTTTATGTAGAAATATCATTAGAATGTAAAATTTAAATACAACTTTTCAATACATTTAGATTTTATAACACACTAAAATCAGAACTCCACTATGCCTGAGATCCCCACAACCCAAATTATCTTCACCTACTACAGTGTTCCCACAGGTATGTCAAGGTGAACAAATTACTAATATAACTAAGACATATCTACTATGATTTTTTGTCTTCTTTAGAAAATATAATAAAAATTAAAATACTCTTAGTTTTGCTTCCTATCTGAAGGAAGCACTCCTTTACAGTTGTCTTCAAAATCTCAAGTGCACAGATTTTCCATCTAACAGAAATAGCTTTCACTGAGCCTTCATCTCATTTTCTCTAGCAACAAAGTTGACCCTCTGTCTAATGTGTTTAAAAACCACCCAAACGGAGCCCGGCTGAGAGAGGTGCTGCTTTTCCATTAGGCTTGAGCCGCTGTGCTGCTGCAGTGCACGCTTCCCGCTCTGTTGGTGTATGTCTGGCAGTAATTTGCAGTGTTATTTGAAGGTGAAGGTGGATGCTTCCTTCATACAGATACTGTTAAATTGGAGAAGCAAAAGGATGCTGAAATTTAAATTTTGAATGTCAAGTTCAGTGCTGCACTTTACAGATTGTCAGATCTGTATATTGCTCACAGAAGCCGGTCAATGGTAAATTTGTGTCTTTGTAGACTTAATCACATCACAATCACTTTGAGTCCAGTTTTTTACAATTCCTGAGCAGACACTGCCACTTCAGCCACTGGCAGCTATGGATGCTCAACACTCCTGGGAGAAACAGCCTGTTTAAATTAGGCAGATTTGGTCTAATAATTCCATGTACTGAATTAAAAATCAACATATGTGCAACCTTTGGAAGACTGGAAATTAGGTAATATTTGTAAGTTAACATGCACCCAAGATCTAGAGCAAAACCAGCTTTGCCAAGTCACGATTAGAGCTGATAGTAGTTCCAGTGCTTGAAATTTTAGGACTATCATACTATACCATTTTTTTTTTTTTTAAAAAGGTTCCTATTCTTAACATTTCAGATAAATGCTATGCTAATAGCATTCAAACACAATAAAACAATGAGGATGAAGAAAAATGTGAAAAAGTTACAGAAATGTTCCGAATACTTAATTCATTTAAATTAAATTCAATTTAAACCATGTCTTGCATGTCTGTAAAGTCTAATCTGTTGACATTTGTCTTTAATTTAATCATTTACCTGAAACAAGATTGTAATATAGCATTTCCCTCTTCGGTCTTTCTTATGATACTATGTGGATCTTCTGTTCAGTTAGAGTGAAGCTACTAGAAGACTCGAAATACCTAGTTGTAACGTTAGAACTGGCCAAACTGAAAAGTGGATTTGTAACTTGAAAATATTTAAACAAATTAATTAAATGAAATTAAATTGATAATATTCCTTTAAATGTACATTGCATTTTAGAGCTCACACTAATTGGGTTACTTAGATTTCGTAGAAAATTGATCTCTAGGTATACTTCACGTTGGATCTTCTGAGGGATATTGCAGCTCAACCTTTGTGACCTAGAAGAAGTAAAAAGCAAGTTTGTATATTTCTGTATGTAATGTGCAGTTCCGATCTAAAAACCTTTAACATTGTAGAATTCTGTATTTGATACATGAACAAGAAAAGATTGTTTGTACTTTCTAGGGCTTTGTTTTGCCTTTTCAGGGTTTTTAAGATGATCGTGCAAGTAATCACAATTGTTAAGGGATGTCCTAAATTACACCGATACACAATACCTATGCAAATCTGTGAGACTTCTTGAATTTTATTAGCATAAGTTAAACCGATTGAAACAGAGTAAACAAAGCTATAGGTGGTGCAAGAGAAAGACTCTGTCTGAGTGTTTATAGGCTGAGCAAAAGTAAAAGCACTATAAGAGCAAGCAGATGTCACTCCAGTATATATACTGGCCAGTTCTACTTCCAGGCATGATTTAATTTTGAAGAGTGACACGACAGTCTTGCTCAATGTTGCTGTAGCATTTGAAATGAGATCCAGTAACTTTTGTGATGATTCATGCCTGAATATTTTGTGCACTTACTAACTATTCCGACCGGCTCAACTGAAACGGAGAGAGCGAGTGCGTGCACACAGGCGGGATTGCAGTTTCTTGTGCAGACTTGTTTATTAGCATCCAGTTAAGAGAGGCAGTTGGGCACTTGTGCAACCGCAGCGCAGTTTGCACAGCTGTCACCAAGGGCATCACTTTTAAAAAAAATGGGATTACACAACTGTAATGAGGACACTGTTTGGCAGGGAGAACTTTTGTTACAGGATGTGAGACATGAGCCAGAAATAACGCTGGGTGACCACAGGAGCCAAGGTTGGGTTTGCAGGCCTGTCAATTTTTGGGGGTAAAAAACCAAAACAACAAAAAAAATCTTGTCCCAAACTCTCTACATGACTACAAAAAGCATATCTGGTGTCAGAACCAAGGCACAACAAATACACAGCAATCTCACTACCCTGGACTTCAGGAAAGAAGACTTTGGCCTCTTGAGAGACCTCCTTGGCAGGGTAACATGGCAAAAAGTACTGGACGGGAGAGGGGCCCGAGACAGCTGGTTGGTATTCAAGGATCACCTCCTCCAAGCTCAGGAGCAGTGCATCCCTAGAAAGAGGAAGTCAGGCAAAAAAGCCAGGAGGCCTGAACAAGGAGCTCCTGGATAAGCTCAAAACAGAAAAGGAGGCCTATAGAGGGTGGAAGCAAGGATGGGTAGGCTGGGTGGAATATAGAGAAACTGTCTGAGTGGCCAGGAACCAGATCAGGCAAGCTAAAGCCCAAACAGAATTACATCTGGCCAGGAACATCAAGGACAACAAGAAAAACTTCTATAGACATGTCAGGGATAAAGGCAAGACTAGGGAAGATGTGGGCCCTCCTGGAAGGAAAGAGGAGACCTGGTCATCCAGGATATGGAGAAGGCTGAAGTACTGAATGACTTTTTCACCTTGGTCTTCACCAGCAAGGGCTCTAACCACACCACCCAAGTTGCAGAAAGCAAAAACAGGGGCTATGAGAAGGAAGAATTGCCCACTGTAGGAGAAGATCAGGTTTGAGACAATCTAAGGAACCTGAAGTTGCATAAGTCCATGGGACCTGATGAAATCCATCCACAGGTCCTGAGGGACCTGGCAGATGAAGTTCCTAAGCCACTTTCCATAATATTTGAGAAGTTGTGGCAGCCTAGTGAAGTTCGCCCTGACTGGAAAAGGGGAAACATAAGCCCCATTTTCAAAAAGGGAAAAAAGGAAGACCCGGGGAACTACAGGCCGGTCAGTCTCACCTCTGTGCCCGGCAAGATCACGGAGCAGATCCTCCTGGAATCTCTGCTAAGGCATATGGAAAATAAGGAGGTGACTGGTGACAGCCAACGTGGCTTCACCAAGGACAAATCATGCCTGACAAATCTGGTGGCCTTTTACGATGGTGCCACAGCCTTGGTAGACAAGGGCAGAGCAACAGACATCATCTACCTGGACTTATGCAAAGCGTTCACACTGTGTCACACGACATCCTGGTCTCAAAATTGGAAAGGCATGGATTTGGTGAATGGACAACTCAGTGGATCAGGGGCTTTGAGCAACCTGGTCTGGTGGGAGGTGTCCGTGCCCAGGGCAGGGGGTTGGAACTTGATGATTTTTAAGGTCCCTTCCAACTTGAACCATTCTATGATTCTACGATTTCTTTTTATACTGTTTTTACAGCAATTTTTCGGAGCAAAGCTGTACTACCACGCCTTAAGCTTTTATGCAACAACTTAGTTCTGCTATTCTGTTATAGATGTCAGTTTGTAGTTACTTGCAGCCAAAACAGAATACTCTAAGGGTTTATTAATGACATAGCACAGGTTAATCCACAATATAAGAATCCTTCAAATCACCAAAAGAAATTGTAACTTTTGTTTATATATATAAAATACACATACATGCAGTTTGCATAAACTAGAACATCAGGTACTAATAAATTAAATACTAAAACTAAACTAAATGGAATCTCAAATAGGTTGTGGTGTCTAGTGACAAGCAATTATTTAAATAACTGTTTCACGCTGTTAGGTTACTCCTTCACCAAGCATGTCACAGTATTCTCTTTACTCTCTGTGTCTGCTTTACTTCAAAACCTTTGAGCAGAAATTTAAATGCACTGGAGCAGCAGGAGTAAGACGTGTGCTGACTTTTCAGGCTTTGCCTGTTTCCTGAGGAAAGTACGGCAGCTCTTCCCAATTCCTGGTGAGCCAGACAGCCGGGTTCACTTCTTAGAACAACCAGTTCTGCACCTGTGTTTATCTGCTGTTGAGTGTTATGGTGAGGACACTCGGCTGGGTTGCTTGTAAAAGCCGGTACCCAACATAACCAGCAGGATGCTGACTGCTATCTAAAGATAGAGATATGGCTTGATACAACTAAAATTTAGTTGCTTGAAGCTATATAATAATGGTCGTGTTCCTTATAATTTGTCATTGATAAATGTAGAAGTAATGCCTGGAGTATACCCTAGAATAGGAAAAAAGTGACTTCCTTTCTATACGTTAATACTGTTAAAACATGTATACTTTTTCCTCAAAAAAAAAAAAAGCCCCAGAAAAAAATAAAAAAAGAAATTTTCGTGCTGGATGAGGAAAAGCAGTAAAAGCTCTTTGTTCAAATTAGCTATCTGAGGGTTGCACTTCTCCATATTTGTCAGATTTAAAGGAGTAGCATCCAGAAAGGCTACCAAGAGATGTTTTGTAAAAAGGTACCCCAGAAATGATTGAGATCAGGAAAAAAGTTGTAAGGAAGACACCAAACTGAAACTCATTTAAGCTTTTCTTAGATGCAATTATTTTACTTGCTGGCTCTGTTTCTAGGCAACTTAGTGTAAGATTAAAGGGCAAAATTGTACTAAACTGTTTTACATCTATCTCCCCTTCGCCATGCTAGGTTAAGGTGTGAGAGTTTTGCTGAGAGATTTTGTAAAAAATCCAGAGGCTTTTAATTTGAAATCATTCCCTTGCGAGCGGCAACCAGCAGCCACCAGAGTCCATGGTGGAGCCTGGAGAGGGGGGCAGCGGCTCCCCCAGCCCTCGCTGGCACCCTGCTCCCTCTGGGCAAGGTCAGCAGCTGGTGGAGGACACTGCCCCAGTGGTGAGGGCCAGGGGACAATGCCGTTGGTGGCCGCTGCTCTCCTCCCTGCGCCAGGCAGCCGGCCGAAACCCAGGACTGAGGACTTTGGTTTCACAGAGAGAAGAGAAGAGAAGGGAGCGGCGTTGGCGGGGGCAGTAAAGGGATGGGAGAGAGAAGTCGGGGCGAAAGCGTGAGCTGTTATCCCCGTCAGCTGCTGAAAGCTGCTGCTCTGTGCAGCCCCTGGCTGGTGGGGAGCAGGTCCTTGCTGCAGGTCGCTGTAATAAAAGAGCTCGGAGAGTCAGGATCCCAAAGACGTGAGGAGTATTGCAGTGGTGGACTGAAGGCCTGAGGCTGGTACCCTTACCGTTGGGCAGAACCACTGCGCTCATTTCTCACTCCCGTGTCTCTGCAGCGCTGCCACTTTGTGATCCCTCTTCTCTATTTGCACTGCGAGGTCTGATCTGTCGTCCCATGTTTCAAATTATGTTAATAGTTTATATTCTCAATATTTATACTTCCCCTTATTTCCAAATATGTCAACAAACAAAAAATAGACAAGTATTTAAAGTACATCAGTCAAGATGATGTTAAAAAGCGAACAAGTCTTGGTTTTGATTTAAAAACTAGAAATGTTTTCTGTGTTAACTAATGTACTTAATGTCACTCATTCTTAAAGGAAGTGTGTCATTTTAGTCAGTAAGGCTTTTAAGTGTATTCAGTATTTGCATTCTTCTTCCTCCGTTCCTAAAATTAATCTCTGGAAACATTGGAGGCAAACCTCAGTTTTCTATGCTTTTGGTATTTCTATCTTTGAGCAGCCTTTGCCTTTGAGCAGTCTTAGAGTTAAACTAAATGAATGAAACAAGAAAATTCTTCCACTACAGCAAAAATTATATTAGTTTCAGTAACTAGAAGTAAAAATACTAGTCATTAAGGAGGTTTATTTCAGAGGAGTTAAATTTCTTGTCTGCAGTGTCTTCTCAAATGCCAGAGAAGCTGTGGCTGCCCCATCCCTGGAGGGGTTCAAGGCCAGGCTGGATGGGGCTTGGAGCAACCTGGTCTGGTGGGAGGTGTCCCTGCCCAGGACAGAGGGGTTGGAACTCGATGATCTTTAAGGTCCCTTCCAACCTGAACCATTCTATGATGATTCTGTGATTCTAAATAAGCATGAGGGAACTCTCTTCCCCTTCATTATTTCCTTTGCACCATATAACAAAGCTTTTGATTTGATCCTTTCTGCTTTTGTCTTCTCAGTGTATGAAGATGACACTTCTCAGAGTGTCATCTCTGCATGAATGATGCAACTGGATTTATTTGTTTGTAAATCAGTGCTAAAAAAAGTCAAAACTGCATTAAAAAACTGCAAATCTTTGAACTTAAAATTCAGAAATTTTATTCACTTTTGGACAAAGAGTGATTTGAAGACTGTTCATGTACCTGTCTGTCCGCTCTGGATGGTGGTTGCAGTCTACCACCTATCTGCTCTCTTTGCTCTGAGGCTTGTGTTAAGCAACCACCGCGTTTACCTGTGTGGTGTCTGCTTTTCCAGTTTTGGTTTGGAGACTAGGTACTCTCCTGAAGCAGTTCTCCTTTGAACTCCAGAAAAGAACCACCATGATTCTGAAGTATTTCAGGCTGCTTAGGTAGGAGGAGTTACTTCCAAACTGCTCCATACCTTCATAGCTGGTTTGCTGGCTGTAAGGCAATGGCAACTAGAGGACGTTTTGTCAGTGGGCACTGTGCACTCTAGAAGCTAAAGCAGCTTCATTCACCATGGTTTGTCATTTCATAATAGTCCACTGTTACCTCCCTGTACCTAACCTTCCCGTGCGGCTTCTGCTTGAGCGCATGCTAAATGGGCTACACCAGAAGCCCCCAAACCCCACATGGCTTGTGGTCAGTATATTACCCAGTGAGACTTTCTGACATTGTTCATAGCTATAAGAAATTAAAAGGTTGTAACGGAATTTGGCATGATCAAAATTTGATTTTACCTGCAGCATGTTACTCGCTAAGTATTGTCCCTAATGGACCAGCGAAAGTTTGGACCACTAGACTATAAAGAATTAAACATCTAGAAAAATACTTTGAATAATATAATTCATGAATGTATGAACCTTCATGTTGTGCTTAATTAGATTAACTTAAAGAAAGCATTTTTTTTTTTATGTGGAGGAAGAGGAGAAAATACTGCATGAAACAGTGTGCTTGCCACAAGAATTATATAACAGCATGACAACGGTTAACGCGTTACGACAACAAGTGAGGGGTTATCTTTCTTACACTATCCGAACAGAGCCAAAAGGAAGTTATGCCTTACTTCTAAGTATGTGTGCATATTTATAGTATAATTATGAAATTTTAACTCTTTGCAACGCTTTTTCTGACCATAATGGGCTTTTTCTCTTCTCTGAGTGTCCTTTATCTTGGTGCTATGGATTGTGGCAGTTTATATTGAAGAATGAGTTGAACAGAAGTCTAGGGAGCTATGTGATGTAGAGTAACATTTCTTGCTGGTTTGGATAGTTATGGGGATTAACTGAATAAGGTGGAATAATAGAACAACAATACATGACACTTTACACTTGGAAATCAAATACTAAATAACATATCTCCATTGTAGCCATTACCAGTAGGAGATAGAATTACATCTCACTGTTTCCATGAGTTCTGTTTCTGTGTATTCTGACCCAAGTATCCACAGCAGTTCCCCCTGCCTGAGCACAGGGTCTGGCCTTCATCTCTGGTCAGTAATTCAGTTGCAGCACTTCTGTGAGTAAGTATTATCACACATGTTTAATATAAAAGATTGACAGAGTAAAAATCGAGCTGTAAATTCTTTAGTAAACAGTGACTTGCGTCATAACTGTAGGGTTTCTTCAGTTGCATGCAAATTGCTGATAAATCAGAATGAGAAACACATGGTACAGCTACTGATTTCATAAGAAGCACCTGGCAGGGTTGGAAATAACAATCAAATTGTCTGAAATCCATTTAAATCAGTTTACTGCTGAGGCAGTCCCCATCAACTCAGCATCTCTTTTGTCTTATTTCCCACAGGTGTTATTCCAAATGAAGTTTTAGGTGATGGAGGACAAGTTGAGGACAGCTTAGTTTTTCTTGATATAATAGTTTGAGTACTAGCTTGAATAGTTTGAATACTGCATTTACTATAAGTTGAACTGCATAACCCCTAGGTTAACATCTGCTCCCCTTTCAGACCCACAGGAAAGTTCCAGATGAATTGAAGCAAATTACCAGAGGAAGTACTTGTGTGAAGACTTGTCACTGTTCTGTGGTGATAGTTTGTTTTTGAAGCTTTTTTTTCTTCTGTAAATATAACATCGTAATACTTCAGTTACAGGCATCACAGTTTATTTTGGGTAATTGGATAACCAGTATTTTGCCATTTAGAAGGTAAGTGATCTATTTTAGTAGATACACTCATCAAGAGGGAATGTTTTGTATTAAAAATTTAATAAGGAATATTTTATATTAGGAAATCAAGAGGGTATATTTTATATTAATAATTAAACATAACTATGCTGTGAGCTGTACCTGATATTTGTTAAGCCAAACCCAATGTCACTGGTCTTTTCAGAATAAGCAGCAAAAAACTTAATGTGTGTGAGAGAGGAGTGTGGAATCAAAATGACATAACAAGGTGAGGAAAGTCTGAAAGAGAACAATTTGATTATTCAAATTTGAGTTAATTTGTAATAATGCATGTTAACGGTTGACACAAAATGATAACAGAAGATAAAAAATCACATAGTTAGTTGGAGCATTCTGAGCAGTTTGGGAATTGCTTCCTTTTATACAATAGCTTTCTCAAGTCAAAGAAGTGCTTCACATCTCAAGATTCTGCCTTGGCAGTAATTCTTTGCAAGCAAGGGAGGATGCCAGCATGTCATCCTGACAAACAGGTGAGCTCCTAGAGACGATGAAATAGCATGAAAATACAATAAGGGGAGCATCTCTTCTCATTATGTGTGTATGCAATTAAGTAAGGATGTCTTCTAGACCACAGGGTTAATGCAATATCAAATGACCCATATTTCAATCCCATATCCACCACTAGATTGCTGTGCAGTATTTTGAGATTTCCAGAACTTCCTTTAATTGCCTATACAATTTTTAAAGTGTTAAACTTTATTTTAAAAGTTTTTATTTTATGGGCATACCATCAGACCTAGCATGCATTGGTTTCTAAAGAGGTGATGAAGTAGTCACTATTTTCAACTGAAAGGTAAGTTACTCTTCTTTATGTAAAAGTGCCCTCTGGGCCTGTCATTGAGAAGTAGGTCAGACATGAAAGGAATTTCAGCCCTAAAGACCTCTGTCTTTTCAACCAGATATTCCACTCTACTCAGTGGGTGGCAAAGCCTGTAGTAAATCCTGGGAGCTAGAAAAGCAAGTTAAGGAAGATGAGAAACACCTTCCTCTAAAACATTTGAGAAATAAGAAATTTGAAAACAGTAGGGAATTTAGAGTATGACAATACTCAAGCAACTGTACAGCAGTATCACGACATTACATTAAATGCTGACAAATTACTGATCTGAAATTGGTTGAGTGTTCTTAGATATCTGTTACAGTCATAACCTTCATGTGTCCTGAATGCAAGTACTAATTAATAGATCTAGCTACATACAACTATTGTCTTTGTGCTTTTATATGTAGTGGCTTTGCATAATCACAAACAAAAAATGTGTATTTGTTCTGTTTTGTAGATTCTAGAAACTGTGTTGCAGGGAAGTAGTATAATTATCCCTAAATCACTGTTTTCTGTATTCTGCATCCATCAGTTTAATAAATTTGATACTGCAGAAGGAAAGTGAATGTTTACCTTAATGACAATCAAATTATACAGTATTGTCATTGGGGAAAAATACCTCCTGGTTCTCCTTGAAATAGCTGCTCACCTTGGTAGTTGCAAATGTTATTCAGTGTCCCTCTCTATGAATCTGTCAGGCTGTGACTCGGCAGCTTTCCTCTGCAGGGGGTTCTGCTGGGTGTAGCATCTCCAGTGATGTGGTTTTAGATGATCCACGCTTTAGCTAAGGGGATGGCAGGAATTAAATTAGCTTTTTTAGCTCTTCTCAACTGAATAACTTCAGTATCTCTAAGATCTTTGCATGTATTCCTAGCTCTGCTGAGTAGAAATGATTAAGCAAAATAATTTGCCATTTCTTAATGACAGTTGATAATGTAATGATATGATAATGAAAACACTATCATAGAACGATAATGAGTACTGCATTTACTATCATAGATACGATAATGAAAACATTATCATAGAACCAGAAAAATCCCAGCAGGGCGACAGTTGTCTTACGAATGTGTATAGTGGTGTTCTTGAAAAGCATCTAAATGAGCAGTCATTCCTTTGACCTCTCTATCAGCAGTTGGGCAAGCAGAGAAGAAAGCTGACCATGTGTTTGCAGGAAATTGGATAGCACCACTGTTTGATTAAAATACCAATAGAAGCACTGAGTCAAAACAGCGTGAGTGAGCAGGGCCCTGGGAGGGCTGGGAACAGAACCCCGGTGGCCTTGAGACCAGCCCACTCCTCTGCCAGGAAGAAACTCTGCCTTCAGGAGCAAGTTCTTTTCTCTTTTTAGATATAAGGTTCTTGCCCATATAGATTTGTTGCTGATTTTGTGTTTGGTTTTGGTTGGAGTGTGGTTTTTTTTATACTGTGATTGCAGAAATAAGAAAGAAAGTACTCAAGTAAGAGTCTGCTGCCAGCTAATTTAAAATCAAACTCGTGACTAGCATCCCTGTTGTTATAAAGAATATGATGTTTTATAGCATTGTTGGCTCCCTTTTCGTGGCATCCAGAACTTTTAAAGGACAATTAAAGTGAAATGGAAGTTAAGAGAAAGGTTTTGATGCTCTACGCAAAGCAGAAAGGAAATGCCACTTAGCAAGGTAATGATAGAATGAAGATTTTTGGTTTAGGGAAGTATGACCAAATCCTGTCACTTGCTTTTAAATCTCTTCGTGTTTTATATTCCCATTCTCAAAAAGACAGCTCATGGTCTTTCAGCTGAATAAATCCAAGTAATTATCCTCCTCCTGAAGTCCTAACTAGTGAGCCAGTTTGCTGCAGTGGTTCTTGGCAGTCTTCAGTGCCTGAACTTGCACTTTGTACTTTTGGAAAGATAGGTGTGTAGCATGAAATGCAATCTCTGAACAACTTTCCCAGTAGAGCAGAGACCTTCCTTTCCCTCCCAAGGTGCAGAGCAGCAACGCTCCTCAGCTTTTCCTCACCCTGGAGTGAGTTATTTCCTTGTGTCAGTTAAAACACGTGCAGCCTTTAGCCTGCCTTTCGGCTTCCTCAGACACTGCCCTTTCTCTTTGCACAGCCTTGTGCATTTTGAACACGCTCCAAAAGCTGACTTTTCCCTCAAGTCACTCACTATCTTTATTCAAATGGCTATTGATGAACTTTTTTGCTCAGTTTTACTTTCACTGAGATCAGACCAATATCAGGGCACCACAGGTGAAAATACAACTACACAAATAAACAGCAAATAGAGTGTTTGCCTAGCAGCCACGAAGGCAGCCACGCAGTAAAACAATTTAATATTTAATACCAACAAGTTACTTAAAGCAGCCCATATTTTGTATGTGGAAAGATCATACAGTTGATGTAGAAACTTTAGTTTTTGTTGATTCCCTGACCTGAATGTTTTTAAACTATCATCCCATTGGTGTAGTTTTGCATTTGTAATACTGACGAGGACTCTAGAGGCCGTCATAACCTTCTAGAACACTGGCATCTGGTGGTGGTTTGAAGTCACAACATTTAGGTATAGAAGTAAAAATGGCACTAAAATCAGGCTAGACAAATGCTCTCATTATCCATCTTATTCATATTAAAGCTTTCAGGGTTCTAATCACAGCACTATAAAGGATTTCCTTTGCACAACTGTTTTGCCTCATGCTGTAGGCACAACGCCTTATCACGGTTTTCACGGTGCTATCAGACGCTGTCGTTTGTAACCTTTGTGCAGAAGATCAAAATACTTCCTAACTGAAACTGGTAACTGGCACATCTATGTATGGTACACTCTGACTGCTGTAACATCAACGTTAGTGCTCTGAATATTAAGAGGAGGAGTGAAAACTACAATTATTACCAAGTTCAACATTCCATAAACTGTCTGTCAAGAACAGAGGCTCTGGACAGTAACTCCAGTTACACGATTAGCCCTCCCTTCTGCTTAGGTTTGTTTACTACCAGTTCACATTCACATGTTTTTACATTAACTCCCTCAACGTCAACTATTACCCAGTAGGAATAATATGAATATCTTGTATTAGATATTATTTTAACAGCCTGGCGATGATGATATAAAGAAAAATTCAAACCTCCTTTCCAAACAAAATATGAACCAGTATTAAAAAGTTATTAGAAACATTCCTATGTTATGTTGCTTTCTTTTATGTCTTCTCATATTTGTGGTGGATGACTGGATTGAAAGAACTAGGTACTAGCAAATTCATACATTTTTCACAAAGTAATTGGAGTTGTAGGTGTGGCAAAGAGTACTGAAAGCCATATTCATAATTTATGCTCATAGCTTTTTTTTGTGACTTCCAGAAAGCTGCAGTAACTTAAAGACAGCGTTTGTAAAAACAGATTGGACTGGCTGGAGGCCATGTGCATGAATACTCCAGCCATCATTAGCAAGTCAGATAGTTACTGGTTAGAGATAGTATCAATTATCTAAGTAACAGAGTTGCTTGTTAGCTGAACTTGAAGTAGCCCTCAGTGGGATTACTTCAGTTTAAAATTAAGCAAATTGCTCGAAGACTGTGTGATTTCTGAGCAATCTGAAATAATTCTAGCAACATAAAGCTGCCCAGCTTCTGCCTGCCTCTCTCTCTTGCAGCAGCTCCTGTACTCGGGGGACTCAGCACAGTAAGTCAGCAGAAAATCATTTGCTCTTTTGTCAGGTTAGTTTTCTGCATACTCAGGACGCAGAAATGACTAAGGGAAAGGTTTGAAAAGTGCTGGCACTAGCACAAGGCAAGGAATGGGACTACAGGGATGTGTGGGCCACTGTCGCTGACAACTAGAGAAGTCTAGACTGCTAGGAAAACACAGTCTTTTACATTTATGCTGTTCTCCTTCCCATGGAAGTACATTAATGACTGCTATAGATTTAATTTGGAAATTATATATATAAATCTATATATATATTATTCTTAATAATCTACTATAACCATTGTTGTTTTAAGATATACATTTATCTGTCACAGACAGGACATTAATGTCTTATTTCTCGTGTTCAGCCTATGTTAACTGGTGTACTTAGGGAAGATAAAAAAGGAGGGGCAAATCTTTACTTTCAACTACTACTTCTAACTCCACAAAGAAATCTATTAAGATCAGCCTGACCCTCTAGAAATAAGGTACTACTCAGTTAAGTATGGGATTTTTACAATTGGTGTGT
The DNA here is from genome assembly GCA_033628505.1 of Tringa tobata. Classification (NCBI taxonomy): domain Eukaryota; kingdom Metazoa; phylum Chordata; class Aves; order Charadriiformes; family Scolopacidae; genus Tringa; species Tringa tobata. The sequence goes on along the minus strand of JAHREE010000324.1, from coordinate 2,656,063 downwards.
AAGAATATGGTTCAAATATTTGCCCCAGGACTTCTGTGGGGTTTAGAGTAAATGGTTTGTATATTGTTTTAATCAAACTTACCCAAACACTAAAACATTTAAAGCCCTTTTAGAAGGCTTATGATAGTAGTTTGTGTAGTTAACATATATATATTCAGAATTTGTGTACTACCACTTAATATGGGATAACTATTTGATTTTTCTGAGCAACACTAGACATTTAGCCATGTATCACAATATATCACTGTTTTGTATCAATTCAAAAGTACAGAAATTCATGTTGTCCTTGATTTTTTTAAATGCCACCAATCTATATAAGTAAATCATTCATACATATATTACCTCATCTCTTCCTAAAACCCAGGCTAGACACCTGCTGTGGAGAACAGGAGATGATGATGATGATGAATTTACACAACAAAAGACCTTGTAGTAAAAAAAAAAAAAAATTCCCTGGAAAATACCAAACTGCCACATGATTACCTTGTTGGGTGAGTGTTACTGCAACCCATTAACCGAGTTCCAGTTAATCACCTTACCATTTTCTGTAGCAACTAAAATTTTAGTGTAGGAAAAAATAACTTACCTTTTGTCACGGTTTCTAGTCTTGTAGTTGTTCTCTTCTGCATAGCCTTTAGTCCTATGGAAACATCAGCACTATGAGAAACAATCAGAACATACTATCTCAAGCTTTAAATTTTCCAAGGAATTAATACAGAGCTCTCTTTTGCATTGGATACATTTTATGAAAGAATTAACAAAGCTCTGCTTCTCTATTTGATAGCTGTAAGAGCTAGTGCCCTTTCAATTATGTGTCTATCCATCAAACTCACAGTTAGTGATTTAGGTTTAAAATTAGAGTGGAATCTGTAGGTGCTGAGGAGAAGAAGAGAAGGTGAGCTAGTGTTTGTGATGGAGCACACAGGACTGAGAGCATCATGGATTTATTAGGATACTGAAGGTTGTTAAGAGGGTTTCCCAAAGCATTCATCGGGCAACAGCCCTCTCACTTGCTAACCTCAGAATGACGCAGCTGTGCTGCTGCACGTCATATTTAGAGGGAACAGAGACTACCTGGCAATAGAGTATTTTTGCTTTTTTATGGCTGCAGTAAACTTAATTGCCCATTTTATTTCATTTCCTCATGGACTGCTATTCGGGTGGTTTTGCCCCTTTAGTCCTGGAGACTTTTTTCTATACCTCTGTTTCAAGCTCACATAGGTGAGCTTGCTTTCTATAGAGAAAGCAGAACACAAAAACCTTCAAAATACTTATCTGACTATTATGGCTTGTAGGTTGGGACTAGCTATCTTGACGGTTTTCCAAATCAACAGCAGTTCTCGGTTTGAAATCAGTACAGTGCGCAAGTCGCTGCTGCCATCCCATGTATCCATAGTAGTCTCCCTGGGAACACACACAAAAACGGGTCACTAGACAGACTGCTGAAAATGACTTTTTTTTTTTTTAACATGTAGCAAAAAAATAGGAAAAACTGTCTGTGTTTGCTTCAGATGTACCCTGGTTATCTTTTTGGCCCATGTACAGGAAACAATCCATTTCCTATCCACTTTTTTCCCTCAAGTGACTTAAAGATGACAGCGTGTTTCAGTGAAAACGTTTCTGGACGCTTGCGGTTACGGCGTCCATCCTTCTCCTCGGTGTGGTGCCGTCCAGAAGACCCCATGGTTTTGGTGTTTCTTGCAAATAGCATCGTGTACCGGGAGCCTTTGTACACCACCGCTGCCGAGGCAGGAAGTTTCCAAAGAGCCCCGGTGTTGGGGAAGGAAAGCCGGGCAGCGCTGGCAGCTCCCAGCACACGCAACATCTCACCCAACCAGGGCTCTAGAGCCACGGGTTTTGGCCGAGGCCAACGGTCCTTGTCGCTCTCTACAGCTCCCTGGAGGAGGCTGGAACAAGGCGGGGGTCGGTCCCTTCTCCCAAAAGACAAGCGACAGGACAAGAGGAAACGGCCTCGGTTGTGCCAGGGAAGGTTCAGGTTGGATATTGGGAAAAAATTTCTTCACAGAAAGGGTTATGAAGCATGGAAAGAGGCTGCCCAGGGAGGTAGTAGAGTCACCGACCCTGGAGGTATTTAAAAGCCGGGCATTTAAAATCACCTCAGTGGTGCTGAGGGACACGGGTCAGTGGTGGGTTTGTCGGCGCTGGGGTGACGGTGGGGCTCCACCACCTGAAAAGGCCTCTTCCAACCTGGAGGTTCTGTGATTCCGTGAAGCGGCAGAGAACGAGTTTCCCCCTCGTTCCAAAGAGAAACACTGCCTTTCCACCTTTAATGCTACTCTACTCGTACACACTATCCCTCGGGTTGACACAACAAAGCGCGCTCCCAGGGTTCCCGGTGGCGCCGGCCGTTCCCCGCGGCAGTTTGGGCCTCGCCGCGCCCCGTACCGGCCGCAGCTCCACGCTGGCGGCGCAGGCGCAGTCCCCGCGGCCTTCACTGCCCGGCCGTTGCAGGGGACCCGGGAAGGAGGGACGGCGGCGGCCGCAGGGGGTCGGGGCGGGCGGAGCTCAGCCCCTCACCCCCGCAGGCGCTTCCCACCCGCCCTGGGGGTCGCGCTCCGCTCCGCTGGCTGCCGGCCCCCTCCGCCCGCCCGCCACCATGTTCAAGAAGCTGAAGCAGAAGATCAGCGAGGAGCAGGCGCCGCCGCGCGGGGCGGGGGGACGGGCGGCCCCTCTCCCGCCGCAGGTATCGGGCCGGGGGACGGGACGGGACGGGATGGCGTCCGTCGGGTGGCTGTGCGGGAGGGGAGGGGGGACGGAGCTCTGGGCGTCTCGTAGTGCGCCGGTGGCCTTTCAGCCGGAGGAGCGGCGAGGCCGGGCCGCTCTTCGCCTGGGAAAGGCCTCGGGTTGGAGCGGCCTGAGGCCCCCCGGCCGTGGGGCAGGGGTGGCTCGGCTGAGGCCGCCGGTGTCCTGCTTGGGGCGGCCGGGTAAGGGCTCTGGGCTGAGCTGGGCCGGGCCGGCTGGCAAGCGCCGCGCCCCGGCTCTCGGTTCACCGGTCGGCCCCGCTGGAACCTGTAAACCCCCCTGTGGTGTTACCGAGAGCCTCCTGTCCCGGGCAGAGCCTCTCCCAGGCGGCTGGGACGGGTCTCCTCTTCCTCCGCTCTAGAAAGGCTGTCCTGCGGAGGAGTGTAGGAACGGTCCCTGAACTCAAACATCAGAGTGAAACAGAAGTGGTTTATTCTTTAGGGTTTAAAGTAATGACGTTTTCGTGTGTGCAAGGTAACAATCCGGCAGGGAGATCACGAGTTATCTTTTTTCTCTCATCTTAATGCTCTTTCAGCCTCTCTAAGTCCCGTCTGTTTCCATCCGGTAGAGGGCTGGTCTGCTTACCACAGCCTTATTCTTGCTTTTTTTGACTGTGTAAAAATTGAGAGTATGGGATAAAGCTGAACATAAGGCATCTTTTTTTTTTTTTTCCCCCAGTCATAATTTAATTGGCTATTTTTCCTTATGTGTACTTTCAGAAAATTATGATTCATTTGATTCTAGAAACTGTTTTTAAATGACAATAACGCACGTTAGGTATAATACAAGTGCAGAGTATCTCTGAAACTGACAGTTGCCAAAAAATGTGATGATTTCATGCATGTGTCGAAGCAAAATAAACTTTCTACTAGTTCAAATTTGGGTAGAAAGACTTGGACAAGCTAACTTTGTAGTGGCGAACTCTGTGCTGATAATGTCTACCTTTGTGTCGTTGGCATTTTGCTGGGTTAAGTATCCTTTGAGACTTGGAATCTTTGACTAAAATGGATATAAACTGTGTAGCATGTGGAAGTTAAGCTATAGGCAGCTAATTTGGTTTTACAAACGGGCGATCAGTTGCCTGGGCTTGATGTGAGTGTGAGTTGAACCCCTGGGAGATCTGGCTAGCCTCAGTATTAGAATGTAGCTTCAAAACTGCTGACATTCAGCTCTGTGGGATTTCTTAAATCACCAATTTGTTGAATAGGAGCAGTGTTTTTGGAAATGGATCTGCTGTAAAGCTTTTTGTCACTTGTCGAGTTTTGTTTTAAGCCCTTTCATAGGGCTTTCATAAGACCAACTCTGGGTCTTCTCTAGATCTTGAAGTTAAGTGCACTTGTGTCAGTTTGGAGCGCTGTCCTGAGTTGCCGTGTGTGGGGAACTCTCAGACTGAGCTGCAGAGCTGTTGTCAATAAGCAGGACCTCAGTTATCATGCCTTGTAAACAACACTGTGACCCACTCAGTTCAGGATACGCAGTGCGTGTGTTAAAGGGTTGCTACTTGCTGAAAGAAATCCGCCTTGTGAATAAATTTGGTGAGTGCACACACGCACCCAACAGCGTGATATACTGCAGTCTCTATTTGGCTGTTAAAATTAACATTGACGAATGTCATGAAACGTAATACAAGAGCTTACAGTAAACTACTCTGTGACCAGAGCAGATCGTGTAACTCAGGGGTTGGCATGAATGGAAAGGCAGAAGCACAAAATGAAAACAGATTTTTAGTTTTGTGTAGAATAGTTGTCTTGCAGTATTGCTTATTTTTCACTTGCTCTCAAGTAACACTAGAGGAAAACTGGAGTTAAATTTGATCTTAAAAGTAAATTAGGTTAGTCTGCTCACTCCTCATATCTTGTTTGAAAACAGATTCTGTGAGAAGGTTTTGGGGCCTGTGAAATGTGCTGGAGTCTTGCAGAGAGTGGGGAATAGACTTTTGTCATCTTGCTTTTACTAATTCAGGTCCTTAAAATGTATTCCACTTACTGGGTATTCTGTCATCCTATACATTATCAGCTACTTACTATCGAGACATTTTCAAACAAGATTTTCTAAACACTTAACATTTATTAGTTTTATGAGAGTTTTGTTTGCACTCATTTTTGCTCTTTTTCTTTCCTACACCTTCTGGTAGGGAGACTTCGCTCACCGCATCTTCTCTGCTCTATTCGTACCTTCTGGTTTGTAGTGTCTGTGATGAAAATTATTGGCCTAGGACTGATTAAATCCGGAGGTAAAATTTCTCAAGTGTAACGCTTTCTGAGGAGGCCCTTGTAGGCCTCCCTGTTCCGTATGAATGGTTAGCTAACTGGTGTCATCTGTCACCTTGAGAATACCTCTGTTTTGCCTTTCACAGGCTGAAGATAGCATCAATTGCTAACTGCTGACAGGGAGAAAAAAAACCCAACTGTTGCAATTCCAGGTGTCTCTTGAACCAATACTTGTTGAATATGGTCACCTGACAAATAGGGATGAGGGAAAAGCAGAGATATTCAATGCTTTTTTTGCCTCAGTCTTTAATGATACTGATAGACCTCGGGCTGCCTGGTCTCCTGAGTCAGAGGACCATGACTGTGGGAACAGTGATTTTCCATTTGTGGACAGTGAAATTGTAAGGGATCAGTTGAATGTTCCAAACTCCATGACATCTGATGGGATTTACCTCAGAGTATGAAGGACCTAGCAGGATCTAAAGCAGGACCCCTCTCAATCATCTTGGGAATCTGGAGAGGTCTCCGCTGACTGGAGGCTAGCCAACATTATTCCAATTTACATGAAGGGAATGAGGAAAGACCCAGGAAACTACAGAGCTGTTAGTCTAACCTCAGTTCCTGGAAAAATGATGGAGAAGATCATACTGGGCGCTATTGAAAGACATTTTAAAGAACAGTGCAATCGTCCGGCACATTCAACATGGGTTGACAAAGGGAAAGTCCTGTTTAACTGATTTAGTATCCTCAATGATAAGGTCGTTCCCCTAGTGGATGAAGGGAAGGCAGTAGATGTAGTTTTTCTGGATTTTAGTAAGGCTTTTTTACTGTCCCTCGTAGCATCCCTCTGTACAAGTTGTCCAGCTGTGGGATGAGCAGGTACACGGTGCACTTGTTGAAGATCTGTCTGAATGGCAGGGCTCAAAGGGTTGCAGTGAATGGGTCTACATCTGGCTGGTGACCAGTCACCAGTGCTGCTCCTCGGGGCTCAATTCCAGGGCCAGTTCTGTCCAATCCTTTTATCTATGATCTGGATGCAGGAGTTGAATGCACAGTTAGTAAATGTGCTGATGATACGAAACTGGGAGGTGCTGTTGAGTCAAGGGACGAGGGCTTGCAGGGGATGGATTGGAGCAATCATCAGTGGCATGAAATTGAACAAGAAGAAATGGCACAATCTGCACCTGGGACGGAGTAATGCTGGACACAAGTCTGAATTGCAGAGCAGTGCCTGGAGAGCAGCCCTGCAGAAAGGGGTCTGGGGGTGCTGGCTGACAGGAGGCTTGACAGCAGTCAGCAGTGTGCCCTGGCAGCCAAGAGGGCAAACCACATCCTGGGGTGCATCAAACACAGTATAATGAGCTGATCCAAAGAGGTGATTATCCCACTGTATTCAGTGTTGGTGTGGCCTCATCTTGAGTATTGCGTGTGTGCAGTTCTGGGCCCCACTTAAAAAAAGGTGGGGCTTTATTCCATTAAAAGAGGATGTTAGGGTACTTGAGTGTGTCACAAGGAGGGCTCTAAAGCTGAGGAAGATGCTGGAAGGCATGTCCTCTGGGGAGGGGCTGAGGACTCAGGTTTTCGTAGTTGGCAGAGAGGGAGGCTGAGGGGTGACCTCATTGCTCTCTCCAGCTTCCTGAGAAGGGGAAGCAGAGGGAGGTGCTGATCTCTTTTCCCTGGTACCCAGTGCCAGGACGTGTGGCAGTGACTCAGGGCTGTGTCTCTCAGGGGAGGTTCGGACTTGACATAAGGAAACATTTCTTTACCAAGAAGATGGTCAAGCCCTGGAACAGGCTTCCTGGAGAGGTGGTCGGTGTTGCATGCCTTCCAGTGTTTAAAAGGCTTTTGGACAATGCCCTTAATAATATACTTTAAGTTTTGGTCATCTCTGAAGCGGTCAGGCAGTTGATGATCGTAGGTCCCTTCCAACTAAGCTATTCTATTCCCTGCACTCACCATGAGTAATGATAAAACTGTTACTTGCCTGAAATGCCAGAGGGGTTTCAGCTCCAAGAACACTTTCAAGGACACCTAACACAAAGGATACAAGTGGAAACAGGGTGTTGTTTGTATTTGTATTTTTCTTAATCTGTTTCAGAGATGATGCTCACAAGCATTAACAGAGTGTGCATGTGTAGCCAGGAGCAGGCTGTCGTGTTCTTCAGTTTAGCATAAAAAAAAAAAACCCCTTGCAGTCTGGCAAAGGCAAGTCACAGAGCTACAGAAAGCAGCAGCAGGAATACAGGCCAAGCAGCCCCTGTTTCCTGAAGAGAACATGAAGAATGAAGATCAGGACTGATCATGCACAGAAGAGGAGGTGTATGGTACAGTCGGGTATTTTTAAAAAAGTATGACACATAGCAATGACAAGCACACTTTCTGTCTTCCAAAACTTGCTCTGTCTCTGCTTCTTGGCCAGTGATGCCTGAAAAGCACCTGCCCTGCGCCTGTATTGCACTCAGGGAGAGCTGAAAAGCAGCAGCTCCTGGTGGTGCAGCAAGCCTGGAGCCCTTGCCAGCAGAGGCTGTTTTGCCCAAGGCAGAAGCCCTGGGGCCAGGGAGCCAAGGGAAGAGCAGAGCTGGCTCCCGCTCGCAGCTTGCAATGGGCAAGAGACGGCAAGAGAGGCAGGGCAGGAGTGGTGGCCGGGAGGTGCCAGAGCAGCGGGCAAGAGCCCAGCCCAAAGGGCCCCGAGGAGGCCTGAGCAGGGGCTGTGCTCAGTGCTAGAGAGGACAAGCAGCAGCCCCGGGGGCCAGCCTGGGGGCCCGCCTGGGACTCTAGAAAGCTTCCTCCCCCGGCATGTGGGGCAGCAGGGCCATCTTTGTGCAGCAGGAGCAGCAGCTCCTGGCCCAAAGGAGGCCTGGCCCTGAAGGGGCCCTGCTCAGTGCTGCAGAGGAAGGCAAAAAAAAACCCCAGGAGGCTTGCTAGGCCACCTCGGGGGCAAAAAAAAGCCTTCCTCCCCCCAGCTGTGGGGCACGAGAGGCCACCTTGGTGGTGCAGGAGCAGCAGGCAGGAAGCCCGGAGGCAAAAGGGAGCAGAGATCCCTGGCAAATGGTCCTGTTCAATGCTGCAGAGGAAGGCAAAAAACCCCCGGGGAGCAGTGCCAATGTGTCCCAGGGGAAAATTCCTTCCTGACCCCAGCTGGTGCTGGCGATCGGCTGTTCCCTGAGCATGTGAGCAAGACCTGCCTCCTCCTCCCACAGGCTGGTCCCACCTCCCCGGAGATGCCCAAGCCCTATTCTCCCTCACCCTGGAGCCATCTCAGGGGCTTCCAAGAGTGACCAAATGCCCCTACCTTGATTCACCTTGGGAGCAAGAATCCTCCTCATTCCTGGCAGGACACCAGTGGGTGCTCCAAAGCACTAGGACCTCTTGCAAAATGTCTGCATCCCATTTCTTACAGCTGCTGCCCCTGGCTCTGCAGGGGATGAAGACGGCGAGCTCTGCAGTGCTCCTCCAGAAGGCATTCCCTTGCTCTTGTCACTGCTATCCAGCCAAAAAAACCTGATAGCCTCCAGGCACCTCCAGGGCTTGGTGGTTCTTCTCATTTCCTGAGGACCTTGGGTCTGGTTCCCAAAGGATAAAGCAGGATTCCCATCCATCAGATGGGCTTCGAACGTGGCCCTGCTAGGAGCTGGTCGTTCAGCGAAGAACCTCCAGCAGCCTCATCCAGATTCCGGTATTCCTCCCTAAGTCCCCTCCAAATAATTCCACCAGCTCCTCAAGAACTTCCTCTCAGATGTCTCTGGGCCGCCCCCAGGCCAGCTATGGCAGCAGGACACAGGAGGACACCCCCTTTATCTTGCCCGGGGCATTGTGACTGCTGCGTTGCCAGGCAGTGGCACTGTGACATGGGGGTGACAGGGTCCCCCATGTGCAGCCCCACCTGCCGCCCCTCCACTCAGCATCCTTCAGAGGACGGCCCTTGGGATGCTGCCCCCCCTGTGCCCAGGGGGAGGTCCCTGCCCTTGGTGGCCACGCGCTGGGCACAGCTGCTGGACGTGCCTGATGCATCCTCTGCCACTCGGCTCCCAAGGGCACATCTGGTGCTCTTACTCTTCTCTCGGGCCAAGGCAGAAGCCAACCCTGCAGCCCAGAGACCACCTCTATTAGCCATTCCCTCACTGCATCAGAGCTAATGGCCATGGGGCCACGTGGTGAGGAGGACCAGGGATTTGATCTGGATGGACACAAACCCTTTTCCTGGGGCGTAAGGGGGGTGATTTTGGCAGCTGCAGCCCAGAGGAAAGCCCAAGTGCAAGCAGAGCCCTAGGTTAGCATGGACGGTGCCAGCAGACCGTGGAAATAACACGGGCTTTGAAAAACAAGTGAGTGGAGGTTACACCAGTGTGGTGGAAAGGTTGGTCGTTCTCGGACCTAGAACATTTGGATCCGTGCCCAAAGCACAGCCAGGCAAACTATGACTCTTCCAAACTGGGAAAATAGCCCATTGCTGCCATCGCTGTCACATCCCCTTGTCCCCCTGAAACCAAGCTGCGCAGCTCCTCTGTTAAACACACCCATCGGCCGTGTTTAGACGGGACACAACACGTGCTTCAGCCACGGGGTAAAACACTCAGAGCTTGTTTGTGACCGTACCCTTTCTGAGAGTTATTTGCCAACCTCACTTTGTGGGAAGATGTTCAGGTCTTATCTAAAATCCTGGCAAGTCTCCCTTTCCTTCAGGATGTATTATTTTGAGTACTGAAAGAGTAAGTCAGGTACTATTCTTGTCATTTTATATGTTGGTGCCAAAATTGTTACGTGCCTTCAGAGTATGTAAATAAGGGTATTTGTACCACAGACACTCACTTGGTTGTGCTGACGTGAGGTGAAAGACAGGGCTTTGATTCTCTCTGTGTGAATCTTGCAGAGCCATACAGAGCACTCATGATTTCCTCACCGTTCCTTACCAGTACACCAGGGGCCGTTTGTTGCTACACTGCTGTTGGTGAGGTCATCTTCTTGGAAAGAAGCGCTGCATTGTTTTGTGTTCTTCACCATATTTTTCCTTGTGCTTCAATAGGGCTTTTCATCCTTTGGTTTCATCCTTGATATCTTTAGTGAAAGTGATGGCAGCCCTCTCAGCCTTTGTCTTGCTCCTTCCAGGTGTCATCATCTTCTGTAGGCCCTCTGTGCCCCTACTCAACTGCTTACTCTTTGTCTGCCTTCATCCCAAATGGGATTTGTCTTTCTTGAACTCAAGGAATGAGAAATGTCCACAGTGGTACAGGTGAGTTCTCACCAGGACTTTGTACAATGCTTGCCTTTCCTATGGAAGTATCTTGCCTGACACACAAGAATGCACTTGCCTGTATCACATTCATGGTTCATAGTCACCCTCAGATCTCCTCAAGTCTCCGGGAACATTTACCTACTACAGTGTTTCCAAGCTGTAGTAGAAACTCATGGTGCTCCACCTAACATGCTATTTCCACCCTGCAGTTCTTCACTGGGGGTCTGCTGAAGTAGGGGATATCTGTTCTGTCAGAGCTTCAGCTGGTAAGGAGGGTGGGGGCTGTAGAACTATACCTTGAAATAGGGCTCTTTTTCTACCTCAGGGATGCCATGAAGTCCAGTTCTAGCCTGCTTCAGTTACACAGTCTTTCTGTTCGTTGCCCAAGATCAACAGACACTAGTGCTGCAGTGCTTTCTGCCACTGACATGGCTGTAAATTGACAAGAAGTCTGAATTTAGCAATGACAACTGTACAACTGTAGAGTGAGAGATACATTCATACCACTGAACAGTAGCAAAGTGGCGATGAACATTTGGAAACCGTTTCCTTTCTGTATGGTGAGGGCCAGATGCCATCTTCTTTAAATTACTTCCTCTTTAAATTGTTACTTTAAATTAGGTTAGGGAGTAGGAGTAAAAGGAGAGCAGGCTATTGGCACGAGTAGGTCATTTTTCAAACCCTAGGAATACTTTTGGTGTGAATTTTTCAGCAGGACATAGAGCTGTCATGGGGAATGGTCATTTGGTCCTAGGTGCGGTGTTTGACTTGAGTTGTATTTTCACATGGGAACATTGTGTCCGCTTGGCTAGACCTGTAATTATGATTGATTTTGGAATAACCTTGTGTTTTGTGGAGTTAATTCATTAGTATTCAAATTTTACAAAAGGTACCCATAGATTTAGGGTATAAAATGAGTGTAATTCTCTTAAAACCTGTCTTTTTTGGTAGTATCTTTTCAGTGGTCTGATGCTCTGTCAATCATGTTACAGAACATCTCGTGGGAGAGGTGTTTTGCGATGCAGGATTTCTGTGTCCAACCTCACTGATGGTGCAGCAATAAAGAATGGGAGATCCTGTTACTTTTTTTTTTTGGCAACACTTTTCTCATTCCGTTTATATTGAATATACCTGATGAGAGATTTTGCTAATTAGTTTCTTTGTACATAAAAACTTGTTGATATTTTAATGTTCATTGCATTTGTACTGATATTTTATATTTGAATTTTGAAGCATGAGGCTGGCAAGTGATAGTTGGGTTGACATGGCTTGTTGCAGCCTGCCTTAGCATGAAATCGGGAAATTTCTTTGAACAGATGTTCAGTGCTGACAGGAACAACAAGTTATTGACATACTAAAATTTGTCAATTTCTTCTGCCCTTTTTCTGTCTTTAGATTCAATTTTATAAATGTTTTTTTTTTTTCTTTTGTCAGGTTTGTCGGGTTTTTTGTTGTTAATTCCTTAAAGGAATCAGAAGGTATTCCATATGTAAATGCTTGAATCCCTGTCACTTTGGAAAACTTTTAAAGTTTAAGTAACTGTACTATGTTGCTAAGTATTAGAAGTCTTGAGTTTCAAATCCTAAGAGGACCATGGTCAGAAATATAAAAAAATAATTAATTTTATTGCATGCTCTCGTGGCTGACTCGTGACATACTCTGCTCTGGAGACTTTGCAGTAAGATAGAACTTGTCACAGACAAGTTCTGAAACCGGTTGTTTTCCTTAAAAGGAAGATTGAGGCCAGTCTTTATTGAGATGTTATAGTCAGTAATTGTTGAAGTATTTTATGATAGGGAATAATTAGTTCTGGACTTAATACTTGCTGATATATGTAATCTCTGTGTAGGTCCCTTCCAAATCCCCTCCACCAACTGTCAACAGAAGCAGGATATCTTCGTTCACAGATCAGAATGATGAAGGCACTTTAGCACCAGACAAAGAGGTCAGTTGAGAACTGTTTTTCTGTATTTTGCAATTTTAACTTTAAAAAATAAAAAAAAATATAACTTTGTGTCCTTGATTAACTTTTTTTTAAAAATTATTCTGTAATCTCACTGTTTTCTGTGCATTTACAGATATGAATAATCCCAGACTAGGAAACCTTTTAAGACCTTCCTCAGGTCTTACAAATCTTAACCCTGAAATTAGCTCGGTGAGGCAGTGGGACAGAAGACATTCAGAGTGACTGACCACCTTAGGTTTTATGCCTCTCTTGGTTGAAAAATTGAGGGAATCCAGTTAACTGCACAGGGAACTTGAGATGGATGAGGGCTTGAACTGGTGAATGTTTCTAACTGTACCAGTAAAAATTATCAAATTTAATCAGCACCACCCTAGAAAAAACAAACACACAAAAACCCCAAACAGCAAACCAAACTGACTCTAAATTAATCCTTTCTAATGTATCATTAAAATCACTATCAGGATGATGGGTAACCATGACTTGCATAACAGAGCAAATAGAGGAGATAATCTGCACCCCTCTTTTTTCATACTGAGTACTGTGGTATATTTTGAAGTGGCTTGATTAAAAAAGAAAAAACAATGAACAAAAAAAACCCTGACTTAGCGTGCATGAGAATAAAACATGTGGAGTAAAACAGGGAGTTTCTGTGATTCTGTGAACTTTGTTAGAGGAAATATTGAGTTATTAGCCAGAAAATTCAGTTGCTGGGTTTTGCTACAAAAATGATACATTTTGTTGCAGCAGGGCAATCCACATTAATTTTTAACATCACGTTTTCTTCAGGGAATGATCAGTTATACCTGAAATTTGCCATAGATTCCATCATGAACGCTGCTAGTGATTACAGCTTGGCAGTTTGCTTCCTGCAACCGTAATAGAAATGAAAGCAAGAATACCTCATGATTTTGGTTTGTATTTTGTAAATGCAGTATTGAGTTTTCTAATAAATATATATTTTCTCTACTGATATATATATAGTATGTATGCAATGACTTCTCTCTGTCCCTGGAGAGAGGTTTTCTATTAACTGATACTCCAAAATGTCAGCAAGCAGTGTCACCCAGGATAAGTTATTAAGTGTTTCAGTAAGAGAGTTTGCTGGATTTTTGTTGTTGTTTTTTTTTTTCCCGGGAAAAACAACCTGCATTTCTATTCTTAATGCAGAGTATAGAAGTGACATATTCCTACATGAGAACTGTCTCTGTGGCCTAGAAGGAATGAGTTGGTGCTGAGAGTTGATATTGTCTGTGACCAGTGGAATATGAAATACTGAAGTCATGAGACACAGTGATATTTCTCTGTGTGACCAATTCACTCTTTTTTTGCCTGTCATTAATGTGATGCTGGCTACACAAAAGAAAGAAATCTTCCTCTCTCTTTTCAGTGGGAAATAAAAGGAAAGATTAAGTGGTAACATTTAGTCATCCCTTTTATTATACAAGTACCAACTGCTTCACCCATTGAGTGAAAGGCAGAATACTTTTCCTTAACTTGTATTTATTTTTAGGATGTCTGCTTTTTAGTCCAGATCTGCAAAAAGTTTGTGAGCCTGAAGGCTCATCATCTTTTTCAGTTTGATTCAGCAATTGATTCAGTAAAAAATACTAGCTCTCTTCACAATTCGAATAACACGTTTAAAAAATATAGACATTTCCAAGTGTTGATGGCTGCTACTGATATGTCACCTGTACGTATCAATAGTTTCTGTATCATTTCTATGGAGAGCTGCATTTGGTTTTGTGCTGCTTCGTATGTTGCTCCTCAGCAAACTGTTTTTTGAGACTGCTTTTCCAGACAAATGGGAGAAGCAAAGGACGTGCCAAGTTATGTTGGAAGAACGTTATGCTCTAAATACAGTGGTTACACTGGAATGATCAGAGAGGCAGAAGGAGAAATAAGATTAAGAATGGAAACAGAGTACTGAAGTGACCTTAGATTTACAGTTATCCTTGGGTTTAGGGAGCGGCTGTGACAATTTTACTTGTGAAACATGTCCTGTAATTAGAAATTCAGAAAGTAGTGAAGCTGCTAAGGGAATGAAAATCTCTTCTTTTTTTCTAAGGACTGATTTTACTTCACATGGAAAATTTTCTAAAATAAAGATAAATTTAAATGATCAAGACATGAAATCTCCTTTCTCCAAATATTTCTCATAAATGTTAACAGTATGATTAAAAGCAAATAATCTTTGAAATTTGTTTGTTGGATTAGATTTTCATAAAATTTAGTTCAGCTGCAGTATTACTATGCTTAAAAAAGATGCAAAAGATGCAGAGATATTACATGCTATCTCTGAAAATATATGTCCTGATTATAGGGGTGTGTAATGCCTTTTGGGGGGCATTTTTTTCAGTGTTCTCATTTGAGAAGGCAAATGGTTTATGTACAGGTGGTTATGGCATTACAATGAGCTATAGTTGGACAACATTTAATACATGGAAAATATTTGGTTTTTGAAGAGTATTGTATGCTAAAATGTTCTTGCACTACATGAATAATTACTAACCCTTTTGTTACTGAAAGCTAAGCAAAATTACAGTGTTCCATAGATCTCTTGTGTATTTGCTGTCCTGCCTCTGGGCTGTTTAGTATGCCTGTATGTCTTAAATGGGTCATGGATTTGGACTTTTAGTGCTGTAATATTGAAGTTGCAATTATTGCACATGAGAACTTTGAAACTCAGAATATTTTTGCAATAAAAACAATTTCAGAGTGAATTACAGTTTTAGATGACAGCATTAGTCTGATCAAAGAATTACAATAAAATGTACAGGAAGACATTCTTGCTTTATGTTCTGCAATGCTAAGAATTTTTTTTTATTTTTCAAAATTCCAAAACATTCTCAGTTTAAAAAAAACAACTTGTATGCTCTTTTTCATTCCCACTTTCTTCTTCAGATTGTATTTTAGTGGAGCTGTGGATCTCCAGAGGCAGTGCTACAGAAAAGCTCATGAATTTTTTTTGGTGTGTAAGGAAAAAGCAGAACTCTGTCTAGTTCTGTATTCTGTTCTATAAAATCATAGAATCATAGAATCGTCTAGGTTGGAAGAGACCCTTGGGATCATCGAGTCCAACCATCTACCCTACTCTACAAAGTCCTCCCCTACACCATATCCCTCAGCACCACATCTAATCGTCTCTTAAACACATCCAGGGATGGTGACTCAACCCCCTCCCTGGGCAGCCTATTCCAATGCCCGACCACTCTTTCTGGGAAGAATTCTTTCCTAATGTTCAGTCTAAACCTACCCTGTTGGAGCTTGAAGCCATTCCCTCTCCTTCTGTCATTAATTACCTGTGAGAAGAGACCAGCACCAACCTCTCTACAGTGTCCTTTCAAGTAGTTGTAGAGAGTGATGAGGTCTCCCCTCAGCCTCCTCTTCCTCATACTAAACAGTCCCAGCTCCTGCAGCCTCTCTTCATATGATTTGTTCTCCAGCCCCTTCACCAGTTTCGTTGCCCTCCTCTGCACTCGCTCCAGCACCTCGATATCTCTCTTGGATTGAGGTGCCCAAAACTGGACACAATACTCCAGGTGTGGCCTCACCAGTGCTGAGTACAGGGGCACAATCACCTCCCTACTTCTGCTGGTCACACTATTTCTGATACAAGCCAGGATGCCGTTGGCTTTCTTGGCCACCTGGGCACACTGCCGGCTCATATTCAGCCGCTTGTCAATGAGAACCCCCAGGTCCTTTTCTTCCAGGCAGCTCCAGCCACACTTCCCCAAGCCTGTAGCGCTGCAGGGGGTTCTTGTGGCCCAAGTGCAGAACCTGGCACTTGCCCTTGTTGAAACTCATCCCATTGGTGCTGGCCCAATGATCCAATCTATCTAGGTGTCTCTGTAGAGCTTCCCCATCCTCCTGGGAATCAACACTCCTGCTTAACTTGGTGTCATCTGCGAACTTGCTGATGATACACCCTATGTCCTTGTCGAGATCATCAATAAAGATGTTAAACAGGAATGGTCCTAACACTGAGCCCCGAGGGACACCACTTGTGACCGGCCGCCAGCTGGATTTAAATCCATTGAGCCCCACTCTTTGGGACCTTCCAGTCAGCCAGTGCTTGATCCAGCAGATCCTATGCTCATCCAGGCCATGTGAAGCCAGTTTTTCCACGAGATTTTTATGGGGGACAGTATCGAATGCCTTCCGAAAGTCCAGGTATACAGTATCAACAGTCTTTCCCTCGTCTGATAATCTCGTTATTTTGTCATAGAAGGAGATCAGGTTCGTCTGGCAGGACCTGCCTTCCATAAACCCATACTGACTAGGCCTGATCCCCTGGTTGCCCATTATGTGGGTTTTGATGGCATTCAAGATGACCTGCTCCATGACCTTCCCTGGTATCGAGGTCAGACTGACAGGTCTATAGTTTCCTGGATCCTCCTTTTTGCCTTTCTTGTAGATGGGTGTTACATTTGCCACCCTCCAGTCCATTGGGACCTCCCCAGTTAGCCATGACTTGCTATAAATGATGGAAAGCGGTTTGGCGAGCACGTCTGCCAACTCTTTCAGCACCCTTGGGGGTAGCCCATCCGGTCTTATGGACTTGTGTGCCTCCAAGCGGCACAGCAGGTCCCTGACCTCTTCCTCTTTAAATATGACTACAGTGTGAGGTAAACGCATGTATTGGCACTTCCACAGAACTTCAGGCAATTTGCGTATCAAATGCTTTTTGAATTGGTTTTGGTATCATTTCAAACAGCCTTGGATGATTAAAACATGTTTACTTACTGCTTCCAGTCTTTTCTGGGGAAGAATAGTGTTTGGTTTTCAAACTGTTGCTGTGTTGACTCTTGAATGGAATTTGAAGTGAAATACATCAGTCATACCCAGTATAGCTCCTAGAAGTTAAAAATATTCATTCTGTTCTATAATATACTTATTTACAAGTCAGGCCCACCTGCAGAAGATAACAAAGCTAGTTCAGAGCCATCAAGTGAGAGCAAACAGCTGATAGCGTGCTGTGGGTGACATACCAGTGAGGTGACATACCAGTGAGGCAGATCCAAGTGTCACTCTAATCCTCGTGCGTGTTAAGGAAGCGACAGCAGAGCACAATATATATAGCTCTTCTTAGAGCTAAAGATAAACTAGCCAAGATATTTTCAGTCTCACTTTAGACC
Organism: Tringa tobata; assembly: GCA_033628505.1. NCBI lineage: Eukaryota > Metazoa > Chordata > Aves > Charadriiformes > Scolopacidae > Tringa > Tringa tobata. The sequence continues at coordinate 2,638,756 of JAHREE010000324.1, read as the reverse complement.
TATAAAATAACTGTGTTTTTAAAATAATTGAAATGTTTTTCTAGCGTGGGCTATTCATAAAGCTGGACAAGTCAAAGGTGAAATAATATTCCTTCGGTAATTTTGTTAATGCTGCATCTTTCTTGTATTCGTATACTTAATTTAAGGTACTTCTAAATGGACGTTGCCATGGAAAGGTCGTAGTGATTCAGATATGCCTGTATGTTTATCCTTTCTGACATGCACATTTAAAACTAAATTTTGGAGGCTGTATAACCTAGTTGGTATCTAAAGCCTGGATTTTTCAACTCCTGATGAATATACCAGCACGTTTAGATTGCTCATCAGAATGAAAATCAAACCAAAAAAAAGAATTGTATTTGATTTCTGTACCACCTCTTTCTTAAAATGCAGTTGTGCACTCTTAGATTCTGGGGCTCTTTAATTGCAGAGAGAAACCTTGAATTTTCAGATCTTCAGTTTTTCCTATTCCCTGATCACAGTAGGGATGAGGCATAAAAGGTTACGTTGCAAATTGCGCAAACCTTCTATAAATAAACATTTGTTTAAATCAGCAAATTACTGAAGTATTCACAACTCTTTTCTGGCATTCCACAGCTTGGGCAAATAACCGGATAGATTTATTTATTTTACTGTGGGGAATATCAGTTGAACATCTAAACCTTTAACCTGGTAGCTGGCATCCTCCAGCTCCTTCAACTAGAAGAGCAAGTACCAGCTTGTCCTTAGACAAGCTGATAGCCTGATCCCTTTCCTTCTGCCTTACTGTGCTTGTATACAACATGGCAAAACTGCCCACATGCCATTATAGAAGCTTTTAAGCATTAACATACTACAAATTTACATATACCATGATGCACTTAGCTAACAAAATGTATGAATTTTCAAATTTGCTTGATAACAAGTTAATCTGAAATTTGGAACCACTGATTCTGTTTTTTTTTTCTGAAAAGTAATAGTGACTGCCTTTGGCAATCAAACGTGTTATATGTGTAACATGCATTGATCAACTACTGCCATCTCCAGAGCAATAAGACTTGGGTCAAACTCTAATCCCTGTTAAACTCTGGTTTTTGTTTCACAGTATGTTAAGGAAGCTCTTTGATCTAAGGATCACGTATACTTTGGCCTTTGCGCCCCATTCATCAGAATCTTAGCAAAGGAAGGTTTGAGCATGGTAATCCTTCAGAGGGAGGAGGAATAGGAAAAATAATATGAAAACATTTCATGGTGGAGTTCAGAAAGTCCATAAAGAACAAGTAAGGCTGCTTAATTTAGACCAAATTTGAGGGTTACAAAAACTGTTCAGAATTTTGGAAATATAAAGGTTATTTAAGAAATAACTTTCTGTATTGTTCTTTGGTTACACTGAAGGAAACGTAGCATCATCTAGCGTCTGGCTTCGTCACCTAATTTATCTCACTTGGAACTTTCTCTCCAAGATAGAAATGGTCATTGGTTAGTAAGATTTTTGCAAAGAAAAAGAGTTAAATACTGTGACAAAAGATCAGCAATATCATAGCCTTAATTTGGTGTCTGAGATGAAGGTTGCTATGGGGTAGGAGGTTCATTTACTCAGGAATATGTTTGAAACAATGTTAGAAGATGTTAATAGGGTTTCTGTAGCAAGCCTCAAGTGTGATTTGATGGCATTCAGAGGATTATAGAAGGTTAGATGCAGGATTATTTACATCTTTGCACATTCTGTCCATTTCCAGTATGCTTCAGCCCAGTTGGATTCCCTGCTTTTCTAGTTCTAGTGGTCAAGTAACTAATATAGCACTAATGTGGTGCTAGCGATACGTTAGAAAGTATAGCACCAAATATTTAATGTTTCTGAAGCTACTAAAATAATTCAGAGTGGGTTTTAGGCCAGATCCTGAAGTGCAAGAAGTCATCATGAAAATACTGATATCTGTTTAATTTTGACAGACTAGCAGGGTGTTTCTTGCCTTTTTTCCAGACATAGGTGAATCATTTTTAGTGACTTTTAATAACACCTCCCATCACCAAATTAACTAGACAGCTCATTTTAAATACATACTGAATAGTTGATTAAAAAAATTAAAAAGTGCAGATAAAACATGTATACATTGAAAAGCATTTTGTAATGTAATTATAGGACTCATTAGACAGCTCTGCCTATAATTGAGCTGTAAAAACATAGCAGGTAATGACCTGCTGGAGTAACAAAAATACCGTGAGCAAGTGCTTAAATGTTTTCATTGTTGGGTACCCAACATCCGAGAAGGGAGGATGAACTCACTGATGAGAAGATGCAGCCAGTTTTGAATGTGCTAAGGAAATACCATTCTTGGACCGTGACTGAGTATATTCTGTATTTGGCGGCCATTTGAAGTGTTAAATTCTTGTCTTGGCTACTGGGGAGGAAATATGTTGCAATTTCTTTTTGATACAGTGATTACTGTTCTGCCTCAGTATTGTTGTTTTCTGCCCTACTTTATTTGCAGGGTTGGCTCCTTCCCTTTAGTGCTTGCCTTTACTCACCCAACTGCGGGGTGAAGCTGAGATGATTCAGTGATGTTCTTGCATCAGGGTTCTGCATCTGCTAACAGCTGTGAAACTCAACAGTATCGTTAATTGTATTCTACTGCTTGTATAAACTATTAGTTGTGACGGAGACCCTGGAGCTGTATGGCTGCCAAATCCCGCAGTACTGCATCAATTTTTGTTCATAAGCTTTTTTCTTTCTTTTTCTCAAAACTGTAACATTTAGTAATGTGGATTGGCATATTTTATGCTGTGGATAGCTTAGATCTTCTGATCTTGCTAAAAAGGAGTTAGATAGACTCCTTATCACTTGCCTACCAGGTAATTTGAGTGGATTTTAAAAATTAGCTCTTTCCGTTGTTCAAAGCTCTTTGTCGTCTTGCCCATAAGTTTTGGGGTTTGTAATTCATGTTTTGTGAAAGACTTACTGTCTAAGCCTCCTGTGAGCACTTTGCTGCTCTGACAATGGTCATAGACTTCAAGGGATGATTGAAAATGTAACAATTCATGGATGCTGAACAATCAGTATGCATGAACGTACTGACAGCCCTTCTTTTTTATTTTGGGTGAAATATAATAACTTATTAGAGATTCAGTAGGAATTCTTTTTAATGCAAGTTGCTTGGTGTACTATTTGATGGAATTAGGATTAAGCAAAATAATGCTATGGTAAAATGTCACAATTTAATATTTTGAGAAGCAAACATTAGCATACTGTTACTATGAAGAGATAATTTGAACTATCTATGATTCCTGAAGTTCTTGATGGTCATATTTCTAAAAGTGACTTATTTAAACTGAAGGTAATATTACGTATTTAAAATGTTCGTAGTCTTTTGGTTAATAATGCGTGCCATAATCCATTCACGAGTGCTTTGCAAACTGTGTTTCATCATCTTAGCTGGTCTTCTTTATAACATATAAAGTCGTTTTTATCTTAAAGATTTAATCATTTTGTTTGTGGTTGAGAATTTGCATGCTTCTAATTCACAGGCCATCAGGCTTGCTTTTAGTTCTGCGGCTGTATGTTTGTACACTTGTGTATACCTAGTGTTTGCCATTTCTTTTTCTGGCACATACTCTTGAGGTACCTGTACAAAATGCATAGCACGGCCAAGGCTATGTGCCTCTACAACCATCACCGCTTAGCTAAGATTCTCAGGAGTTGTTAACACCCGTCAGCTTCCTTATTTTTGTTTTGCCTGAAAGCTCAGGTGAGGAAAAAAACTTAACTGGGTTTTACACACTTGAATAAATATATAGCAGGAGCTTTAACACAGCTTACTCTTAGGGGTTATACTTCCAACAGGCTGAGAGAGAGGGACCGTGTCCAGGCTGGGGGAAAGAAGATTGGAAGCAGGAGAAATGAGACCATCTCTTCTGTTAGCTTGTTTTTGTAGTACCTCAAAAGTGAGGAATTTCACCCAATTTTCTTGTACCTAGCTAGTTCTTCGCGAATCAAGTGAACTATTGGGGCACTTGTCCCATGTCAGCTTTGGGAATGCCATGACAAGGGCAGCTGAGTTATAGAAGTCAGAATTAATTGTCACTGTACTTTCCAGTTGGAGAAGTAGAAGTTGGGCATAAATTTTAGAATTAGTGCTCTGGAGATACCCTGTCTGTAAAGACAGTTCAAAATTTTGTAGTGGTTTGTTGTTTGAAAATCTCTTACAGCATCCTAACAGCATTAAATTGCATTACATTACATGTATATATCCATTTTGAATTCAAATTCCAGTCTCTTTCTCTTTGTGTGTTTCATCTCTAGGAATTTAAATCTGATACTGACTTTGATACTCAGAGGGTCTTGATTAGTGGCACAGAGTCTAGTTGGAGGTCCATAACAAGTGGTACTTCCCAGGGGTCAGTACTGGGTCCAGTCCTCTTCAATATTGTCATTAATGACCTGGATGAAGGGATGGAGTGTACCCTCAGCAAGTTTGCAGATGACACAACACTGGGAGGGGTGGCTGACACCCCAGAAGGCTGTGCTGCCATCCAGAGAGACCTGGACAGGCTGGAGAGTTGGGCGGAGAGGGACCTGATGAAATTCAACAAGGGCAAGTGTAGGGTGCTGCACCTGGGGAGGAATAACCCCCTGCACCAGGACAGGTTGGGGCTGACCTGCTGGGGAGCAGCTCTGCAGAGAGAGACTTGGGAGTCCTGGTGGACAACAGGATGCCCATGAGCCAGCAATG
>JAHREE010000324.1:2621191-2631448 GCA_033628505.1 Tringa tobata | reverse complement strand
GAACATAAGAAGTTCCATCTAAACATGAGGAGGAACTTCTTTCCTGTGAGGGTGGCAGAGCCCTGGAACACGCTGTACAGGGAGATGGTGGAGTCTCTGTCTCTGGAGATGTTCAAAACCCACCTGGACACGTTCCTGTGGGACCTGCTTTGGCAGGGGGTTGGACTAGATGATCTCCAGAGGTCCCTTCCAACCCCAGAGCATTCTGTGATTCTATCACTTGATAAAATGGTTAATTCAAATTGTAGTGCTTTTGCAAAATAGTCTGCTATTATGAAAATTATATTATAAAATATATTTAAAATATTATAAAATAGTCTGTAGTTAGAATTCTACTGTATAAGAGCACTAGAAGATAAATAGTCAAAAGCATGCAGTTTATATTGTTTGTAACTGAAATACTGACAGAATTTTTAGAAGAACAAGTTTTTCCCACACAAGGGAGAGCAGAGAAGACTCAGTGGTATTTGAAGATAAGTCATTCACGGAAGTTTTAAAAAAATACATTATTAGTGCCTGAAACATTATCTTTGGCTAAACTAGGATTTTTTTGGTGTGTTTCTTTAGTTCTAAATGAGCCAAAATGTATTTTGGCTGTTCTGAAATGATCTAATGCATGTTTTCTGGTGATGTCCTGCTTTTATCAGTTTCTGTTGCCTCATAATCATGATGTTTTTAGTAGTGTGGAAAAACTGAGTAAAATTGTGCAACGTTCTTGACTTTGTTACTTGTTTTATTTTCATTTTCCTACTTTTTGCATTGAATGACAGCTTCTAGCCGGGATGATAGCAGAACCTGCTTTTCTCTCTGAATATACTATCTTTGCTTTGGATCCCACCAAGCAACCTAAGGCACAGAGTGACGGTGTGGTGAGTTCCTCCCACCCCTCTTAGTGCTGCCTTTAGCAGGGGAGGAGAGTACTGTACTAGAAGGCAAACCTAGTGTTGCTTGTGGCTTCTTCTCACAAAGGCATCTATCTTAACTACCCTTTTGCTAACCCTCACTAAATTTCATGGAAGTAGTACTTGATAGCTCCTGGCTGGTGTACTGTATGATGGGAATTTATCGTAATGTAAGAAAATAACACGTTTTTCTGTTCTACAGGTAACCATACTTTACACAACTTCTAAATAATTGTTGCACAAGTTGATGTGTTTGTTGCTTAGAATTCACTAATGCCATTGAAAGGCTTCCTCTTAATTTTTATGTATGTCTGTATGTACTTCAAGATAAATGGATATGATGAACACTGAGGTTGTTTTGCACTAAAAATTACATGCTTTTTCCTGTGTGCAGTGAAAGCCTCGCAGTGTCATTTACTACTAATGGTAGCAGGAAATAAATTACCTCACGTAGACACTGAAATTCAGCTACATTTAGTTGGAACCCTGGCAGCTATTATTGTGAGGATAAATAGTCTTTTAATAATTAGATTTTATTTAAATGACAAGTCAGGGAAAGCAGTTGGATAAGCAGATGGACATAGCACAGCACACCGTGTTGCGTTAGAGTGGTCTCTCCCAAGCTAAGCAAGACTGGGCTGAAACAGTGATGAAAAAGGTGGTCTGGGGAAAGTTTCCATTTCTTGTAGAGGGGTATGCTTCTTTATAGACTACAGATTCACTGCTAGCTCAGTAGTGGTGTTCTCAAAATTGAACTTTTTGATGGGATCAAAGAGGACATTGAGACTGTGCTGAAATCTGGACTTTTGAAACAGTTACTAGACTTAATTTTTTTCAGTCCTAGGTATTGTGACCACACTCAAGGTCCAGTGATCACTACTTAAAAGTTTCACTGCAAATTTTTTCACTGCAAATTAAGCTTTTCTACCCTTAGAGCAGTTAACAGTTGTGGGCTGTTTTTCACTACACTACAGAATATCCCTAGTACAACTGATTTCGAAAAACATATTTATGTGAATGCTCAAGTGTTGTCTTTAGATTGTCTTTTAGTATATATTTCAGTGGCAGCAATCACTGACTTAGATATTTATATACAAGACTGCATACACAGCAAATAATTATAACGTAAGAGTTATTGTTAATATGTTACCAATGTGCATTAATAATATGTTACCTGTAAAACTGATGTTCTCTGAACTTTTTGGAAGTTCTGGAGTTGTACTCTCACAGTAAGAATTCGGGAGGAGAAAACAATGATATAAAAGCTAATGGGGAATCTGATTATTTACAATATATATTAAAAAAACCCGAATTGTATACATTTGGGAAACCTAGGTAATCTACAGGTGCAGGAGAGTTTGTATGTTTGTTGCTCAGAATTTGCATCAATGCATATTAAATCTGTTAAAACAGACTAGTATTTTAATTGTGTGCAAGTGATGTGTGATCCAAGAGAGTAAGCATCATAGGGAAGTACTGACTGTAAATGTGGATTTTTGGCATAGATGAAGTTAGTATAAACTCTTAATTAACTAAGCTACATGGGTTTTGTTGCATGAAGAAACAGTTCAAATATTCTTGAACAGGGAGGTTTCTTAAAGAAAAATTAAAGGAAAATGAGGGAAGAAATGTGTCCTAAGCTCTTCTTCCTTCATCCATAACTTACTCAAGTTTTGGAATACCTGACAAAGAGGGGGAACAGTAAAATGTTTTTAAGTGCAGACATTTAAGTTTTCACTCTTCAGGCTTACAAATCTATTGATACCTTTGAGAAATAAATAAGATGAATTGGTTTGTATTTCAGAAATAGAGAAGTAAGGAGGCACAAGTGTCACTGGAACACTCTAGTGTGAGCTAAAACTGAGCTCTGTTTTATACATCTTAATAATAATTAGAGATTGTAAGTATAGATCTCTCTAGAGATATATTTGTGTATGTCTGTGGGTTTGTGGAGGAAAGACTTCTGTTCATCTCCAGAAGCCTTGACATAACTGCTGGTTTTAAGACTTTCAAAGTGCTTGCCTGTGCTCTGCGATTCCAGTTTTGCTGAAACATCTCTTAAGGTTTATGAAAGTCTAGGGCTTTTAAGCTCTTCAAAGCCATTTGAATCCATACTTATATATAGCAACTTCCATTCGTGCTTTCCTTTCACTGTGGACACCAGAACATGGCCCTTTGCCCTAGAGCACAGTGACTTCGGATTGTAGCAGCGAGATACCTGGTGGTCCAGTTCTTACATCAGAGATGACCAGTGTATCCTTTTTATGCTTTAATGCCAATAGAAAGTCCAATCCCAAATAAAGATTCTGCTTTTGTTCACACAGATTGAATACAAAGATGTCAGCACAATTAATAGGAACATTTTAAAAGTGGTGACATTTTTTTCATTTGAAATGGCATTTTTTTTTAAGGATCTTCATAGATCCTTAATGGCAGCTTTCAAAGGATCTTGATAGAAAAGAACATCTGTGGTTTTTATGTTCATAAACGCCTTATTAGATGTAATAAATCTACTTAATCTGGTGTTTTAAAATAGGTCTTAAAAATTATTAAATCATTCTTATCAATTAGATGTACAAACCCTCCATAGTTTCCTTTAATTCTTTTTATGGGTATCAGAATATATGATTTTTGAAAGAAATGTTTGTAGTTAGTTTGTAACTACAAATACTTTACCAAGTAAAAGTAAAGTAAAGTATTTGTCTTCCCTGTTGTCACGTCAGTACTAGCACAGTAGATGCTTTGTAAAGTATAAAGCAGAAGATAAATTTTTATTTAGATTAACCTTATTATTAACTTTCCAGTTAGGAAATGAAAAAGAACAAGTAATGAGGCCAAGAATAAAATGTAGGAGTGCTTTAGTTTAAAAACCAGTAGCAGCTCTTAATCCACTAGGAATAAATCCACTGCAACAGGATAGTGCTCTGAAGCAGAATGTGGGTTTTGTTCAAGCGAGCTGAAGCACTATTTCCAAATCCAAACAGACTTCTTGTATGGCTGGTTATTGCTCGTTTTGCTTTGTCTGAGTCTGAGTGACTGCTCATTCTCTGGCTTCCGTAACTCCCTGGATTTTTCTTCTGCGGTATTTTTGTATGCTGCCTTAAGTTTGCTCCACGTCAAGCCTTTCTGAAGCCCTTTTACACTGAATCATTCCTCTTCTGCATTTAAGTTTATGTGTGCTTATCTGTTTCTCAGCACAGAGTAGAAGCTGTGGGTGTAATCATATAGCAGATACATGGATGATTATGATTGATCTTTTAGTTGGATATACGCCGTAGGATTTGCAGCTTGCATATAACTGCCAGGATGCATCTTGATTAAAAATTAAAAGTTACACTGCTTTTAACTGAATTCCTCATACTTTGTTCAATATGTCTTAGTGCTTTGCTTCTCTTGGAAAAAAACCTCGTATCCAAGATGGTTTCTAGCATATTTTGCTGCTTCAGTTTGACCTGGTTTAAACAACAGCAAACCATCTGGATTTGTACAGGTTAGAAAACCCCTGAACACAGGAGATCAGAAAAGCAGGATAGACAGACTGGGAACAGAACAACAAACAAGCAAAAAACCTCCAAATCAACCCAAACTGTAGTTTTCTGTTCCATTTGTTTTAGGGTTTGTTTGTTTGCTTTTCTTTGTCTGGGAGTGCAGAGGAATGTACAAGCGAAATTTTGCACAAGATGTTTTTTCTGAAAGTGTAATTTTCTTCCTTTGCTTGTTTGGAGTCTGAAACAGCCCATTACTGTCACTTTTTTTCCAGGTAGTTTCTACTGCTAAAATGTATTTAAACAGAGAAAGATGGTGTGATTCCACTGTTATTCGTGTTGGCTGTAAACACCACTAGTCATCACTTATATTTTTCCTGCTATCATTTTGTCTTTTTGGGTGCTTCTTTGATTTGTGCATAAATATTACATAAATAATCATTATGAATAATTTAATTGGAGATGTCGGCATTTGCAGATGTCTTATACTAATCCACGCATACATAGCTGCTTTGTAGTTGTGTGTATTGCAGCAATCTGTTTTGAATTTAACAAACTAGCTCGTTTGCATGAAGATGTATTAATAAACATTCAAAAAAAAGTACTAAAAACACAGGCAAGAAAAAAAGCACAGATGCTGTTTGTAGGAGTCAGGGAATTACAGTCCGTGGTCTGTTCCTTCTAACAGTTGTTTTTCCCCTTGTAGAACTTAACTACAGAACCTCTTCCCGGATCCACAGAAACCACTGGAAGTGGCCCAGCCTCCCCGCAGGTATGGAGGGGATACGGGGGGTTTGCCTCCTTCTTCCTTGCCCTGGTGTCTCTCTGTTAGCTGGGTTTAAGCCCGCAGTATATCTCTTCACGCTGGAGTAGGGATGACAGCTACTAGGATGCTTTGTTTGCATATAATCCCATTAGCTGGTTTTAGGTGTTGTCACTGGCACATGGGGCTCTTCTTGCAGGGAGAGGTGGGCAGGATGCGGAGGCGTGCGACAGGCAACCCGCGCTACGGAGCTCAGGGACACGGCCAGCACGGGACGGGAGAGGAAGGGTTAACCTCAAAGGGCATATTGTGTGGCTAGGGAGCTAACTTCCAGCTGAAGGAAAAGAAGCGATAGGCTTAAAAAATCAACAGTAGTGGATAAAAAGTGCAGGTCATTCTTCAGCATGCCTTAGAAGAAGTTCAGCTTGCTGGGGTGGCTTTAGCAGTGGCTCCTAGCACACGTGTCCCGGCGTTGTGGGGGTAACGCTTTCACATCGCTCCTGTAGCACCAGCAGTGTCACAGCACAGAGCCTTTTGGCTTAGAACGGCATAAGTACTTTAGCTGCATAAATCAAGAATAGCATTTTATGTAAAAATCATAAAGCCATTTAAAATAAAAAAAACAGAAGGACAGTATGCTGGAGCTACCTATCGTACAAGGACTTTTACAATACATTTGTTCTCTTAATCATAGGAAAATACCTTTGTGTCTTTGAGATAAAGACAGTCTTCTGTTTAATACATCAAGAAGTGAGTCAATTTTTTAAAAAAAAGTAAATTGGGACAACAGTCAATGCAACTATTTATTTTAGTTACGTACTATTCACTTTTTAAAAGGGTTACACAGAAATACATTATTTTAGAAGTTTAAATCAGAGCTGTGGTTTATTGGATTTAGTTGCCATCTGATATTGTCCACGTCTGGCAGTTCCTTGCTTTTTCTGCACCAGGAGGTGATTCCTCTCGGGAGCGGTAGCTATTTGGTGTCACGTGTGTCTTAGGCAACAGTCATTCCTTTGCCCAGGACTTGTCTTTCTTTCCTGGCTTGTAGTGTGTCTGTCTGCCTAAAAGCCACGCAGAAGTAATGACTTGATTTGCGTTTTTGCAGCTGAATGACACTCAGTCTTTTGCCCAGAGGCTTCAGCTCCGAGTTCCCTCTGTGGAGTCTTTTTTCCGAAGCCCGGTGAAAGAGTCCCTGTTCCGCTCTGCTTCTAAGGAGTCCCTGGTACGAACCTCTTCAAGAGACTCATTGAATCGTCTGGAGTTGGACACGGCTGGTCCCACCTTTGATCCACCATCCGACATTGACAGTGAAACAGAAGAGCCTCTGGGGACCACCGAGAGCCTCAGCAAAGAGCAGCTGCTGCAGCGACTGCACAGGATGGAGCGCAGTCTGGGCAACTATCGCAGAAAATACTCGGAGGTAGGCAGTGCTGTTCCTGACCTACCTTGGCGGAGAGAGGGGGAGGAAGATGAGGCTAACAGATACTGCAGTAGTCGATAATCTTTTTGTTTTCCTGTTTGGAGCAAATGGATCAACTTACAGCTAACACAGAAGTTAAGTTATTGTTGTAAGTCTAGTTATTTTTGGCTTAGACCAAATGTTTTTCTGGTAATAAAATGCAGAAATCGCTTTCTTCTGTTATTTGTAAATAATCTCATGTTGTCAGCAATTGAGATTAATCAGTAGTCCCTCAGGCAAAGTAGAGCTGGGACGGTTTCTGCTGGAAGCCTGTACCAAGGGGTGAGGTTGGATACAGAGAGGAGCATGGCTTGTACTCGCGTCACAGCAAATATACTTCTCTTCTGGAACTTGTTCTTGAAGTGCACAATGTATATTCCATATACGTGCCATAAGCGAGCGTTTTGTTTTCAATAAATAAGTTCTACTCCCCATAATTTCCAGGTATTCCCTGGAAAGATTTTTTTCAAGAATGATTTCTTCTGCTATTTCAGTGAAAACCAATGATATATGTAGTTTTGCTACTCATTTTCCAAATTGTTGGGAAAAGTGGTGGTGTTGGATTATTATTATTTTTAAGTACGTGTATGTTTTGCATTTAAAACTGTCCATTTGCACTGTTTTTTACAGTTCTTTAAATGTTTGCTGCCCTCAAATACAAAAATTCCTGTGCAGAGTTTTGGCTATTATTGTCAAAATCCCTGGAATTTAAAATATGTACAAAGCAATTACAATATTCAGCATATGCCTGAAAAAACAGTTGTCTCCCATTAATTCAGAAAATTTTTTGTCCCATTTATTTTTCACTCCCTTCCAGCTAGTATAGTAAGATACATTTTTTTAAAAGTTTATGCAAACAGTATTGCCAAAATTGAAAATTCTTCAGTGTGTAGGTTTCTTTTGTTTTGGTGTGTTGAGTTTGGTTGTGTGGGTTTTTTGTTTTGTTTGTTTGTTGTTTTTTTTACTGTAGTCTGTCCAGCAAGTCTTAATTTTCTTTATTAAAAAGGTCTGGTTCTTTTTTCTGGTTTGGTGAGTTTCTTTAATTCAGTTGGAAAAAAATGTTTTGTTGGAGCTTCAAAGAAAGTATTTTCAATATATAATGAAAATTTAAGATGATGGGCTTTTTTTTCTCAAAGTAGGATACAAAGTTAGCACCTCAAGATATATGGTAGTTTTGGTTTTAAGTGCAGAATAAGTGTGACTCTGAAATAAAAGTCATTTTCAATTCTGAAAAATTTAAGTAAGAATTTGAAGTTATCTTTTGGCTTAGAAACTTGTGGTTTTGGTGATTTGGATTTGTTTTCCTTTAATTTTTGAGGAATTTGAAATCAGAATATTCTGGTTCCGAGTGCCATTATGCTAATTCACCTTTGAACAGCTTTGGCAATTGCGATCAAATTTTTAATTAAACTAAATTGTGTAGTTATTCATTAGGTCCTTTTGTCAGCATACAATGAGAAATATTGTCCGCTTCCAGTCTCTCTTTGCCTGCTCTATATCTGCAAAACACATGGGATGAGAACATTCAGTATTACACAGACCTTTTTTGCTAGACTTGTAAGTGTATTTTTCAATGCATACTCATCGTAAAAGTAATTTTACAATGTCTGGGACATGTACCCTTACAAATGTACATCCCTGCAGAGTACTTCTCTGGGATGTAACTTTCTAATGCGGTTGTTTTTTTGACTGAGGCATGGGCTGTTCTTTTTATTGAAGGAAAAACTGCGTGAATGCAGAGGAACCTCTTTGTTTTGTCATGTAGGCTTTATTTTTTTAGCATATTGGAGGTATTTTAGAAATGGAAAAATGAAACATTGAGAAAATTTAAGTATGATTCTGTCAGAAGAGCTTTCTCAAGTGAAGAGTGTGAAAATACAGCTAGTGTTACAACTAAGCACATTATTTTGATAGCTGTTAGTGGCTGCGTTATCATCATTATACCTGACTTCTGTATTTTAGCTGGTGTCTGCTTATCAAGTTGTCCAGCGGGAGAAGAAGAAGGTACAGGTAAGCATTACTTTTCATCCTCTCTTACCTGAATGCTTTTCTGAATCTTAAAATGTGCAGTGTAAGTACAGGTTTAATTTTCATTGCACCCTGTGTGTATTTACGCAGTATATTTTATGTGTGTATAACAAAAGACTCTTTTAGCTGGGATTTCTAAGAAAGTGAAGTTAATGTTGGTTTGTCAAAATAACTGAAGCTACTGTCCTCCAGCCTTTTTTATTGCATCAGCTGAATTCAGGTGATAGATTACCAACCCACAGCTGGCAGTTTATGATAATGCTTACACATCCAGTTTGACTTAAAAGAGATCACAAATCATGAATGCTCCTGCTGAAATAGAATTTTATGAATTTAGTTATACTTTAAATATAAAGTTACATTTAATGCAACCAATGTTTATTCTTCCTTTTTTTTTTAAGGGCATTCTGAGTCAAAGTCAGGATAAAGCACTTCGCAGAATTGGAGAACTGAGAGAGGTAATTTCCTTTATTGATTGAATATTTACTTTACACCACACATACGTAGGATCTTTCTCTGCCTGCCTTTTGATTTTTTTTGTTCCCTTTACAAAATATGTTATCATGCAGCGAGGTTTTTTTACTGCTTGTTTTTATTTGTTTATATGGGGTTATTTCTCTGGCTTGTTTCCCATTCAGCAACTTACTGTCTTACGCTAAGGCCATTCCTCGTTCGTCATACTGACTGCGCTGCTTTTCTGTGTGCTCTGAAATCCAGAGAAATGTGGGTGGTTCTTGCAGTATGGTTAGGTTGAGCAGTAGGTATATCTGTGTAATTTGTTGTTCTACTATTGAGAAATAGTTAGGCAAATACAAGTAATAGACATTTTTTTTAATAAAGATTTTAGTGACTATCAATAAAAAAATTTAGGATCAAATTTTAAAAAATACTCATCTTGATCTTAGTTATAATATTGACATTGTTTTTATGGATTTGCAGTAAAGTTTGATTTCAGTAATAAAATCAGGTAGGTCATATTATGATTATCGTCTGCTTAGGTTATAGTGAAATTAAAAGAAGTTCTAATGTATTTGGTATTGATAATTGGGCTTCATTAAAAGACGTACAAATTATCAGGGAGAGCAAATTAAAAGGGCAAGTTCATAGAAGCCATATTATCAAACTCTGGCGAAGCAGAAGGTGAAGCTGAAGCCATTTTACTGCCCCAAACCCCAGTGCAGCGTCAGGTTGGGAGACGGGTGTGTGAGGGCCTCTTTGTCCGTGGTGTTACCCCCAGGCACGGGGTGTCTCTCTGGCTGTACTCCTGCCTTTGGGGTGCGCTGGGGAGGTCACACCTTTGCCTGAAAGCAGATTTGCTCTGGGAAACTGGGCATCTTGCCCGCAGACAGGAGCCAGAGTTGGTCCCTTGAGGGCCAGGGACAAGGACTGAGCCTCTGGCCACGTGTGTACCCACGGCCCCCCGTGCTACCCGCCGGGCTGGCAGTCCATTTCACAGGAGGTCGCTGCCACGTTGTGGGGCCCTCTTCAGCTCTGCAGGGGGTAATCCAGGTAAGCAGACAGTGAATGGTGTGTGCCAGCATTTTGGGTCACATCCGTGCTGCTTCTGCCCCAGAAGCTGAGGGCAGTGGGACAGTGCTGGCTGTGCCCTGCTCGCCC
>JAHREE010000324.1:2572534-2618224 GCA_033628505.1 Tringa tobata | reverse complement strand
CTCTCTTTCCCCCTCTCTTTCCCCCTCTCTTTCCCCCTCTCTTTCCTTCTCAGAAAAAAGTCAAAGTAAAGATCAATTTTGATTTTCATGCTATTGAATAATCTAAGTGTTCCTCACATCAGGAGGTTATTTGAGATATGGGACTCCCTGTATTGTATATATTTGGTTACTGGGCAAGGGACTTTATAATCCTGATAAATAACAAAAGTATCATTTGTTGATATCCTCATAAAAGGTAGGGTTGAACATACATCTCAAAATGATCTTTGTTCAGCATTTGCCATGATTTTTGTATGTTAGGATGATATGAAGGGTTAGATCGGAGATTTTCATATCCAACATCGTGACTTTTGTAGTATTTAGGAAATAATGTAAGTATCCAGTCCCTAAGAATTGGGGTCCAAGAGGTTTCCTGTCCTGGAGTCTGCTTCTAGACTATAGTCTGTAAGACTTACAGTTGTGAACCAAACCCCTGAATTTGTCTGATCCTGTTTTCATGCCAAGTACTCTTAGAGTCTCCAGCGCATCGGAACAGAATGCACAGTAAAATATTACCCAGTGTGCTCCTTACAGAGAGGTGTACAGCTCACAAAGGCGCTAAACATGGCCTTTATCCTGCCAAATGTAATATTGCCGACCTGGATATTTTAGAACGAACAGCATACCCAGGCCTGAGGAAGCAGAAATCTGTGTGCTTGGCACTTGAAAGATCTGATTTGCTTTGTTTTGTGTTTCTTCCTGCTTGTGAATATTCTGTTAGTAGCAGCAGGCAGGTTTATAACTCATGATGACTTTTTAATTGCATTGAAAACCTTGTTGAATAATAGTTTGTTTTTGAAGCTTTTATAGTAACTAGGGTTTTGTAAATCAATTTGGAGTGAAAGACCTTATTTACTATTCTGTGGATGTGTAGTATGTTTCTGGCAGTTAGAGCGGTCACTAGGAAGTTTTGCAGACTTTGTACAATTTTCTTTAGAGATCTGTGAGTTGCCTGCAACGTGAATGATGAATGCAGATACACGTTTTGGAAACAGTGTGTGTACGATAACGTTGGTATGTTGCCTTGTAGAGGGTAATGAAGATTCTGACAAAACACTGGAAGCTCTTAATCAGAGGGTGAAGCGCCAAGGGAACTTACTGCAACGTTGCAAGGAGACGATTCGGTCACATAAGGAGCGCTGTGCCCAGTTAACCAACGAGAAAGAGGCACTTCAAGAACAGTTAGAAGAGAGACTTCAGGAATTGGAGAAGATGAAGGTGTGGAAAATGCTCTTTTTGGGTAGCTGCTAAAGCATGGCAAGAACTCCAGTATTTCCAAAATGTATTAATAAAGCAGACCATTAAACAAACTGTCCCTATACTTTTTTGGAGTTCAAGGTGCAAACCCCACCTGGAATGAATACATTGAGCAATTACTCAAAAAGGTGTAAAGAAGGGTATGAAACCTTACTGTATGAATAATGAACTATCTTAGGTGATAGGTGAACTATCAAAATGGTAGCAGAAATAAAGTAGCTGTGGGAAGTTGGGGTGAGAAAAAGGCTTGTCCTAGCAGAGAAGACAGGAGGCAAGGTGGGAAAAGCGGAGCAGAATTAAACCTTTAAGACCCAGTGGAAGAGGCATCGGTTCTGTAAGTGAACGGAAAACACAGAAAGGCAGGACAGTGGAGAGCACAATATAGTGAAGGTAACATCAGTGCAGTGCCAAAGCTAAATTGGTATTTTGCTCTATTTTCCTTTAAGGCCATTAATGCTGAATTTGGGGTAAAAGTCAGGCAGCTGATAGTAACAGAAACATGAACATGTGATAAGTATGGCTATACTCAACTTCAGTTCTGGAGCTCAGATTCTCTGTCTTGATGTCTGAGCACTGTCCCAGTTTGAAGGAGCTCTGAAAGACTCGAATATTTTAAGGACCTTTTCCAGAGTAAGACCAGTAATGAGTAATTATGTTGCGTTGCTGAGATGTTCTTGTAAGGTGAGATGCAGATACTAGAACAGGTGCCTTAGGCATGTTTCTTGCCCATTTTGCTGTAGCAGTTCTGACATCATGAGAGAACTGTGGTGGCTGTAACAAAGCCTTCAGATATCTGAATTATTATGGAAGCCATGAGGCAGCCTCACACCAGGACATTTAAAAGTAGTTTCAAGCAGCCTACTTGAATTTCCCTGGTTTCTCTTCTGTGCTCTTCCTCCAAGTCATAGGGCAGGGTAAGAGCCCGACCTGAGCTGTTTGTTAGAATAAGGGGTTTTCTTTCAGATGTCAGTGCTTTAAACTTGTGGTTGGGGTCTTTTTTTAGGACCTTCACATGGCTGAGAAGACTAAACTGATTACTCAGCTGCGTGATGCGAAGAATTTGATTGAACAGCTAGAACAAGACAAGGTAAAGAAAAAAATGTTCTTTAAACTCCATGTAGTTTTTGAAGAAGATTGTTTAAAACTCAAAATATCTGGCTTCTTGGTATTAGAAGCTGTTCTTAGTTCCCTGTTGTGGTTTGGTTTATGTTTTAATGAGCAAACAGTTTCAGCTGAGAGTTTGATTGTACAGATACTCTGGGCTATTTGTCCATTAGATGATACATATTACTGCAAGATGATGTTATTTAGGATGGAGCAGTTATGCTGAAGGCACTCCTCAATGCCAGCTTAAAAAAAAAACAGAAAATCAAACAAACTCAAAATAACAAAAAAAAAAAAACCAAACACTGATGGAGATGAGATACAATGTAAATGAATTACAAAATGACCAATGAAGGAAAAGTAACTGTAGTTTCTTAGGAATATGAAGAGTTTCTCAGTTTTTTGTTGTTTTTTTTTTTTTCCTTAAAGTTTTTTTTTTTTTCATCGCAGTCTCTTGGTACTTGGAGTACCTTCTGTGGTGTAATAAGAAACGTGACTAACACTCATTGTATGTGCATGTTCTCTAAGGAGAAGCAGGCACGCTACAATGCTCTTAGTTTTGGTTTGTTCACAGAATGCATATTTCAAATAAAAGTATCTCTACCAGAAGGAGAAAATTTTCTGATGATCGTTAATTGCTGGAGGAGTTCTTTTCAACGCTAGACAAATTCCAGCTACTTTTCAAAATAATTCAATGATCTCAGAGGTCCCTTCCAACCATGGAGATTCTGCGATTCTGTGTTCTTACCTTCTTTTTGTTAGCATTTTCTGTTTACTGACATGGAAAAATACTACAATGCTTGGTCTTGCAGTAATAGAATAAAGTTTATTCCTCTCGAGGATTATGTCCTGGCTTGAAATTGTTTTAGCTATATGTTTTACTTATTTGCTAGCTTTTTATCACAAGGACCTTTTCCACAGGGCATGGTAATTGCAGAGACAAAGCGACAAATGCATGAAACATTGGAAATGAAGGAGGAGGAGATAGCCCAACTGCGCGCTCGGATCAAACAAGTAACTACAAAAGGCGAGGAATTAAAAGAACAGAAAGAAAAATCTGAAAGAGCTGGTAAGAAATTCTGGAGATTATTAGCTTTCATATTTAAACATGAGAAAGCTTCAGCCTGGTCTTTTTGCACTCTTTCATTGGTTGTTTGGAATGGGTATTAAGAGATTCTTTTTTTCCTAAAGTTCTATATGTTACCCCTGCTAGGGCCATTGCTAACCACTTCTGGTCAGCAGAGTTCAGGGATGGTTTTGACTGGTTTGTCTCTCTTATCAATTCAACTGGAGTTAGGAAGGAAACTGCTGAAGGGCAGCTGGACTTTCCCGTTTGTAGGAGAAAGGTAGAGTTCTGTGCTGGTATAACTTCAGAAGGGAAACGTGCAACTGTCTATAAATTATTATTATAATGCTGCCAGTATTTTACATAGAAAACATAGCAGTGAGTGTATAATAGCTTGGGAACACGTAGAAACAAGAGGATGTGTTACAACCATGATAAGCATTTTCTTTCAGTAATTGTAGCAGAAGCATTTCTGATTTCTTTTTAGTGAGACAACGGTGATGATTCCTTTTGCTTCAGGCTTTGAACCTAGCCTTTACGTAGCTACTAGATGCTGTAGTTTGCTTCCGATGGAAATTAGTTAACATTAATTATGCGTACTTGTGGTCCTCCTTTTGCTTGAAACTAAGTTAAAAGATCAAACCGTCCCACCTTTGTTTTTTAAACAGTGAAATTGTTTTGCACTATGTCTACCAAAATTCTTTTAGAAGAATTTAGTTTGCTGTCCTAGCCATTTAAAGGAGTTCACTCGTTTGGCATAAGCTCACATGTGGTTAGTTTGCATAAAACAATATGCATGTTTTCTTTCTCTAAAAAGTGAGGAGAAGTTCAAACAATACAGTTCATAAGGGTTTATTTTAAATCTATGTAGATTTGATCAGAACTTTCAATTGTAAAGATTAGTTTAGGTAGATCGTCCTGCTGTAATACAGAAAAGTAGCTTGGACACCCATCTTGTGAAAGTACCAAACCTTTTGATTAGATGCTCTCCTCTCCTACCCTTTCAGGTTGCAAGTGTCCTTTTAGCTCTGGAAGTTCATATTTCAGAAGTCAGTCTTGCTAAAGTTGAATTTTGTTCAGTTCTTGGAGACTAGGAAGCTTTTCTTCATGATTGAAAAAAAAAAGCTGAAAAATATTTTGATGCTTCTGCAGATACGTTATTGTCGTAGTTGTTTGAAACACAGCATTCTTTTGAAGCAGTATAAACCTCTCAGCTGTGCACTAATACCTACACACTGGCTAATACAGTTGATTTCCTCAGATTTGCATAGGCAGAAGCTGAAAATGGGATACCCAGAAAAATTTACCGTAGTGAGAAGTAGTTTCACTTACGACTAACATGTTGAGTACACTGCACTTCTCTAGGGGGAGATTTGTATGTTAAATATGCTCTCTTTTAACTAAAATTTCGAAGTACGTTTGGTAACTTCTATGGTACATAAGCATTCACTTTGCCTTTGAGTGCCTTTATTTTTGTACTCTGTTAAGCATGCATATATAAATGTTGGAACCCTTGGAAAATTGGTTAATACTACTTCTAGGATTATAAGGTGACCTTTATTAGGCTTTCCCATTACTTCCTTGGCTTTATGCATTCCAAAAATGTTGTGATGTACAACGGAAGTGTAGTTCCATACAGTTGAACTAAATCGTTCAGGTATTTGAGAATGCCACCATCAATATTGCAGGAGCCTGAAGTTACCTCTATGTCACAAACTTCGAGTTAAACCAGTTTTAAGAATTTGGCGGTTTCATGTAGTTAAGGTCAACATGTTTTAAGTTCTGTTTCCTGAATGTGAGAAGACTTTAAATTCTAGACTTCTCTTTTTCTGTATCATGATTTAGCGAAGAATTGACTTCATGGAATATTGTATTTGTAGAAATGTTGATTTCATTTATGTTATGGCAAAACAAGAATAAGCATAAAGACTTGTACTTCGAATTTACTTTCACGGTGCTATATTGTAGGCCAAAAAGAGGAATATTTTTCAATTTCATGTTTTTAACCTGCATAGAGTTACGTGTCTGACTTTCTTCTTTGTAATTCAGTAATTTCACTTTAGTGAAATGCTCCAGTGTTTGATTTAATGTTACTGCATTTTTGTGTAGTGAAAAGGTATGTATGCTTTTTTTGTGTGTGTTGTGTAAATTGTAACTTGGTCTCCCCAGTTGAAGTTCATTTTTTTTGTAGTTAGAGGTACATTATGTTGAAATCTCACAGAGCATCTTGTTTTTGTGCATCCACACATGCCAATAAGTGAATCATGGTGCCTTTCCCAAGCCTTGTATGAACAGGACTGGGGTAAGGGCTTTTTTTCTTACATCACACATTGCGTGCTTGAACTCGGCTCTAAAAAGTAAGTTCTGTGCTTCTCAGGCACTTTTACTTGAAGTAACTGCAACTGATTATTTTATTATTTTTTTTAATGCTTTGAAATGGACTTGTTGAAGTAGAATGTAAATAATCCAAGTTATTTATAGGATTCATAAATTTGCTGGTAAACTAAAATTTGTTTTTCCTGAAACTGCTTGGCATAAGTCCTTTCTGACTTCTCAGGATGCAGATTATTTACTTATATTTTGTACAGTAAACAATAAAAGAAGTCCTTAGGAAATTAATTTTGATGTTTCTTTTGCAAGCTTAATTAATGTGTGCTTTGCACCTTTCTACAGAGAAACAATAAGCTTGGACTTAAAATCCCGCCTACATGCACAAATCAAATATGGAATGAATTCAACCTTTGCTTCCCAAACTTTTGACAAGATGCTTGTTCTCAGCCTTCAGTAAGAAAACATGTAAATTCCTCCTTTGCCATCCTGTTCGGGTGTTTCTTCCCGGTTTTTAGCAGCAGATGGCACCGTAGCTGAAGAGAACAGGCAGAGCAGGGGAACAGCGGTGGGGTGGCAGGAGAGACAGGCCGTGGGGAAGGGGCCTGGCTCCGGGGTGGCCTGTCTGAAGCTCTAGCACGCCTTTTATAACAATACGTTTTTGCAACCTTGCCCTTCTTAAACTCTGCTCAGGCTCTTCTTGTGTAGTTTATATACTGCACAGGAGGGTTTCTGCTTTGTCTGCCCTGGTCCCGGGAAGGGGATTTTGCAAGATTGACCTGAGACTCCGTTGGTGTGGTGGTTGCTGGTTGGGATTTGCCACCATGGCTTCGTGAGAGGCCGGTGAGCTGTGCCTCGGGTGAAAGATCTTCCCTTGGCAGGAGCTCTGCTGATGGGGGAGGAACACAGGCAGTGCCTTTACTCTTTGCATTCAGAATAAATGCATTTGGATGAAACCACAGACTTCTGTTCCAGGATTTCGTCCACAGTAGAATTAAAATCTCTTGTAGATTAAAAATAATAATAACGTTCTGTCTACTTGATGATAATTTAATCCTCTGCTGGTTTGAAACTCAGTCGTGTCATGCTACACTAGAATTAACTCCTTTGAGTAAAAGCGTTCCGTTTTTGCTTAAGTGCTAAAAGTGCCTGAGATGCATACAATTTAACTTTTAGAGAGCGGTGTGTGTTTCTCTGAAGTGTTGCTTCTTTGTGCTTTCGTACCCCTTTGGTGTTTTATCCATGAGCTTTTGTCCAGCTTTCCTGGCAGCATCCCGCCGGCGGTGCGGGGGCGCAGCGGCACCCTGCATGCTGCTGGGCTGCTCCCTGGCAGCTCTCCCTCCTGGGCGCCCTCTGGATCTCCTCTTTGGTCCCTTTGTGGACTATGGCAAATGCATCCTCTTTCCTTTTGCAGAAGCAATGGGTTTCTCAAAAATAAAGTACACGTTGCTCAGAATAAGAGTCAGAAAATGCGTATGCCAAAGTGAAATGATGATCATAATAATCTTGCAGGCTTTATTTTCAAGCTATACTTTGTAAAGGTCTGTAGGGTTGTTTTTTTTTTTTTGTTTTGGGGTTTTTGTTTGTTTGTTTGTTTTTTCTTTTTTAAAGCCATTTATGATGCTGTAATACTGAAGACCTGACCGAGTTTGCTGGCTGCGCGTGCTTTTGTTAGGGCTGAGGGGAGCATCGGGGAAGTCGATGCCATCCTTCGGCCGCGATCGCACGAACTGAGCTCTGCCCGGGGCACCGAGGGGACAGGGCTCGGGTCCTGCTGCCCCAGGTGGCAAATGCTTTGATGGGGACTGCAAAGAACTGTGCTTGGAAAGTGAGGAGCTATAAGCCTCCTGCATGCTCGCGTTATGTTTCAGACTGTTTTGCTGTTTGAAATAATCTCTAGTGCTCTGAATTTTTTGTATGCAGTTTCAATATTTAACAATTTAAGTAGAACCAGGAGTGAAATAGTGGATAAAATATGTATTAGCTTTACCAATATGTGGTAAATATACAAATATATGTATTAGCAAATATATACAAATATATGTATTAGCAATACCAATAGCTTTGGTATTGCTAGGGTCAATAACAATCCTGTTTTGCCCTAAAACATGATTGTTGCTGTGAGTAGTCAGAGAAGGTCTTCCTCGGAAAACAGAAGAAAATTCTGGAAAAGATCAGAATATGAATGAATGCAATTTCATGGAATTAAGTTATTTTAAAACATATTTGCAGCGTTGCCTCAAAAGTATAGACTGTGGTTAAAAGTTTCAGTTTTGAATGTTACCAGAAGACGTGGAATGGAAATTATTATTTACTTCTCAAACTCATGCCTGAATGTTATTAAAGATATCTTCAAAAAACCAAGGATTACAAGAATTGCTGTGAATGCCTACTAAATAGAGAGGTGTGTGTCTATTATGACACTCTTTTTGAGATAGTACTACGTAGAAGAAAGCTCAGCATACTAAATAACACTTAAAAAAATTGTTTTGTTCTGTCTCCCCCCAGAATACTATCCAAGTAGTCCAGGGTATAGTAGAATAATATACTTTTAGGGTTTTTGTGCTCTGCCAAATTACAGTCTTGATATTAGCACTGTGATTTTGTATCTTGCAGAGTTGTTTTGTCAAAGTTCTTTTATGCAAAAAATGAGCCACATTGTAGACTGTTCTGAGACTGAATTTTCCTTTGATATGCAGAAGAGGTTTTCCACATTCATGATCTATTCAGGAAAAGAGATTTCCCTAATGGGGATCCAATTCTAGTCTTGTGTAATTCTGTATAGATTCTGCCATCAGTTGCAGCGAGGAGATCAGATACTGGCATTGAATAAAAATAATTAACACAGGAATTTGCTTCCTTTTTATATCTAAATGATCGCTTAGAAAGTGAATAAAGTATGTTAGAATACTTTTCCTTAGTATAGGATGAAGCTGTGGAATTGTTGCTTCTTATTTGTAAATTAGAATGTGTTTCAGCAGACTTGTGCAGCGTATGCAAATATAAATGAATTTCATCAGTGCAGTTGAGTGTTCTTTTGAAACATCTTATAGGTATTCAAGTTTTCTGGCAGCAAGTCTTAATATTTTTTTCTTAAGTTTTACTTGCAAAGTTTAGAAGTGCAGGACAGTCTTCATAACATAGGAGCATTTTTCTAGTGTCTGTGAATTGCATTGATGTAGCTTCCATGAAAAGTAAATAGAGAAATAAGGAAATTAGCAAAGCCATCTGTGTGGGCTCCACCAAACCCCCAGTTTCAAGAGGAGGTTATTTAGGTTGTACCGTTTGAAAGGAATGGCTCTTAGGTAAATAAAATGCCTGGTATTATACTTCAGTGCTCTATTCGGGAAGAACTCTTTCATGATTCAGTAAAGACTGACTTGCATTGCAGTCATTCCTGGTTTATGCTTCCGTCTGCTTGTTTCAGTGGAAGAAGAACTTGTGAATTGCCTTTTCTTCAGGCAGGTTTTTCCCTCCTCTCCAAAGTTATTCAGCACTTATAGCCAGAAGAGGAGCCATAGTTTTACTTACCTGGTCTATGTGCTTTATAGTGATTTCAGAGGATGAAATAAAAGCTACAGAACTTATTAGGAGACATTCACAGCTATTTGTCAGTTCTTTTTCCTTTCTAGATAATAAACCCATGTGAATTCTTGATGAATTCCAAAGTTCATTCTTCTGTTACTTGTGTAATTTACAGTTACTGAGAATTCTGCTCTTCTATTAAGGGACGTAGATATTTTTTGACTATCATATATGTTTTGTTTTTCTTTGCAGCTTTTGAAGAGCTTGAGAGGGCTCTGAGTACTGCCCAAAAGACAGAGGAAGCCCGGAAAAAATTGCAGGCAGAAATGGATGAAAAAATCAAAGCAGTAGAAAAGGCAAGTGAGGAAGAGAGGGTAAATCTTCAACGAGAGTTAACCAGAGTGAAACAAGAGGTGGTTGAGATTATGAAGGTAAAAGCTGACACTCACCCTGTATTATTGGCTTTTAATCTAATAATTCAATTACAGTTAAAATGTAGTTGTAAAATACAGTAGTATATCAGAATTTTGTTATATTTTGGGATTAAATACTTACTTAAGATAAAATAGAAAACTCCCCCCCCCCTTTTTTTTTTCTGTAGCAGTTTAAAATCAGTACATCAGAGGCGCGTAAACAGTATTACTCTTTGTTTCACAGTATTTAATAAAACGATTCTCTAGAAGTACACTTGAGACTTGAAAGGGAGTCAGGAAGAAGAAATTAATAGCAATCAGCTCAGACATCTCCACCAGGATTTTGGGTTTTAATACTAAGTACTTTTAATGATTATCCTAGCCCAGTATGAGAAAACATTTAAGGACTTGTTGCCAAACTGTTTGCTATGTAAGAATTGCCAAAATTTGCTTTCTGTGGCATATTCAGGTAGGAATTGCAGGAGTACTGCATGTGCCTTGCAAATCTGTGTTTGAACACCTTAAATTGCAGTTGTTGTGTTGATATTTGTTATTAATTTTTCTAAGAGAATACGTTTAGGCTTTAGGGGGATGACTGACTTGCATTACGTTATTCTGCAATAAAGCACGTTTGTAGGTTGTAGATAGCTGTTTTCATAGAGTGTTACCACTTGACTTTCTGGCTTATGAAATATCAAGAATACAGGAAAAGCAACAGACAGAAGTTCCTTTTCCAATTTATTATCACATTTGATGTGAAAATGGAAACAGTAAGTTCACCTTGGTGGAAGAAGATGGATGACTTCAGGCTTGAAAATAAAAACTCTCAGGGCTCAATATTAAATGCTCCAAGAGATTGTTACTTATTCAAATAGACCAAAGAGGTGGTTCTGGTTTCCTCTCTCTGATGCACTGCTTTTCTTATTAAGAAATAATATGAAGTGTTTTGTTATTTAATATTTTGAAATTAGTTTTTTCTGACATTGATTCACAGAAATCTTCAGAGAAGCGTGTTGCTGAACTAGAAAAATTCCATAAAAAAGAAATGGCTACCAAAGATCAGGAGCTAAATGAGAGATTACAGGCTCAAGAAAAGGCATTCCAGGAGAAGATGAAGGCAGCTCTTGTAAGTATCCCTAAAATATGTAGTAAGACATTTCTCTAAGTTTGGGGTGGGACCAGAAGTCTCAGTTTCTCTGGTTTGTTTTTTTTTTCTAATTATAAGGAATAGAAGCTTAAAAATACATTAGCAGTGGAATCAAGTGAGTACAGACCTTTATTCTGCTCAGGTGTTACTCTCAATTAATTGTGGTGAACAAACAAAAATGAACAGCTAGATTGCATTATGATTTTCATACAAAGAAAAGTCGAAGATAGATTATTCCCAAGAAGAGAAAATGGAAATGATTTATAACAATTTTTTGTTTTCACAGATGAAATACAAAGTCTGTGTGTGTTTAGAAAATAGAGGTGATTAGTGTTTGACTCCTATTAACTGTTTTGTAAATATCCTATTATTCTGTTTTTAAAGGTGTGATGCCTGTATTTATTGTTTTATTCATAATTTTTGACACAGGAAAAAAATCAGAGTGAGTGTTTAAAAACCCTTGAAGAACAAGCGCAGCAAGAATCCCTGGCTTTAGAAGAATTAGAGCTGCAGAAGAAAGCACTACAGGCTGAGTATGACAAGAAAGTTCAGAAAATGCATCAAGAAGTAGAGACTTTTAGAACTGTGAGTAAAGCTTTCAAAAGGGTAAACGTTTACAAGAATTCCTTTCAGTACATAGTTAACTGTGACGGGTTTAAAAATACTGTGGATTTATTGTGATTGGGTTATTTTCATCTCACAATGCTTCTTGCAGTGACAGAAATTTAACGTATTGTCATGGTATGCCACAGCCCCTAGTTTTTTACAAGATTAAATGGCAAAATAGAGAAATACATTCACTTTATATCATGACATGGTATATGAATTTGTATCCATCTACATGATTTTTATGTATGGTATGTAGGAGAGTTAAACTTTCAACTGTTTAACTTCTGGGTACTGCTACCGTACAAACACTTTAAGGATACTTGAGTAAGGAAAAAATGTGCTTAAATTTTTGAACTGTCCTTTGCTTTATGTAATGGGTAATTAATTTAATGTAATGGGTAAGATTGTGTTATGTACGAACATAAGTTTGTACGTTATTCTATTCCCAAATATTAGTTTGGAAGTGTTGCCTATAGAAGTGTTTTAACTTTATAGCAGCATTTCCATGAGAGGTGGAATTAAGATAAATCAGAATATACGTACAAAACTCCATAATATTTGTGTAGGCTACTGATATTTTTCTTCCTATGTATCGGTACTTTAGCTTAGTAAGAAAATGTGACCATATCTCTCACAAATATGATGAGTTCTTTTTTTTGAATTAGTTAAAATCTTTTTTTTATTGTACCTGTTTTCACTGCAGTGAAATAGAAACATTTTTATTGAATAACTAACTCACCATAATGGAACCAAAGGTGAGAACAAAATAGATGAATGAAGTTGATATTCACTAAGAATAATGGAATAAGTGACTTGTAGTTATGTGAAGATGATGAGGTTTTTTAAAAAATTTAATCGGCTTGCTACCTTTTGAATATTTATATTCTTTTAAAACTAACAGAGGATTCTTGAACTGGAAAGCTCTCTTGCAAAGTATTCACAAGATGACAGAAAGCAATCGGAGGAATTAAGTACTCTGATGGAGTCTGAAAAAACCCAGCACAATAAGGAAATCAATGATATAGTTGAAAAACACAAGAAAGAATTGGAGAACGTGAAACAGCAGCAGGAAGAGCTTTGGACAGAAAAACTTCAAATCTTAAAGCAACAACAAATAACTGAAATTGAAAAAATGAGAGAGAAACAAGAGCAAGAGATAGATAGAATTTTGAAAGAGAAAGAAACAGTGTTCCGTGCACACATAGAAGAGATGAATGAAAAAATGCTAGAAAAACTTGACGTGAAACAAACAGAGTTAGAAGCACTCTCTTCTGAGCTATCAGAAGCACTAAAAGTACGTCATGATTTAGAACAAGAACTCTCAGAATTGAATAGTAAAGTGTGTGAATCAAAGAAAGAATTGGAAGAAAAGTTGGAAGAAGAGAGAAAACAGCACAACAAAGAGGTTGAAATGATGTTAAAAGATCACGAAATGTCTATTCAGGGTGTCGAGAAGGTACTCAAAGAGGAACTCAACAAACTCAAGCAATTGTTGGAGGAGAAAGACAGACATCTGGAGGAACTAAAAGCACACAAACAAGAGCTAAAGGAATCTGCAGAAAGTTCCGAAGCTGAACTTGTCCAAGTGTCTGCAAAGCTCAAGGAGCTTTCAGAGTCTCATAGGAATACTTCTAATGAGCAGGCAAAGATTTATGAAGAGGAGTTAGCAAAGCTGCAGCAAAAGCTAACAGACCTTGAAGGTGAGAAATTGCAACTTAGCGAGCAGCTAGAAAGAACTGAATCCCAGCTGAATGAAGTCAAGAGTGAGCTAGAGGCATATGTCTCTCAGGTCCATGATCTCAAGCAGCATTTGCAAGAAGAAAGCAATGAAAATACACGGAAAGTAACCTCTCTGATACAACAATATGAATGTCAACTTAAGGATATACAAAGAGAGGCTGATGAGACGAAGACAAGTCTAACTGACAAGGAAAATGAAATTGAACACATGAAGCAGTTACAGAACAAGCAAGCAGAAGAGCTTAACCAGAAGCTGTTGGCAGCGGAGGAGAGAGTTAGTGCTTTACAAGGTGAATATGAAAGTAAACTGAAACGTCAGGAGAACAAAATGGAGAAAATGAAACAGAAATCAAAAGATATGCAAGAAACTTTCAGAAAGAAACTTGCGGAGCAGGAAGCTAAACTAAAAAAGGAGTTTGAAAGCAAGCAGATGGAGTTCAGTCAGAAAGAGAGTGAATTCAATGCTAAGATGTTGGAAATAGCACATACCACCTCAGCTGGAATCAGTGATGCCGTGTCAAAACTGGAATCTCATCAGAAAGAGCAACTAGAGAGTCTTGCTGAGGCTCATAGGAGGGAGTTGGAAGAAATTATCCAGAGCTGGGAAAAGAAACTCAATCAGCAGGTTGAAGAGCTCCAGGAAAAACATGAAATGGAAATGCAAGAGAAAGAGCAGGAGGTTGGAGACTTGAAACGGCAACTTGCCACTGTCAGTGCTGAGAAGGAGGGCTCCAGGAGAGAAATAACCCAACTGAAGGAAGAGCAGGGGAAAAGGGAGGAGTCCCTGAAAGAACTGCAAGAACAACTCAGGCAGTCAGTGGCTCAGGTGAATGCTTTGTCTGATAAGGAAAGTGACCTGAAAACACAGTTGAAAAAATTGGAAAATGATCTTAATCAGTCTGTGAAAGAGCAGTCAGAGCTTCAGGAACAGCTCAGTAAACAGAAAGCAGTTGAAGAAAATGACAAAACCAAAATTACCGAGCTGGCTGATGCTGTGAAAACACTTGAGGAGAAACTTCAAACTGTGAAGTCTTCTCAGTATAAAGATCATGAAAATTATGAGAAAAAAATAGAGACAATTAAGCTAAAAGAAACTGAGTTTAAGAGGCGGTCAGGAGAACTTGCAGCCCAGTTAGAGGCTTATTGGAAGAATGCTGAAGCTTTATTGCAAACAAAAAGCAATGAATTAATTGAAAAATGTAATGAAAAAATTGGCATAGTAACATGCAAAATTGCAGACTGCGAGCGCCGAACTGCAAAAGTTAAAGAAGCAGTAATAGTTAAAGTGAGTAAGATTCCTGAACTAGAAGCTCAACTTAGAGAAGTAACAGAGCATCATTCTGCTGCAAGTACTTCTTTGCAAAAGTCAATGCAACAGCTGCAAGAGAAGGACAATTTAATTATGTCCATGAGAGCTGACATTGAAGGACTTGTAACAGAAAAGGAACAATTGCAAAAAGAGGGAGGGCATCAGCAGCAAGCAGCATCAGAAAAAGAAAATTGCATAACACAGCTGAGGAAAGAGTTATCCGAAAATGTCAATGCTGTCACCTCATTGAAGGAGGAACTCCAGGAAAAAGAATCTGAGATCTCTGCTCTCAACAAAACAATTAGTGACCTTAATGTTAGACTTGAAAGCATGGTAAGTTTATCAGAGAAGGAGGCAGCCATATCTCTGTTAAGCAAGCAGCATCAAGAGGCTCAGTTGCACTTGTTAAACCAGGTACAGGAGTTATCATCCAGAGTTGAGACACTGAGTCAAGAAAAAGCATCAGCTCAGGAGCAGGTAGATCATTGCACAGCCAAGCTGTCCGAGTGGAAGACAAAAGCACAAACTAAGTTTACACAAAATCATGATACTATTAAAAATTTGCAGAGCCAACTTGAATTAAGCAATACTGAAGCCAATAAAAAAGATGAAGAGGTAAATAAACTGAAGGAGCAGCTGGCTAAACAAAGCAAGGATCTGGATTGCTTAAAAAGTGAAATGGAACAAAAGCAAAACAAGAGGGAAAAGCAAGAAAGTGATTTAACTGCAAATTTAAAAAAACAAGCAGCAAAAATTGCTGAACTGGAAGAACACATTGCTCAGAAAACTTCAGAAAATGATTCCTTGATGGAGGAACTTAAAAAATATAATGAACAAAAAGACACAGAGCAAAAAGAGATAGCCTGGAAACTCCAGGAGGCAGAGAAGGCGGCTTTTGAAAAGGACAACAGATTTAAGGAGGCTGAAGAAAAAGTGCTCAATCTTGAGAAGCAAATAGGTACACTGAAAGCTGAATTTGAAGCAAAGGAGAGGGACTTTGATCAAATTAAATCAGTGATGCTTAAAAGCAAAGAGGAAGAACTGAAAGAATTAGAAGAGAGACTAAATGCAGAGAACAGCACTAAGTTGGCAGATCTGAAAAAGAAGGCAGAGCAAAAAATTGGTTCTATTAAAAAGCAATTGATGTCTCAGATTGAAGAAAAAGAACAGGAATTTAAGCAAGATAGAGAAAATCAGTTAAGAGACTTGGAACAAAAAGTGCAGGAGAGAGAGGCTGTGATTGAGTCCTTAGAAAACAAAATTAAGTCAAGAAGAGATTCCACAGAATTAGAGAAAGAAATGCTGCAAAAAATAGAGAGTGTAAAAGCTGCTGTAGAACAAGAAAAAAATAAAATGCTTGAGAGTGTCCAACAGACATACGAAGAGAAAATGCGCGTGTTACAGAAGGGCTTAACAGAAAAAGATGAATTGTTGCACAAATATGAAAAGGAACAACAAGAAAGTAACGACAGTCTTCTGGAACTGCAAAACAAACAAGAAGAACTCCTTAAAAAATTAGAATGTGTTGAGAAGAGCCGTCAGGAGGAGCAGAGTAGGAATGAAAGCCTCAGGAAAGAACTTGAGGAGCAAACCGAAAAATACTCATTGGCAGCGAATGAGCATGCTCATTGTGATGATTTTGCAAGCAGTAGGGAAGAATTAAAAGCTAAAGAAGGAAAACGTCTTGATATGGAGAATGTAACTGGAGATTTCCAGAAAAAAATGCAGGAGAAGGAGGCAGTCAGCCAGTCTTTAGAACAGAAGATAAAAGAATTGGAAAATAATCTAGTGAAGGAAAATGAAGCTCATAGGATTGAGATGGAAGATAGGAGTTTGAGATATGAAGAAAAGCTAAAAAGTTTACAGCAACAGTTGGATGAAAAAAATGACAGCCTGAAAGCTTTTGAGGAAAATGCTGAAGAAAGAGCTAAATCTGGTTTGGAGCTGCAGAATTTACTGGGCGATATGCAGAAACAGCAGACGGACTTGCAGACTAAATTGCAAGAGAGTGAAAGGGAGAAACAGAAACTACGCAAAGAAGTGAGTAATCTTCAAAAAGACTTACGTACCCTGCGAAAAGAACATCAGCAGGAGCTTGACATAGTAAAGAAGGAGTCCTTAGAAGAAATGGAGCAGAAAATCAGGTAAATTCTTTGTTCCTGGTCTTGTTACCGTTTCATTGATTTATCTTTAACTACTAAAACCTCAGGAAGACCTTTTTAAAGCTCAGTTTGTAACAATAAAATAATGACTGATATTTTTCTGTAATTTTTGTAAATAGAGAAACATCAAGAAAAGAGCTACTTGAAAGTAACACTTCATGACCACTATTTGAGTCATCAGTTTTAAAAGTGGTTTGTCTTTTGGCAAAGTAATACTATTTTTGATTTGTTGTAGAGATGGTCATTTTCAGCATTGCCAGAACATAAAATATAATTCTGTTTTCCCCAAACAGGAAAAAAAGTTTGTTAAAACATAGTACTGACAGCTTTGTGCTCAAATGTTATCAAGAATTGTTCATATGTACCGCCCAAAATGTGGCATACTGCTTGGCACTCAAATAGTTTCTCAAGCAAGGAATTCCCTAAAAATTCTGCACATTCTTTACTTCTGGTTCTTCATCTTCCTCAGAAAAAAAACTCTTTTGGAAGGATTCGGTTCTGGGTTGTTTTTTAAAAGAAACAGCTATGCCTTCCAGGTTAATTCAATGGGAGAGGAACAGAAAGCCTCCCTGAATCCCACAAAATTCATATAATTCAAAACCATCCCATTCTAAAATAGTTCTGGAGAAATTCTCAGATGTCCTACCTTGCTAAACTTTTCTCATGCTCTCTTTAAATGCTTTATATCCTCACTGTATTTTTTGACGTTTTTGTACAGATGTGAACAAGAAGACATTGAGTTAAAGCACAACTCCACCCTAAAGCAGTTAATGAGAGAGTTCAATACTCAGCTGGCTCAAAAAGAACGAGAATTGGAAACAGCAGTAAAAGAGACGATCAGTACGTGAAATATTAATATAATGGTCATCCAGTAAAACAACCAGAAAACCAAATCTTCAGATGTTTCGGGGAAGGGGTTTTACCCACGACTCTGATAAAGATAACATGTGTTTTATGACTGCCTAGAGAACTCGGGGAAAGAACTTCTCTTGCTCAGGAAATAACATATAAATGATAATTGTAGCGCAACTAGGAAAAAGCATATGTAGCTGTTTATCCTTACCCTGCAGGATGGCTCTCTGATCCAGCATGCTGCCTGTCTGCATCTGTCATGGCAAGAGTTACCCCTTGATAGCCATAGGGGCTACCTTTTTATCATATGCACAAAATAAAAAAGAAAGTAGAATATGGTTTTAGAGGTGATAGCACGTTGGTAAGTTTTCATACAGGCTTCAGTAATACAAACCTTGAACACTTCCTTGTTTAATATATGGCACTGAAGGGTGCCTTTTAGGGAAACTTAAAACCATCTGGGAATCAGAAGTACGTTTTCTGAACTGCATCTTGCAGTGGTCATTCACTGTAACCACTAACAGGTACCAACTGGATGCTATACCATGTGGTTATAACTCGAGTACACCACATTTCAACTTCTCTGTCCATCTTCTGCCACCATAGTGTAAGTTGGAGGAGTAGAAAGTACCTTTTGACTCCTCAGTTACCCCTACACGTGAAGGATTTCTGAAGACTTCCAGATGTTTCAATTGCTTCTCTAAAATACAGTAGGAGATAGAACTTGATAAATATTGGTTGTGAACTTAACTTTTCTCTAAAAGTAGAAAAAATTGCTGTGGATACCAAACTGCAGACAACAAACTGTGTACGTGTTAGGATCAAGTGACATAATTGTCACTCTTGGTGTGAAAAATGAATTTTCGTGACAAGTTTTCCGTATAGATGCCTTCCACAGTTGTCTTTAAGCTTTCTTAAATTCTGTTGTGACATAATTTAACAAAATAAATATGCATTTTTTATATATCACCTGACCTTCTTTTTTTTAATAGGTAAAGCCCAGGAGGTAGAAAATGAGTTAATAGAAAATCATCACATAGAGACAACACAGTTGCATAAAAAAATTGCTGAAAAAGATGATGATCTAAAACGAACTGTGAAAAAATATGAAGAAATCCTTGAGGTATCTTTCTGAAAAAGTGATATGATTACATATGATACAAAATAAGTCTTTCCCTTCTTTCATTACACAACTAGACAGAAAAAGTAATTCTTTCTAGTAAAGATCTTACTGCTTGAATTATATTTGATGTGTGTGGTGGCTTGGCTTGCAATTCAGTGTTTGTTTCTGTGTTTTGTGAACATGAAAGAACACCAAAAATTAATCCCCAGCTCTGATCATTCAATAAAAAATACACAGTTAGGACCTTGAGCAGTTTGTGTTCTGGGAAAACGAGTGAGTTTAAGCTTTACTGGAGTAGAGGTAGTGGTATGTTGTATCTTTTAAGGTTCCATATATGGTGGTTTTGAGTCAACCTTACTCTCCAGCTGCTTTCTCTGATGCTCTGTCCAGGTTGGCACCATAGCCATTAAAGTAAGGTTCTGTGCAGGGTGCAGTCTGTTTGCACAGCTTTTATGTTACTAAAACTTTCATTTTCACTTGCAAGTGAACAGTTTGTCTATATGATATCTGCAGATAGACACAGTTTTGCTCCAGTAACATTTGGACCAGAAGTTAGCAGCCAACTTCAGTCTGAGAGTACTTTGCCATCCAAGGGTGCCTCCTGTTTTAGCCAAGCGTGCTGTCCCAGCCCCTCAGTGTGGCAACAAAAGATTAAATGGTGCTAGACTGTACCTCATACTGGGGTGCAAGCTTTAATTTTGCTAATCTTAGTCCTGTTTGCATAAATAATTTAATAAAAAAAAAAGTCCCTTGAATAGAGCCAGTAGTAATAAATGTAAGCGAACTTCTGTTTGTTTGTGCTCACTTGCCAGCCCAAAGAGCTCTGTACTGAGCCTGACTGAGTGTTTAAAACTAAAAAATTAGATTTTGTAGGCAGGTTGGCGTGTTCCACTCTGATTTTTTAATTTGGAGCAAGTTGGATGGAGATGGCAAGGTTTTACATTTAGAGTCCTCTTCTTTTTTTTCCTAATTTAGAAAAATTGTGTGATATAAAACAGTTGAGAAGTGGGATTTTTTGTACCATAAGTCTAAATTCTGCATTTCTGGAGATTTATGTTTCTCTTACCTGAATGTGCAGTGTGTTGCCATTCAGGTCCTTGCTCTACAGGCCCAAATAGGTCTGTGGTTTGAAGTGATGCAGACGTAATGCCTCTCTGTTTTCTGATGGATTCCGTCTGTACGTGTGTCATAAACTTGCACATTGTACTCAGTGTGTGATCTTGAAGGATTAGGCTAATTTGACTTCTGTGCAACTGGAGGTCATAAGTTACTTTTTGCATCTCGTTGATGATGGCAACAAAAGTTGCCTGGAAGTGCAATTAGCTGAAGTTTGATATTTTAAATTTCAGAGTGTATGTTTCGGTTTTCAGGAAGTGGCATGTGTGTGAGTGTTTCTGTTATTTAAAGGGAAGGAAAAAAAGTGTAAGAATTTGTTACCTTTTTCCCTAAAAAAGTATTGCAAGCAGCTCAGAAGTGAAGAAATATTTACATTAAATTGAGTGTGTGTCATATTCATTGAGATCTCTGATAGAAATAAGAACATATGCATCGTCAAATGTATAGTTTTTCTCAATTTAACCTAAAGTTACCAGTTATTACCCACTTATACCTGACTTGGCTCCTGATAGGTTCAAGAAATTTCACATGAAGACATTTATGCAGAGAGGTTTGTCTCTGCCATTAATGGCAAGAAGATGAAGCAAAAATAATGCCAATTGCAAGAATGAATTTTGCTCCTATAACTTCGTAGCTCTTTGTTGCAGTTTAAGCGTGGTGAATGACGCTAAAAATGAGTCTAACTTGATTTGAGTATATACCCTTAAAGACCAGCAAGAATCATTCCGTCTGTTAAACTGAATATGATTTATTTGTGAAATGCTCCCCTGGTACTTCTCTTCCTTTATCTAGAGTTTGCTTATCTTTCATAAATACTTTTATCACATAAGATTTCATGAACATCTCCCTAATTAAAGGACTTGTATTCAGCATAGCCTGTAATTTGAGGCCTAAACCTTTTTTCTTCAACTTAAGTATATAATTAGAGAAAAAATTGAATGTTTTGGTCCAGCTAGTTTATTTTAAGCCTTTCTATGAGCTAAAAATAAACTATCTAACTTCAGATGTGTATTCTTTGTTGCATTGCTTCCCATGTGAATACAGGATAGGCCTTGGTTAAGATTTGGGAAATTACGCTATTGAAAGTCTTGTCTTTTTAGATTATGACAGATGCTGTATAGAACAGTAACTTCTTATTTTAAACACAGATTCTGTGGCATGTTGGAACCCTAGTTGATCTCTAATTATTTCAAATTTTAAATTATAATCTTTAATCAAGGGTTTATAAAAATAATGGCTTACAGGCAAGTCCCTTTTACAAAAGTGTCTTTCATCATTTTCATTTGAATTTCTTGCCTTCGTTTCAACTACCTTCTATGACTGAAAGTGATGTGCATATAATTTTGATTTATTTCAGTGAACATTAGTCTAGAAATTGTAAGATTTTTAGATTCTTCATGTAAAAAAGCCCTCAACCCTAAAAACCCCAAAACAACCACCACGCCCCTCCCAGCCCCTCACTTCCCAAAAAAAACCCAACCAAAACCAAAAAAACCCAAACAAGGGAAAACAGAAGCAACTGAATATGCCATGTGTTAAGGGTTGTTAACTAGATGACTATAACCATCTATAAAAGAATCTTAGGAAATTTTAACTGTTGATGGATTTTTGAGAGCATAGAAAAATCATGTGAATGAATAAAAAATAACACTGGAGGTAATGATGTTTGAGCAAGGCTTTATTGAAGATGGATATTCTTAAAACTTCTAGGCTGTAGAACTTGCCGGGTACTGTGACTTCCCATTCAGTAGCTGTTTTGTGGGGGTTGTTTTGTTTCTTTTTGGTAGTGTTTTTTGGGCTGAGAGGCTGCATGGGGAGGGTGTTTTATTCTTAAGTAGGGTGCAATGAACACATTAAAAAGCGATCTTACAGGAAAATAATTCTTTTTTTCACTTATGGCATACTTTTTGCAAAAAATGCCATATAAGTAAATTAACTTGCTAGGATTTGGGTCATCATGTTTTTCTCCTTTAATTGTAATCTTCACAGTTTCATGAAATGCACAGTTCATTTTCTCCCTGCCATTCTTGTCGCTGCTTCTTCCCCCCACGTGGTGCAGTGGCCTCCAAGTTCTTATAAATGGGAAGTTGTTGATACTGAAAATGTGCTCAAAATTGCTTTATGAACACATTTGTGAGAGTGAGTGAGGGGAGGATGTAAGTCGTCGTCACTTCCAGAGCATAGGAAGTAACTCCGTATCATCTCAGTGCCCCTTTCATGAGGGTCATATAAGCAACCATCATCTCTCCAGCAATACACCTACTGCATGATTCTTCAGTGCTGTTTTATTGCCTGATAGAAATAGCTCTTTTTTTTTGTTTGTAATTTTCAAAAAGCTAACTGTATTCCTAACTATGTAAACTTAATTGTTAAAGGCTTGCAAAATCTTGTTAAGTTCCTACGTTAGCTTCTTGCTCTTTTCTGTAGTCCTGTAGCATAACTAGCCTGTGTACTGAATTTCAAGTATATTCTTTCTGTGTATAGCATAATTCTTTTGTTGATTGCTTTCTCTCCACTGTAATTAAGGTTTTAAGAGGTTAGATTATTAATTGTAAAAGTATTTTTTTCCCCTTTTGTATTTTGAAGGCTCGTGAAGAAGAGATGACAGCAAAAGTTCATGAGTTGCAGGCACAGCTAGAAGACTTGCAAAAGGAATACAAACAGAGGGTGGCAGAAGAGGGACGTTGGAACAGTGAAAAAGTGAGCTGGCACTAATGTTTATTTTTATATCTTTAGGTGTGAAATGTTTTATGAGTCTTCATAAAATTCTGTAATTTTCTCTTAATTGGATTTTTTTTATATATCTGGCCTTAACTTCCCCATACAGTTTCTGTTCTTTTAGGTGTAACTTCAAAAGTAAACCTCTTTAGAATCTGCAGTATTTGGTACTACCTTCTTTAATGTATCTTAAGAAGTCCAGTTGTGTTGTGATTATTAGGGTGGGGGGTCTTGCCCTCTACATGTTGATTTTACTGGAAGGCCTTTAGAAGGAAAGGAAATCACATTGTGTCATTTTTAGTCTGGTTTTGTTTTGTTTTGTTTTCTAAATTTAATTCCCAAAGGGTTCTGAAATAGCGCCTTGAAAATCTCAATTATGGACAGAGAGGTCTTAATTGAAAGAAGACTGACTGCATGATTTGCCTTTCTGAGACCACTTTTTAGTTCGAGAAATTATTTGATGAAAATATTACTAGTTGTTGTTATTACACTGGGAAGAGGAAACATGAGGTGTTGTGTCACTGATGCGACTTGGTCATTTCAATTTTTATCATTCTTAATTAACACACTGTATCAGAACTAGGTGATCAACATTTCTTTCTTTATCTACCCATGTCCAGTGCTTGATATACTCAGTACTTTTCGTACATTTTAATAATATTTTTTTTGTTGTTCTAGGTCACAATAGCAGAACTTCAGGTAAGTCTTAAATTTTATTGATTTTTCTCTCTAGATAATCCTGTTTCACAGCAATTTGAAAGCAGAAATACTGCTTGTAAGCTTGTGTGTGTTAAAATGAGGAAGAGGTGTATTGGAAAGGTACCTGTGATATATCTTCAGCAGTTTCTTGATGATTTCCATATGTGGCTGTTCTTCCAGGCACAGCTTGCACAGAAGATAACGCTAGTCAATGATTCAAAACTGAAAGAGCAGGAGTTCAAAGAGCAGGTAAGGATGTTGTTTGAACAAGTTAAAAGTATTCTTGTTTGATACTTTGTGTTTGCAGTATTAAAAGCCTTGTTCTTTTCACATGATGATGCAGCACATCTCCACACAGGCACTATGCGAATAATATGCATGTCAAATAGTTTTGACTCATACTTGTTCTCAAGAGATCTGTGGACTTCTCAAAGTACTCCTCTATCTCCTGAGAATGAAAATACCACATGCTTGTGATACAAGCAAACAAAATATTTGCACAGTGAAAAATGGAACAATGCACTCCGTGAAATTATGGATCTTTTCTTTTTCTAAACTAAACCTTTTTTGATTTTAAGTACAATTTTTGTCCTTTTTATGTATATAAAATAGATACGTGTATATAAGTGTATAAATGTGTGTATTTGTATACACATATATGAATACATATCTATACATAACTTGATACAGATATATGTATGTGTTTATATACCTGTACATACATTTCCTTAAGTAGTTTGGGGACAATATTTAATAGTGCAATTTTTAATAGAAGGAGATGATGTTTAGCTGAAAACTGTTTCAATTCTGTATATTTTAGCTGCTTGTGAATATACCATTTATCATTTTGACTTTTGTCTATTTAGATTCATGTACTGGAAGACAGGCTGAAAAAGTATGAGAAGAATATGTACGTCACATCAGCTGGAACACTGTACAGAGGTAAGTGCACAGTTTCCATCACAAATAAGTTTTTTGTTTGTTTGAAAGATATGCTTTGGTTTAGAGAATTTATAATGTCAGTCATCTTAAAACACTCAAATAATATATTTTTATGACATCTTATCCTCGTTTTGTCTTGTCTGTTGTAATAGACCTAGTGTGTGAGTTCAGATGAGCAAATCACACAGCATTTTGTTTGATGCTTGTTTTTATATCATGCAGTTAAAAGTGCTGTGTGACAGTCCTTAAGCTTTCTGTGTCCCTAAGAGGAGTGGTATAGGCAGTGGCACTTGAAAGTGGGTGGAGAAGAATTATCCATTTGTCTTAGCTAATTAAATATACATTTTATGACTCTTTAAAATTCTTAACAATACAAATTTTACAGATCTTTTTTGTGTTACATGCCTGGGCGTTTATTCTTGCTGTGATTAGAGTTCCTTTGCAAGATTTCCTGCTCTGACAGTCATAAATACAATAAAATCCTGTTTCTACTTGTAACCTTTGTGATATAGGTCCTTGAAAGTGGGTTTTG
The DNA here is from genome assembly GCA_033628505.1 of Tringa tobata. Taxonomy (NCBI): domain Eukaryota; kingdom Metazoa; phylum Chordata; class Aves; order Charadriiformes; family Scolopacidae; genus Tringa; species Tringa tobata. The sequence goes on along the minus strand of JAHREE010000324.1, from coordinate 2,593,543 downwards.
GAGCTGAAAAATCCCTGACTTTTCAGGCAAATAGTCTCACTGTTCCTCAAGTCACTGGGAGCACAGGGCGCAGAACAGAACAGAGTAGTTATGCCATGGTGTGCCTAGAGTTCTGCATGGCCAGCTCTGACCCGTGCCTGGGGGGTCCATCCAGGAGAGCTACTCTCTGCAGAGCAGGTACCAGGCCCATCCAGGAGACAGGGGCAGAGATGGGGACACCTACAACATCCTGCGGGCAGGGACTGAAGGCCACAGGCTGGGCTGAGACATGTCCTCTGGGCCCTTGGCAGGAGATGGTGTGGGTGAGGGTACCAGGGGAGGCCGTTCCCAGCCACTGAGGCCTAGGAGGACCCCCAGGACCCTGACAGAAGTAGACTTGCTCTGCTTATATGCTGTCCTCCAAACATTGATGGTTTGCCACTTTGGAGACAGAGTACTGGGCCAGATGGACCTGCACCCTGAGGGAATACTGTTGTTCTCAGGCTCTTTTGTTTTAGGATGTTTTTCTGTGGGCAACAGCTCAGGCATTTCTGAAAATGAGTACAAGAAGCAAAAAAAAATTCCACTGGGAAATGAACAGGAATTGCTCACTTCAAAAAGATATGCAGCCATTTAGTTGAGGAGCATGTCCTGCTTCAGACTGAGGGCTTGGTCTTTGAGCCTTGCTAGTGTCAAAGGTGTGGGGTTCTGCCATCCTGTGGAAGCCCAGGTAAACTGTATGGACACAGCCTTTCAAAATCAAAAACCGCACTTCACACATGCTTTTTGCAAATAATTTGTTCAGATAATCCATCTTGAGACAATCCATAGCTCTCACCCCGATCAGAAGGTATATGCCTCCGTTCAACAATGTGACAGAGCCAGTGCCTGGGCTGGCTCAGATGTGATTATGGCTATTCAATGCCTTCTCCTGCTGCAGGGCTGGGACAAAACGGCATCAGACAGTTCCTCAGCTTGTACCTGATAGGGAAAGAAGGAGGTGGGAAGAAGAATAGCATAGTATAGCATTGCATACCATAATTGGTAATAATAAATACCAAATACAACGATCATCTAGTCCAACTGCCTGACCACTTCAGGGAAGAGCAAAACTTAAAGTATATTTTAAGGGCATTGTCCAAAAGCCTTTTAAACACTGAAGGCATGCAACACCGACCACCTCTCCAGGAAGCCTGTTCCAGGGCTTGACCATCTTCTTGGTAAAGAAATGTTTCCTTATGTCAAGTCCGAACCTCCCCTGAGAGACACAGCCCTGAGTCACTGCCACACGTCCTGGCACTGGGTACCAGGGAAAAGAGATCAGCACCTCCCTCTGCTTCCCCTTCTCAGGAAGCTGGAGAGAGCAACGAGGTCACCCCTCAGCCTCCCTCTCTGCCAACTACGAAAACCTGAGTCCTCAGCCCCTCCCCAGAGGACATGCCTTCCAGCATCTTCCACAAGGACCTTCACATGCTTTGTAAATGGTGTGGCCCAGAACTGCACACAGTACTCAAGTGAGGCCACACCAGCCTACATACAGCGGGATAGTCACCTCTGACTGGCTGGTGATGCTGTGTTTGATGCACCCCAGGATGTGGTTTGCCCTCTTGGCTGCCAGGGCACACTGCTGACTGCTGTCAAGCCTCCTGTCAGCCAGCACCCCCAGACCCTTTCTGCTTCTGCTGTTTCTCTGTCCCAGGTGCAGAATCCATCATTTGTTCTTGTTCAGTTTCATGCCGTTGGTGAAACTTAGATTTGTATGACTGACACTCATTATAAATATTCTCTTATTTTTGTTTACACAGATGGAAACCTTCACCATACCGATGTTTCCCTCTTTGGGGAGCCTACTGAGTTTGAATACTTGAGGAAAGTGCTCTTTGAATATATGATGGGTCGTGAGACAAAGGTATGGAAAGTTGTATATGGTGATGTGTGATTCAGGTTAGGATACAGTTTAGCATCCTTGCCATGTAGATTTGAAGATGTGTTTGTGATTCTTTACATGCTGTTTATTACTGACACAGAATTTGATAGGCTTTCACAATTTTTTTCTGAAGAGGCACTTAAAAACTTCGTCAGCATGCCAGGTTGACTGGCAAGGGAGGGAGGGTTGTCACATCTCTCACCAATGTGAGAAAGAAGGCAAAAACCTTTATAGGTAGATAAGATTTCACTCACACAGGTCCTGTTGTTAGTCAAGCTCAATGTACCGTGAAAGCTGGTATGCATACTGTTAGCAAAAGTGTTCTCCTGATGTCATCCTGACATAAGTATGATAAGTAAGTATTGGATAGTTTGTCAGAAGCTCTGAATATGGTGAAATATCTCTTTAATCGTTGCTTAAAGACTTTTTACAGGCCTCCCGAATATGTGTATCTTCCCCAGATAGTACTCATTTCCTCTTAAATGTAGTGAAAAGCTGCACAGGAGGCTTGTTGTATGCTGCAAGCTTGTGTAATCATTCCTAAGTTGGAATTTTACTAGCTTGTAACAGTACCAGTGCTTAGAGACTGACCAGATTCAAAAGAGGCATGTCGTAACACAAACATTTTTCTTGGATGATAAATGCTATGTGGATTAATTTATTATTTATTTTTTTCTCGTCTCTGGAGTTCTTCCATTCTTTGTTGCCCTGCTTTCCGCTTGGAAATTATGCAAAGAGGTTTTCTATTAAGCAGAGCGGTCTTATGTAGTTTTCTATACTACTAAGCTTTGTTATTGTTGTACTCTGTATAGAATAAAGCTTGGTCTGTGCAGGATATCTTGTCCTTTTGGGATGCCTCTTTTTATCCCATTTTTCACTTTGTTATTAATTCCTTTTTTATTAAAAATACAAATCTCGGATCCAAAAAACCCAGAATCACTAGTTACCTTCTGTTCACAAGCCAGTGGCTCCTTGAACAGCTGTCTTACTTTAATAACAAACAACTGAAATCATTGAAGAAAAATACATACTTTACTGGGTTTTATGGTTTTGAATTGTGAGGGAGAGATGGGAAATTGCTAAGAAACATCAGCGGTGTTTCAGTTTCAGACAAGTCTTGAGACGGCTGCAGATGACTATTGCAGATAGCTGATGCACGTAGCAAATTTGCATTCAAGCAAAGCTAATGAGTGACTCATTAAGGCTGTTTCTTACCGATCATCAAAACATTACTGTACATGCCTCAAAATTTTGGATTAGAGTTGTGAGGATTTTTTTAGCAGTGATGGACTAAAATTTGCAGTTAATTTCTTCGGTAACAGCAACAAACAACAACCAGTGCTAAAGTAAATTAACCTTAGGTCTCTCTTCTGTCTTTCTTTCAATTGCTTTGATTAAAAGCTATATGAATAAATATACGTAACAAATTTAAGTGTGTATGCTTTTATATGTATGTATGAGTTTGTAGACATATATATGCATTTATTTGCCCTGGAGATTTTTCAAATTTTCTTTTATAAGATCATTCTGGTGGCCTTTCTCTGCGTGGAGTCTCCTTTTATAGTTCAAATGTATGCCAGAGGTGGTTCAGCAGTGGAACTGGTGATCTCTATAGACATTATTTCCCCTTTATTGAAAGGAGTTCAAGAGAGTCTGTACAAACTGTCTAGGGTAGATTGCCATTTATGCAGCCTGGTAAATGATCCTGGAATCATCTGAAGTAGAGACATTAATGAGTGCATCAGTAAACACTGAGGCTGTTTAGACTATCTCAAGCTGTAAATACATGGCATAAACCACTGGGTCAAATAAAATGGTATTTTCCACAGGTACATGAACAGTTACACTGTCCAGCTGTACAACACTAAATCTTACGCCTTGCATAAATCCTGGATGCTCTATTTGTAATTTCATTGTGCTGTTTGGAGTTTTCTGAGGCCAGAAAGATCAGTTCAAGAGTTGTATGTTTGTAATGAGTGGTTGTGTTGACATTGACTAGGTACATGGAAGAGTGCAATGGAATACATATGTGTTGGAGATAGTAAATTTATGCAGGTATTCTTCTGGCACCTCAGCATGCTCTTGTGCATTGCAGAAACACAAGGGGTATTTCTGTAAAACTTTGATTTTGAAGGCTCTGCCTTTGACCAACAGCTCTTGAATTATAGAGGGTGCTGATTAGTATCATTGTACAAGTATTATTTTTAGAGATGGCATATCTGAATATAGAAAGAAATGGGAATGCAAACTATCATCTCTTATAGGAGAACTAGCTGTTATGTCTAGGCAAGCTCAGGGCCTTTCTGCAGGTAGATACAGAGATTCACACACAGGAGCACATGTGTGCACTCACACACTGGAAGAGTTATTAGGGTTTTTTATAGTAGAATAGTCTGTTAGAACCATAAGGTAAGCCTATATCAAACATACTGTCCTAAGTTCTGTGATCTTTCTAACTCTGCAGCTGTGCATAGCATTCAGTAATTCTGCTTCAAAATCTTTGTAGTGGTTTCAAAAACTTGGAGATGATTTCAAGTCATTGCTAGTGATAAATTACAAAATGGATGTTTTCGGGAAGGGTTTCAGATAGCCCCTATTTAAGTTGGCACAGAAGTATCTATGCTTTCACGGAGCGTTTGCAGTGTTTGTACATTTTTTTTAAATATTTGCATGCCATCGTGTCCTGTAGAAATTTGTTGGGAGAGGGCTTTCTTGATAGCGCTGCTACAAAGAGCTTGAATAGATGTAATCTCAATGCTTTCTAACCTTTTAGTCCTAAATAATTGTGATGAAGCTTTTGGCAAAAGAAATTAGAAACGTGTTATGTTAGTTTGTGGCACTAAGGACATTCCTTTGTGCATCTGGGAACTGCAGAAGAGGCACACACTTCTTAATTCAGGGAACTGCTAATATGTTAAAATTAAGCTTTTTGAACTGAAGAGGATTCAATGGGGCTTTAGTTTGCTTTGCTTGCTTTTAATTTTTACCCCTGGTTAAGTTATCTACTGAAATAATAATTGGAAATTAAGGCTATACCTCTCACTTCCAGCTGTGCTCATTTTTGTCCTGCAACTTCTTTGTTGCTACGACCTCCCTCTGCATGCCACACATGAGACTGGTAATAAACAGTAGACGTTCAGAGCAGTAGTCTTATCTCAGCCACAGTTTTTAAGAGCAGCAGTTACTGCTTTTGTAGTAATCACCTTCTGTTTGAAGTTCACCGCAGCTCGCTCTTTGACCTTGATTGTAAGAGTTATCTGAACCTTGTTTTTTGCCTTTTGGAGCTTTTTCTTCCCACTCATCTGTTTATAAAATCGAAATAATCATTCCTATTTTGCACAAAGCTTTGATATTCTTACAGCTTCTGTCTGAGGAGGTCTAAATGATTTGCTATTTAAATATAGCTGTATTATTAAGTATGGCTATATACTGTATATCCACTAAAAATATTTACACAACTGGTGTTCCATATCTGGCATTTGGATCTGCTTTCCCAATGTTTAATTTCTTTACAAAATATTTGGATGATGTGAATACAGTTGAACCCATAAGGACTCTCTCTCTGGTGCCATGCACCTGAAATGTGCTTTTCAGAAAGGCTGCATTAGGATGAAATGGGATAGGAGTACGCTGTAGACAGTACGCTGTCTTCATAATGGACTTGAAGTTTGAGCACAGATACCACAGAGCTGATGTCATAATACAGTAGCTGCAGTTTGTGACAATATGAAATGAAGATTCTTCATGGTTTTCATATAATTCACATAATGTCACGCGGATATGATGTGAAACAAGTAGTTATATCTTATTCGGGTCTCTGTTTTTGATTGATGGTACTAAAAGTAGCATCCAATATTCTTAAATGAAATGCATTTTAAAATATTTCAGGGCATTTTAGTGCATATGAAATTACTTATAGATGACCTATTTCTTTTTAGACAATGGCCAAGGTTATAACAACAGTGCTAAAGTTCCCAGCAGATCAAACTCAGAAGATACTAGAACGAGAAGATGCTCGGCCATTGGTAAGTTATATCAAGTTTATGCAAGAGGTTAGATTGCAAGACTAAGGAATTAGAAACTTTGTTTATGTCTCCTTTTTCCCTGTGTCCTCATTCAAAAAAAGTCCTTTTCTCCCTCCTTCCCTCTTCTTTAATGAAATGTCAAATTCCAGTTGTAGGTTTGAGTTTATAGCAAAAGTAAGGAAGAAAGGCAAGCATATTATCTTAGCTGTTATTTCTCATGATTGGTTAAGCCGTATTTCTGATAGCTCTGGGTATAACAGAACAAAGAACATTCGGTCATCACTGCTATTCTGCAGAATTTCCTAATCAAAAAAAGTAATCTGACAAAAAATCATGTTTTTTAAATTCAGAAGTTTCTGTGGAGTCATGCCAGTTTTCATTAAAAATATATTAAGAGAAATTTGTCAGCCCTGGGATAAAATTTCTGACAAAACCAAAAGGTATTTCGCTTTAGAATAGAAAACTGATTAGCTGAATCACGTGGGGTATGTCTGTTTGCAATGGGATATTTATGTTTTTATCTTGAGTATCCTAGCAGTATTGGGGTTTGATTTAGGGGATTTTGGTTGGTAGGTTTTTTTAAGCATCTGCTTTATTTCTGTACTTCAAACTCATCAAAATATGTGAGGTTCACTCTGGGTCACGACAAGTCAAAAGTAAAAGTCTTAAACGCTTCACTTAGGTTTTGTTTGGTTGGGTTTTCTCCAGTTTCAGTACACTTCTTATTAGAATCATAGAATCGTCTAGGTTGGAAGAGACCCTTGGGATCATCGAGTCCAACCATCCACCCTACTCTACAAAGTCCTCCCCTACACCATATCCCTCAGCACCACTTCTCATCGTCTCTTAAACACATCCAGGGATGGTGACTCAACCCCCTCCCTGGGCAGCCTATTCCAATGCCCGACCACTCTTTCTGTGAAGAATTCTTTAGAAAGAATCCTAAAGAAAGAATTCTTTCCTATTATGTGACAGTTGCTTGGTACTTACCAGCTCATCTGTTTACCAGAAAGGTGAAATTGGGTTTGGGAAGCAGACCCAAAAAAAAAGAATATATGAGCATAAACATTTCTTTGGTATTACTGTTACTATTTTATGTATTTGAGCTAATTTTTATTAAGATAAAAAGCGCAGTAATACTTCTGACTATATTGTACCTGGAGTCAATACTATGATCACTGTCTTTGTGGGTCAGCTTAGTAAAATATTTAGGAATTAAAGTGAGAGGGATAATTGTATTGTGTTTCTCTTGCTGGCCTTGTATATATAGAATAAAATGAAAATTTGAACATTTTTACATTTCAGTTGAAGTAGTTAACAGTCCTGTTCATCCACTGAAACAAATTTAAAAAAAAAAAAAAAAATTCTACCATATCATCTGCTTAAAGTATCAAATCTGAGGAAAGAGTTAAATACTACAAGGTTTCTCTGTACACTTAGTAGGTTTGAGAGTGACTTGCAATCTTAGATGATATACATGCTGATAACACTGCAGCTCCAGTAAGCTCACGCTTCCCAAAGATGGCTTTCTCCTAATGCTCTCTTTCTTTGACTTTCAAGGAGGAAGCTGGTGGGGTTGGTTGGTTTGTCCTGGCACGCTAGAGTAGTATTTAGGAAACCTTTTGAGTTCTCGGCCAAAAGAGAGGTTAGAGAGATGAACCTTATTTTGCAGTTCCTTCAGCTTTTTGATACTTGAAACCTAAAACAGATATTCAGAATTTCTGAATGAAGCTTTAACTTGAATTCATCCAACAAGTTTTGGTCCTTGGTATTAAATTTTGGCTAGAGCATACAGTGAGTTTCTTTGCAGGCTGTAAGTGCTTTGGTTGTTAAGTATATCGTCATTTAAAGAGCTTCATGTCCAGATCAAAAACACCTTGGTTTTCAGCAGTCTTTTGCTGGCTCAGATCTAGTCTATGAATTTTCTCCTTTACAAATGCACAGAGATTAAATTAGACACCTAATTGAAACTCAGGGTTTTTTTCCTTCACTTTCAACGCTACTGAACATATTTACTGAAGCACAAATTGTTTTTTGGGGTGAGTCTTTTGTAGTTCTGTCTAGGACTAAAAAGTTGGAGGGATCTCCATAAATTATTCTGTCAAGAAATATGCTTGGGTTTTTTTCTTACTTTATTTATTGGCACTTATTAACATGGCAGTAGTGTTTCTCCATACTTAATATTGGAGTGATGCTGATATTTAAAAATATCCGGTATTTAGATCTCACGAGCAATAGAGTTCTGAACTACAACATTAATGTGCATTTTTAACATAAAGCCTGGTTGTTTCTGTGTGTTACTTTATTGCCAAACATCTATTACTAATTTTAATGTGTAAATTGTTAATTAACTGTGCTACTGGAAAAGAATAAGTGTGTGTAGTACTAAGAGTAATTATTTACCCTCATAGTAGACATATATTTAACAGATTTCTGAAAACTTCTAACAAATTCCTAGGTCAATACACTGATATGTTTATCTCTGTCACTAATCCAGCTTTTACTACGTAGTAGTTGTGATCTAACTGCAGCAGTCTCATCCGTAAGCAGTAGATGTCCCCAAAGTTCTTACCCGTGCTGTTAACCAAGTAGTCCAATAAGCTGTTTTCTTCCTGGCTTTGTAGTTTGCCTCACCTCGCAGTGGTATCTTCTGAGTGTCCCGTCAGTCTGTGCTTAGTTAGCATGTGGTGAGTGAAGCCTAATACATACTTGTTTTATTTAAAATGAAACCTGTAGTACGAGATTAGTCATCCTTCTGCTTTTTTTTCTTGCTTGCTTATGTTTGTTAAAAAAATTTCAATTTTTTTTGTTTTATGTGCGTATGATAAATGATAAACTTTGTTCTACTCCTAATCATGTTTTCCTTTACAAAGCCAATTTTGAAAATTGTAAATATTGATTCCAAACCAGTCTCTTGAGTTATAAGCAAAACTTGAAATGTCAGTTGAGCTACAGAAATCTCAGTTGTAGGAAAAAAAAAAAAAAAAAAAACCAAATCAGACTTTTAATCAATTAATATGTAATACTAAATTTTATTGCACCTGGCTTTATTTTTCCTTATTCACTTTCTGATCTCCTTTTTTGAGTAGACAAGTCAGATCTATGGGAGACATACACTGTACTGCTTGAAATGAATTATTACATCTTATAAATACGAAAATTATCTTTAAAAAAGATTGATTAAATATTCTCTGTAAAGGAATTAGGATATGATTGTGTTTAAACATCAGTACCTTTCTGAATCGGAGCTTTGGCGAGAGAAGCTAGAGCAGAGAGATTAGGGAAAACGATTTGGAGAGCTTTATGCTCTCGTTTAATTGTGCCTTTTCCCAAGTTTTGTTAAACTACATTGAAAAGCAGCAGCTGGTTTAGGCCCAATGACTCACCACGCTGGAGGAGCAACACCCAGAGAGGAGTGGGGTGTGTGGAGTGCACTGGTGACACTCGCTCCACGCTGTGAGGGTTACAGCTGGAGTTGTTACTGGTGGTGATGTTTAAGAAACTCTTCAGATGAATTCTGTAGGATACAGTCAGCCCAACTTGCCTTGTCCTCCTTGGCACCTGACAAGCTTTGTGCATCTGCCGGGGGTTTGCTGGGCTCCCGGTGGGCTGGGACACAGCCCCAGCACGGGGATAGAGCCTGGGCTGTTCCAGGGCCAGGCATCACACTGAGGTGCCAGGCTGTCTTCTCTCTTGCAGTCATGCAATTAGAGCCTACTTTATTTTGTTTGCTTTAAAAAACCCTTGAATACAACAGCAGATGCACTTTGTTGCAGTTAAAATGCAGTAGAGTTTAGTCTGTTTGCCTCCCAGCTTCATCGCTTCTTGACAAAATCAGCAACCCTTTTTTCCAGTTGAAAATAACTGAATTGTTGGTAATTACAGGACAAACTATTTACACCACTATTGCAGAAAGTATGTTTGAAACTTAATTCCCATCACACTGTCTGTGCTGCTGCTGTAAAAAGGTCAGGCATTCTCGGCCGCATTTGAAGCGTGTCGCAGAAGGGCTTGATTTTGACCTTAATGTCTGCAATTACGTCTTACACTTTCATGACTTGAGCTAATCTGTATGGAAACTGTTCAGACCTCATTATTATTGGAGTGCAGTTTCTTTTTCTCAAGTCTTTTTGTGACTCACGTTAGTGAATTGCCAGCAAATGGGGTAGTATTCTTGCACGTATACAACTTAGAAATTAAGGTGATGCTGACTTCATTTTGAAAGCAATAAATATTTTCCTGCTAGAGGAAGCTTTTTGCTAGCCCCAAAATTTTACTTCATCATATCAATTTTTATGATAGTCCTTAGGCAGAGAGGAAAACTTTGGTTTTCATTGGATTAAGATGCAGCGATGCAGTAGACTGTCCATTTCCAGTGAGACTGCTGACTGTTTTGCTACAGGTTATTTTGGTTTTATCAGAGTTTCTCAACTATTTTGCAGATACTGGAATGGAATTACTTGCTTGACTAATAATAATTTGGCAGCTTATCTGAAAAAAATTCTTTCATCTCCTATTCCTCTTAATAATCAACGGCATTATTATGTTAATACTAAGTGCTTTTAAGTTGCTCTCAATAATGTAACATTTGTTCATTTTTTCTAACTTCTCATTCTTCCAGTCATGGCTACGGCCATCTTGAAGACATGGTGACGAGAACGTCTCAAGACACTGCTGCTTAGAAATACTTTCATATCTCTGGTGTTGGCCCTTGAGAAGGGACACAAAGAAAAGCTATTATTCAAGGTCACAAATGGAACAGCAAGAACCAAAACACAGCACCACCTTTGGACCATGAATATAGTTAAAACTGCCTTGACAAGAAACGCTAATCAGGGGTTATCTGGTGATGAGTCTTTCTCCTCTTCTATTGAACACTGTCTTCTATTTTGTGTTAAAGGTTATTTTTTTAAAGGAGAGAAAAGACTGTATCCTAGGAAGTAATTGCCCACTACTGTATCCCTATACAGGCTTTACTGGGTGTTTTTTAAGAGTTGAAATAAATGGTTTGTTTTTTCTATTTATTTTTTTATTTTTGGAATGAATTGTGCAATACATTTTTGGATGGGTAGCGGTTGAGGTGACTTTTCCTGATGAACTAGGCACTCTTGATGACTACTGTCTCCCGATTTGATCTTATGATTGTTTGCTAAAGATCACTTCTACATGCTTTTGCCTACAGTAAATCCAAATTGCAGTACCTCATTTGTTTACTCCTAGCTTTTGTACTTATATTTTCTGGAGAAAAAGTACATTGTACTGTAAATTGTAAATAGTTAATACATAACTGTATCATACGCTGATCTGTGTTGACAGCACTAATCTGACAAGAGCCAAGATGAAATAAAGTTTATTTACTGTATAATTTTGGAACTTCTTTGGTATGATTTTTCTTTTGAAAGGATCCACCAGTTTTGTTCTTATTCCTGTTCAAGACATTCTTAGCCAAGGCATTTCCAGGCTGAAACCCCTGTCATAAGAAGAGCTATTCAAGTACATTGAACTGTAAGAAATCAGTAGAGACCTTCAGATATTCAGGGGGTCACAACCTGGGAAACAGGCACATGGTGAACTGAAGAGCTGGTGTCAAAGTACAGCAAGTAGGGAAGCTTGCTTTGTAAAAGTTTTAAATTACAGGATTTTGTTCTTTTAAATAATGCCCGTCTGCTCATTTTGGCATATAAGTTATGATCCTCTGAAGCAATATGCCAGTTTGGATAAGTTTAACTTGTTACCCAGCTACTGTGATACCGTATCAATAACCATCATTGGCACTCTGTGTGCTAGTTTCCCAAGATGGTTCAAGGTGATCAGTCCTCCATGAATATGATTTTTAACATGTGTTGATAAGAGCAGCAGTTCTCTGAGTAGCTCATGTCTGCCCATAAACAGGCCTTCTAAATGTACTGCCTGCCTGAAAGACGCTTCGGAATACTGTTAGGAAGTGATGAGGTGCTGCTGCTGTCAGGCCTGGAACATGCATCCTGCTACGAGGATGCTCAGTCCGTTCCTCTGGATGCTCTCTCTCCTGTTAGCTGAGGAACACAGCGGGTCCTCCTGGCTGCAGAAACAGGTTTGGCTGATGTGCTGTGGACCCAACCAACAGATTTGATTTGTTGTCCTGCTCCAGCTGTTGTGCCCAAGGACACTAGCCACCATTTTGTATTTCTGTGTACCCAGATTTTGTAATTCTCATACTGTTACCTAAATAATCTCAGCTTTATATGGTATTAGAGTTGCAATTACCTTGTCATTGTTGGCATTTCAATACTCTGCATCCCCACTATTCGCCTCTGATGATCTATGAAGTTCATCCTTTTCTCTCATAACTCCCCCATAACCAGCTGTGAGATCCAGCTGTTCCTCACAACACTATCCCCTTTGTCACCTTCTCATAGTTGCCTGTCAAGTTCAGCCATTTCTCCTGACATGTCCAGTAGTTTTCCACATCCTGTTCTGTTAGTTTACCCAGCCCAGGGCACAGAGAGCAGCCTAATATTTGTGTGTAGCTCCAAAGAGTAAGCACAGGCCAATGCCATGTGTGATGTTTGATATTGTTGTGGTTTGATTTGGTTTTGGTTTGGTGTTTTCTTTGGTGTTTGGGGTTTTTTTGCAAACGCACTGGGATTCACCTTTTCTCTCATCTGCATGAAAAGAAATGAAGAAGCTGGATTTATTTGCACAGTTTTGTATCCTAACAAAAGTGGGAGGAGTAAAACACTTTGAGTTCTCCAACAACCATTGTGGCTGTCTAAAGAATACATCTGGCTTTAAATTATTATTTATGGTCTAAAGGGACATGGCTTGTCTTTGATAGAGTTCCATCTTTTATTTTCCACTGCTTTGTCTCTGGCAAAATCTCTTCATTTTCATGCTGCTTTATTATTTATAGTTGCTTCTTTTAGAGCTTTTTCCTTTTATCAAATGTATCAAATTTGGTTTAAAAAAAAATAAATTTCTTTGGAATGGTTTCAGTTGTAAGATCTTCTCTTTGCTTCTGTTGCATGGCAGAACTGCCCCCTCCGGCACATCGCCCCGCACAGCAGCAGCCTGGACCAGACCTGGCATGGGGACGTGTGGCTGTGAAACGTGTGTGTGTCTCTCACAGCTGGCTGAGAAATCGCAGGACGTTGCTATGGCTATTGTCACAGCAACCAAAAACATAGAAAGCAGTTTCAGGTTTCCATGTAAGGTATATGTTGTCTTAGGCTTTGGGAAATGATACGCGGCATCCGTTACCCTGACAGTGAGTATCACTATAATCACTTACAGTGCTCTTGTCTTTACAAATAGGCTATTTTTCCATACCTTTTCTTCTTCTTCTTTTCTCTTTCCATTTTCCATACTAGTTACAGACTGTATTTTGCCACGTATGACTTAAGTGCAGTGGAGCAAACTGAAATAGTCTGTGTAATATACATACAACATTGGATGGAGTAAATAACTTTTTTTTTTTTTTCCTTAAGTGACCTAATTAAAGAATGCAAAGGACATTATAGGACATAATATATCCTTCATTCTTTTTTTTTTTTTAAACTAAAATCAGATAACCACTCCCCAAATTCACATTTTGAAAAAGTTAATTTTTTTTCCCTTCTATATATAACTCAAAAGCAAACACATAACTGTTCCATAACATAATGGGAATTTGTGTTGAGTAAAGGAGTTCTGTCAGACTGAAGTTTTAACTGCTCCTAGATTATTTTTCTTAAAGAGAATATGTAAATAAAAGATTACTTTAGAGTTTAAATAAAGAAAATGAGTTAGGGTGAAAGCATGAAAATAAGAGTTTCACTTTGAGTAGTGTTTTTTTCTGGTTTTGGAGTGTCATAAAATACTGCTGGAAGTGCCAGAGTGACTATAAACTAATGTACTCCAGGCCACAAATACTCCTGATTAACAAATATCCTTGTTTAGACACACACAGCTAAAAGCCAGGTTGTATCAAAGTTTTGGCTGCCTTTTTAGCAAAGGTGAGAGGATCCTAGGCTCGTTCAGACTGGAATGTTAAAAGATGCTGCTGCAATAGAATGTTATTTGGACTTTGAACTTTCCCCTGGTTTTACGTGCAATATACGTTGTATTTATGATTTTATAGATACACGTGTGCATAGAAAAAATGTGTAGATCTATCAATAAAACATTTTAAGTCTTGTCTTTAAAAAGTGTCCTCTAGTGTCCTAAGGATTAAACGTTGTTAATTTAGTTGAAAAGTACTGTGTTTTTTATTCCAGTGTTATTTCTGTGCCTAGGCTGATATTTATTGGTAACATACCATTTCACACTTTTTATAAAATATATATAAATCCGTCCAACTTCCAGTTCTGCCATTTATAGTCCCTCTTTCTCTGATCTATACTAAAATTCATTTTCTTTCCTATATAGTACGTGGTACTTACTTCTCTCTAAAATGAGGATAAATACTCAGAAGATTGGCTGCGTTTTGTAATTCATACTTCTTGCATGCAATCTTATTGTCCATCCATATCTGCTACAGAAGACATTTTTTTTTCCTATGTGGAGTTTGTTACGTGATTAAGCTTATTTTTCATTTGCTTTTTCAAGAAAAGACAGCTCTTTCACAGCTCCATTACTGATTCCTTTTGGAAACGACAATAAGCAGGAACTGGCAGCCTCTCCCCAGGTGTGGGATGTCCAGACCCAGCTACATGTGAATCCTCGTGCCTCTTCCTAGATGCTGCTCCTCAAAAGCATTGCTGGCGTGGGATTTTCAAGCTATTTGGTTGTGCATATTCCTAATGCTGCAAAGTAGAGGTGCTAGAACAGAAGCAATAAGTTCCATGTTACTCTGCGTTGCGTTTATGATCTAGGAGGTGCTGCCTTCAATTTTCTCTCCTCTTGCAGGCTCTCATTTACACTGATTCCAGTCTTCCTCTGTTAAGGCTGAGTTTGTGTCCTCTGTCTATTAGAGTAATTTTAAAGGCATGTTGACACAAAGCACATCTCTAGAGATTTCTTTCATTGTGGGACAGTGACAGCTATCATCTCCTACAGTTGCCATTTAATACCATGTGACATTTCAGAGAAGCGGTAATTAAGCCCGTGGTAATTACCTGTTATCTTATGGCTGTGCTAGCACATTGTGGCACAGCAATGGGTGATGATGGAGTTAAGTATGGTCCAGACATCTGCTGTGATGTGTGACTTGCATCTCTTGATTGGAGCTTCCAGAGCAGCCCAGGTCACATCATCGGCTGGTGGCTGTGATTGGGCAAATGCAGGAGGTAGTTGTTTTCTAATTAGGCACGTTGCTGTAACCAAAGCCACCTGGATTTGTCAGGGAGCTTTTCCAAAGAGAGAGGAAGGTCTGCATGGCCCTGGGGGCTGCCCAGGTTGAGGCTGTGGGGGGCAGCCAAGGGGCTGATGGTGCAGCAGGTCTCTGTGGAGCAGTACCTGCCTCTGCTGGTGCCTGCACGGCCCGAGTCTCCAGCCCTTCTGAAGGCATTCAGTGTCACTGCAAGGAAGAGGGATGGATAGCAGAGTGCGTGCTGTAATCTTTGACACTGTTTATATTTTGGAAACTTTAGTGGTCCGAGAAAGTATCTAGCCTTCTTATTTAGATCTGTGTTGTTACGGTGCTTGTTACAGTGCTGATGTCAGCAAGAGAAATAGCCGTGGCGTTCGGCGGCGCTACCCATCGCCTGGTTCTGTTGGAGTAAGGGAAGCACTCTGAAGTTTTCTGACTTGGATGAGGCAGTAGTGTATCTTTTGCAAACAAATCAAAACGATAAAGCAAACAGTATCTACCAATTTAGAACAGGCATCTCTCTGTGCAGCCAACATAAGCCCTGTGGTTCCTTAACTGCAAGCTCCTGCTCCTCCTGGGTCTTGCCAGTCTTCTCACACAAGCCACAAACTGGAGAAACAGCTGAAATGGAAAAGTAAGAGAATGGGTGTCTGAGGGAGAAAGAGAAGTAGGTACAGAGTAAAGTTATTTGAGATGTCAGATTCATCATGGCAGATCAGATGAGAAGTATTAAATACGTTACTGGCTTTGTGTAGGAGTTTTGAGTTCACCGTGTTCCACGTGTCTCTGACCAACGCTCCAGCTGTTCTTGCAGCCCATCAGCTGTTGTGGAGAGTGTATCAGTGATTGATCCTGAGCAGGCTCAAGCTGTCTAGAAGTAGACCTCACCACTGCCCATGAGATTTTGTGGCCCTGCACGTGAGAATTGCTGGAATGGAATATCCCATGTTAATGAAACTGGATATTTGGGTTCAGTTACACATCTGTATATCTTTATGGATACCACCAAATTATCAGCCTTGCTGACACAACAGATTATTCTGGAAATGATCTGCAGGATTGAAAACAATAGACTTTCCTTTATTCCTTAACAAAACGGGTGGCACTTCCCTATGCCTGGAAGTGGAAAAGCCCACTGGAGATGGTTTATAAGCTTGAAATTACTAAATTGCGAACTGTACAAAAAGAAGGCAGAGCCAATCCAACAATTGTTCTCGTTGGGTGCTGTGATGGTTATCCAGGGCTTATAATATACAGAGTAGTATGCCTTAAAAATAATTGGGATTCTTTTCCTTCCTCGTAGCCTAGGCTAGGACCAGAGTCACGTGGCCCCTTTAGAATGGTGATTAAATAAGGGGGGGAGCGGGGAGAGAAGAAAGGAGGGATGAGGTGAAAGACTAGGGTCTTCTTTTACAGTAATAAAAATAATAAGTAGGTTTGAGCTATCTTCAGAGAGAACGTCTGTTTTCCCAGACTGAATCCTCGCTTCGACTTCCCTGAAAAGTGTTTCCATGTAGAAAGAAACTCCTCACCTTGACGCCCTGCAGCCACAGGCAGTGTTATCTGCGCGTTATTTAAAGCACAGCACGCTGCAGCCCTGAGATTCCAGTACTGTTACTCACTGAATTAAAATCTGATCCAACCACAAATTCAGTACAGGAGGTGTCCAGCTTAGTTAAGTAAGTGTGGATTATATTTTTTTTTTCCCCTCAGTTTCAGGTAGCACATTCAGGACGTGATGATTCTAAGGGTATTAGACTTTTTGAGATGAAACACAGTTTCTGTGTATTTTATGCAGGTTTTGCCATGGTAGGACCACAAATAGAAATGTTGCTATAAACACAGGGTGAGCAGGAGAGATCCAGGTTGCCTGTACTTTTCCTTAAGACGAGGATATCCCCATCCTACCTGAAAATACTCTGGAAGTTGTTCTGGTCTTACAGCACTCTCCTTGAGGAAATATTGAACTGCCGTGCCAGTCCCTGGGAATCGGGGTGTGCCTTTATCTATGGGCCTGTCTGACCTACCTCTGTAGGGTTTCTTAATTATTTTTTTTAATGTAACTTGCTTAACACAATAATAGAGGAAGAGGGCAGAAGGCTCCAGTGGCAGCGGCCAGCGTGAGTAAGGTCTTACAAGGAGATGTGTGGTTGCTTTGTCGTGTGCTGCGCGTGGCCATGCGTAGGACCTGCTGTGTATAGGCTTTTGAGCATGAGCAGATACACTGCCTTACTTACTTGTACTGGTATGAAACCTCCTTTTAAAAAACAAGCTTAGTGATTAGAGACAGCCTTTCTGCTTGGAAAGCGAGACTTGACCTCACACCTTCGGGATGGGTGCATCTGGACACCTTGATAAACCAGAAGTTTTGGCAGAGCCACCAGGTTCCTCTAGGCAAGAAGAGCACTGCGGGGCAGAGACCTGCGGGGCAGCCACCAGCGTTGGATTGTAGAGGTGGTCTCTTCAGCTCCTCTTCTATCTGCTGGTTATGTGCAATTATCCATTACGCACTTTTCATTAAACGCTTTACTTCACTTGTCTTCACTGATCCTTTCTAGGGCTTGTGCATCGGTGTCTCCTTAGAAATAAGTTTTTTAACAGGCAGAAGGTGAGGGTGACTTTTGGTGAGCTGCTGGATGGCGTGGGCCTTCACTTTGTTTTATAGAGTATGGGGAGACCAGCACAAGAGGCAAGTGCATGAAGTCACCGGCTTATTTTTAGGTTGAGAATAAGGGTGTGTGTTTCTGGGAGGGATGCTGACTATAGGGAAGCCAGAATTAACGTTTACTTTAGATAAGCTTTAATATTGACTAAAAATAGAAGTCAATTTATGCATTGTTCCTTCAGTAGGATTCTGGTGTTTTTCAGAAAGCCCTTTGTGGCTGCAGTGATGGCATAGGTTACAAGTAAACACGGTAGACAAGAGGAGGTAAAAATAACTTCAGTTCATGCCCTTTTGACAAGGTGACAATAAAATTTTGCTTGTATCTCATTTC
Organism: Tringa tobata; assembly: GCA_033628505.1. Classification (NCBI taxonomy): domain Eukaryota; kingdom Metazoa; phylum Chordata; class Aves; order Charadriiformes; family Scolopacidae; genus Tringa; species Tringa tobata. Next base: position 2,575,348 of record JAHREE010000324.1, on the reverse strand, counting down.
ACTGCTGCTGTCAACTAATTGTGAGCGTAGTTTATTTAACGTATTGCCCTGGGATGCCTGGAGTAATTGATCGTGTGTCAGGGAAGGCAAGGGCATCGAGCGTCTCACCTGCTCTCACGCTGGTGCTAATGCTGTTGATGATGTTGCCGAGGACAGGAGCGTGGCTGCCTTTCACCCGGGACACGCAGGTCTGTAAGCACTCACAAACAGGGTGTGGAAGCATCGTGTACTCTTATTTTTTTCCAAAGGTTCTGCTTTTCTCTGGGCTCGGAGATGAGGCTGAGTTTGGACTATTTATTTCTTGTGGAGGAGCCTCTACCAAAACCCCAGTCTCACAGCTTGGGCAGGACAGCCATTGTCTCCGTTTTGGAAGACGTTCCAAGCCTTTTCCAACATCGCTCAGTGCCACCTGGTCAGTCCTCATCAACGGAGTGAGCGGGCTGGAGTGTGCAACTGTGTTTGATTAGTGATGCTAGAAGTGACTCCGTAGAAATCAGCAGGTGAACCATGAAACTGTCACATCAGCCTCCAAATTTGTCTTGTTTCCTTGCCGGTCTATGGGATGTCAGGGTTGTTACTGCCAAACAGAACCTCTCTTGTCACTGAGCTGTGTGACTGATGTTGCTCATAAGCAGGAGAGCCTGCTGTGTTACCACGACTGCCGTGCTTCTCTCTTCACGTTATTTGTAGTCAATATCACTTTGAGGATTTGCAAATTCCTTGTCTTAATTCCACTGAGGTACACTGAATTATACCTGCAACAAATTTCTTCCCAGAGGGAAGAACCCCCCCCAGAGGGGGGGTTCAGGGGTTTAGAGGGGTTTTTTTGCTTTTTCATTGTTTGTTTTTCTAAGATCACTGGCATCAACACAACATCCTTCTTTGCTATCCGGATGCTCAAATTCAGTGTTTTTCACATTATTAAGCTGGATAACTGCCACTTCGGGCATATCTCATGCCAATAACGAGTCCCATAGTTTACTTCTCTGAACTACTGTGTATGAGCAGCACACTTCAAATTAAGCCATAGCATAGTAGGCAATTGGGAGGAACTGGGTCACAGAAGGGTCCTCTGTATCCCAAATTATTTGGTTAACGGCTCAAGCTTTGAGTCCCCACACACACAACTGCAAAAAGTGTCTTTTCTGTGAGAGGAGAAGGTTTGGATCTCTCAAAGATGATAAATTAGGTTATTGTTCACCTGAACTTTTCACACAAGGAGCGTACGATCGTTAACATGTGGAATAATAAACATTGAGTGACTGGCTAATGGAAAGCAGATGTGCCAAGAATGCCAAGCAAAATGTTTGAAAGCTGTGATGTAAACTGGACCTCTCGACAAGTGGCCAAAGCTCGTGTGACCACCAGGGTCTCAGAGTAATAGACAGAAATGGAGGCTAAAAGGGAAAGTAGAGACACCACTTTGATGTATAAATCAGTGAGATTCAGTATCCTGTAGAAAAATGGTGGATGACAGAATCCACCGTGTGGCCAGTATTTTGTGACTTTCTAATATCTAGTACGTGTTTCCCACTTGTGATTTTTGTTTTGGTGTAGTGAAATGAGATAAAAGAGACAAAACCACTTGCATGAGGGGTAAAAAAATCTAAACAGTCCAACTCCATTCAAGCTTCTGGGAACCCTTCCCTGAGTTTCCGTGGGTTAGGTCCAGGCTGTTGAAAAGGACCTCTATCACTGGAGGTTCATTAAAAAGTGAAAATCAAATTAAGGAGACAATCAACAGTCTCTTTATAATTATATACCTAATATCTTTAGCTTAAGCTGAATGCCTTCTTTGCTTCAGTCTTTACTGCTCAGGCCAGCCCTCAGGAGTCTGGCACTTTGGAAGAAACAGAGAAAGCCTGGAGAAAAGAAGACTTCCCCTTAATTGAGGAAGACCAAGTTACGGAACAGTTAAGTACACTGGATATCCACAAGTCCATGGGTCCTGATGGGATGCACCCACGAGCACTGAGGGAGTTGGCAGAAGTCATTGCTGGGCCACTCTCCATCATCCTTGAAAGGTCCTGGAGAAGAGGCGAGGTGCCCGAGGACTGGAGGAAAGCCAATGTCATCCCTGTCTTCAAAAAGGGCAAGAAGGAAGACCCAGGAAACTACAGGCCGGTCAGCCTCACCTCCATCCCTGGAAAGATGATGGAACAGCTCATTCTGGGTGTCATCTCAAAGCATATGGAGGAAAAGAAAACTGTCAGAAGTAGTCAACACGGATTCACCAAGGGGAAATCATGTCTGACTAATCTGATAGCTTTCTACGATGGCATGACGGGATGGATAGATGAGGGGAGAGTGGTGGATGTTGTCTACCTTGACTTCAGCAAGGCTTTTGACACCGTCTCCCACAGCATCCTCATAGCTAAGCTTAGGAAGTGTGGGTTGGATGAATGGACAGTGAGGTGGATTGAGAACTGACTGAAAGCCAGAGCTCAGAGGGTTGTGATTAGTGGCACAGAGTCCAGTTGGAGGTCTGTAACAAGTGGTGCTTCCCAGGGGTCAGTACTGGGTCCAGTCCTCTTCAATATTTTCATTAATGACCTGGATGAAGGGAAGGAATGTCTCCTCAGCAAGTTTGCTGATGACACAACACTGGGAGGGGTGGCTGACACACCAGAAGGCTGTGCCACCGTCCAGAGAGACCTGGACAGGCTGGAGAGCTGGATGGAGAGGAACCGGATGAAATTCAACAAAGTGTAGGGTGCTGCACCTGGGGAGGAATAACCCCCTGCACCAGGACAGGTTGGGGCTGACCTGCTGGAGAGCAGCTCTGAGGAGAAAGACCTGGGAGTCCTGGTGGAC